>CAWUFW010002301.1:600000-1022500 GCA_963921515.1 Calotriton arnoldi
TACTCCGAGTGTCCCTTTGTCCCATAAATGTGAAAGTGGTGACCAGGGTAGGAACCTATGTGAGGCTGCTATTTCTGGAGACTACTTCTGAATTCGGGTTTTCTGGATTGATAATTCTGTTCCTGTCTTGCACATAAGAAGAGTACTGAGGACATTCATGCAACATATCAAATTATTAAAACTTTCCTTATGTACATACTATTCTGTCACACGAAGCACAAAAGCAACCTTTTCAAGACAGTGACTAAAAACAGTAAAAAACAGTGTCACTATCAAGCAAGGTGTTGTGTTTTATTGTACCACCATATTACACCTTCATATTCATGTGTGTGGCATATACAAAAGCAGCCGTTTATTTATAACCATTTATTTTTCATGGGCAAGTAGGCAGAATGACGAGCTTTAGGTAAAATGTCAATTTTTGTATGTACACTTTAAAAGAAAATGCACAGATAGTAAAAATAAACAAACTTTTTGCTATTTAGAATACGGTGGTGTGGGCTGTACCCTGTATCAAGGCACTAAAGTGTACAGTATGGCTTAGCAAATTGTCCTCTCTACATTCTTTTGGTCACTGCACATCATTTTAGCTGAGCATATAATACAGGGCACTGCAGGAAAAGTTCTGAGTTTGGTGATAACCAACTCCTCACAAACGATGGCAAGTCTATTTTTGTAGTAACCATAACAACAAATCCACAATTTCTCTTGGAGGTAAAATGATATCTGTGTAATAGGAAGCTATATTATGTCTAACTAATGAATGCACAGTGACTGATGTTCTATGGAGAACTTGGATACAAGGTGGAGGATATTAATCAAATGCAATTTGATGGAATTGCATAACCTATATACCTATTTAAGGTGTGTTCAGTTGATATTTTCAAGTTGTAAAACACTCCAACTGTTCAGGTCCAATTACCACTGTTCCCATTTTTCACCATTCAGATTTGTAGCGTAATTATTTCTTTCCAGTTTCACTTTGGGTTTGTAATTAATACATGATAAAATTAATCTAATTACTTTTTAATTCAAGAATCTTGCATGCCTCATTTTACTAATATGCTTCACGTGGTCTATTGCTCTCTTTAATAAATGCTTTAAACACCAGGCTAGGCTAAATGATGCACCTCATACTTCAAAAAGAGTGTGTCTGACTGCAAAGTCTGCACAAGGAACATCACACAAACACTTGTAAACCACAAGGCGAGAAAGACATTTGTAGATGATATCCTAACAAAAATCCAATTAGCTTGGGGTCTGCACAAGTTTTATTTTTACTGGACTTGAGCAGGTTAGGCTTGGTTTAAATGAGTATGAAAGAAATGAGGCTGAAATTTGTTACTAGTGATGGGTTGCAACATTTTGCAAGGTCACTGTCAAGCAAAATATGTGACTGCCTCAAGAAATGTTTGTTATGTAGTGAATTTAGAAGCACTAAAGTTGTATATAATTTTACAAAATATTAACAGATTGGGACTGAAGCAGAAAATGTTTTGCATACTAATCTCCATTGCTGGTTTATGGCTACAAAGTATTGCAAGCGAGTGTCAAACCAGAACATACAAGTTAAAGTTGCACCTCATTGGTTTGGTTAAACAACTTTACAAGCAATAGTCTTTTTTGGGCAACTCAAACTAACTAAATGTTCACATCCTAACTCTGCATGCAGACAGTACAACATCTAGTATGTTGGCACCAATATCTGATGAACATGTTCTTGGTTAAACAACTGGTGCTCTCCCTCAACTGAGTGCTAGCAACAAAAGGAGTAAACCGCTGAACCAGAGAATGAATAAATAAATTTCAGTTCAAAGGCTAACTGCTCTTAATATAGCAGCAAGCATATTGTTCTCAATTCTAAGAAAGAAAATGCAATGACTTTAAGAAGCACAATCTTAAATACAATCCATCTTGTCAATGTACAAGCTAAATATATTACAGTACCTCCTAACATACTTATGCCATTTTAATTTCTCAAGAGTTCTCATTGATCTGTTGCAGGTCAACAGATCATAATTTGTTAGTCTCCATATAGTCTCCCACCACTCAATGGTTTCAATATCATACACTATCTTAAGTTTTTGTACTTTGATGTGAGGCAGCTATGTTTTTTTCCATTGTATTCATATATATATTTAGTTTCTAAAATTCAATTGATATTAATAGGTCAGTGTAGTTAATTTTAAAAAGAAGAATTAATAAAACTAGAGCCTCTGTACTAGTAGGTAATACATTGCACCTGCACTGAAGCCTAATCTTGAACTCTACTCCTAGTTTCTGCCTTCTGCGCTACTTGTATGAACAAAGAACAGGGTTCGGAGGCAAGAATCCATTACTCAGTCAGCCACAGCTTAGATTTGAGAGAAGCTTTAGTAATATGGCAAAGGGATGCTCAAAGCACCGCTATTCTCTCATAATGCTAAATGAATAACCTCTTAAATTTGCGGAATAATATGCTTTACTGGAGGTTTCAAACATAAGTACTCATGGTGAAGGTTCTGAATAAATTTGAGACCCATACTGGACTGCAAATTAATTAAATGGTTATTAAGTGTTGAGTAGGGTACCCTTTTCATTTTGGGAGATGTTGAAAAAAGAATACGTCTTTGGCTGACATAGGAAATGATGTGCCTTTTTTAGGCAGTGCTGTTTTCTAGCATATGATACTGGCCAATCATTTTATCCTGCATAACACTGACTTCACTCAGAGGCAATACATTCAAATTTGAAACATTTGCAGTACATTGGTTATTTATGATTTAAATATGCCTGACTGGCAACACATAGCTATCTTCAGTTCTTCATGCAGTTGTAATTTTCCATAACCATTTATGCTTTAGGTTAATGTATCTGTATGTTTTTTGTTTTGAAGTGCTACAAAGTTTTAGAAATAATTCCAGTTTATTATACGCATGAAGTGAGATCCCATTTAATTTACATATATTCATAATTTGAACTAACACATTTTGGGAGCCTTCAATTAATAGGTCTGTCTGGTCCAACTTTACTCTATGGTTTAATAAATATCACATATTAAATACACAAACCTACAAGTCAACTGAAAGAAAACATAATGGAAGGCAAGGCATAAAGGGAAGAAAACTATTTCAGAAAAATATCCTATATCAGACCTTCAGCAAAAATGTTATGAGGTGGAAATCCATTTAGGGACCTCTACAATTCCATACAGGATTTATCTATATTCCTATAGTGTAAGGATTTAAATGACATACTTCTTTGAATAAATGTACAAATATATCCTCGCCAGAAGTGGGCTGATAAGGGTTCATTCAGTGCCCGTGAGAAACTGATAATGCAAACTTAGTTTTAATGAGATAGACATATCAATAATATGACCCAATCATTGGTCACATCCATTGCCTTCATCAATGCAGGAGAAGAAATCTGAAACTATCAATTTTCTCAACTTACCATACATTTCAATAGTCGTAGTTAAGCAAAACACTTATGGTTAGATATAGCCACACAGATTTTTCACAATGTATTTACAAATGATTTAAGAATGACTTTAACACCGAGCCAACTGTAGCTGCAACTCCAAGTCAAATAGCGAGACCAGAGGAAACACATTACAATAAACGGGTTATATTGAGATATGTTGTGCTGCAAACTCATCAATTTGGTGTAATAGATAATCAAATTGTGCTAAAAGTCTCATAATGTATTAGAACATGTTTTAAGCATATGTTTGAAGAGACCACTAAAGTTTTTGTGGCTTGATATATGGCGACACTTCACATCTCTTAATGAACCCTTGCTTTTGTAGCCAACATGACATTTTACATCTTGGTCAAAATAATTTCTTCTCAAATTGGTCTTTTGTGGCCGAAAGCTTCTAGGTAGGTTTTATACCTGCAGACATACTTCCTGAAATGAGATAGTGACTAGGCAGACTAAACTAAGTGTGAACACCAATTAGCAGCTCTGTACCAGATGTGTACCCCAGGCTAAACAAATGCAAACACTATTGTCACCCAAAGTTATCTGGTCAAGTGAAACTGAATATTAAGTTAAAAAAACAAAAATAAAAACACTGCAAACAATTTGTCCACTATTGAAACGTGTTTTGTCATAATTTACTCATCGCCTAAGAAAATAATTGTTGCCAAATATTTTTTAACAACCAATTCTGTAAATTCTGCATGTAAATTGATTTAAATGCAATTACATCTAAAGTCAAAGTGAAAAAAGTTGTATAATGTGCAATTTATACTACAGGTTTCACTTCTAATGTATAATTGTGATCTTATTAGATATCTGTTCATAACCCAAGACTGCAGCCCTGCCAGGATTGTAGTAACGCAAAGCTGAACTATCGGCTCAAAGAAGCTGCACAGACTAACTTCTGTTATCTACTAAACTAGCAAAATTTCTTGGTGTTAAGAAAATGTAAATTTTCTATTAGAAAATACAAGGTTTCAGTGTTCATCATTGCAGCAGCCCTTGAATAATGTGCAAATTTCTTGGAAACCACAAATAACGTATCCATTTCAGGAAGACCAAATTACAGAATCCTGAAACGGAATCAATCTGTTCTCAAACCTACAAGGTCAGACCAGCAATTGTTCATGAAAACAAGTGAGCAGTCCAATTGTTAATGCAGAGCAAACTCACCTCTACGTACAAAACTATGCAAGTTGATTATTCTATTCATACTTTATAAAACACAGAGGGAAGAACACCAAACCATCAGTCCACTACAGAATGAGAGCAAGCAAATCTTTAGCTATCGATTCCCAGTTTGGACAGTCCATGTCTAAATTCATGTAAATCATCAATTTTAACATCTAGTACTTCCAAAAATTGTTTGAGTTCCATTTTAAGGTGTCCATGTCTGTGCTTGCTTTCTTCAACATCTGTTTTCAGAGTTCTAACTCGTTCTTCTAATTCTTTGTTCTTAATCTCGGCAGCCTGAAGAAAAATACAAAATAACATAATTTAGGTATATAATAGGTATATTTCAGTTAGACATTTTATTTCTGTAAGCAAAACACAATTTCATACAAGATGTAAATCTACATACACACGCAAAAACAATCAGAACATTCTGCACCACAAGGAGCTGAAAAACAATATCAAACTAACCTGATCTCTGGGTAACAACCTGAATACCAGATCACCCTGAAGTATTCCAGTTCCCAACACTCCCACAGCCAGCTCACTCTCCCACCAGCAGCTCTGCCACTCCCTCACTGCACAAGTAATCCTGTGAACCTCACACAAGCATCCTCGTATCTCTATTGTACTGTGTGCAATATTTTAATACTTTTTATACTTGAATTTTTATACATTTTATGGTACTTTTGCTCACGTTTCCGAGCTTTCCTGTGCCTCCTGCTCTGGTCCGCCACGGCTGCATTGCTGTTTGTGCGGAGGGCAGAGAGCACGCTAACATCACTTCCGGCTGGGGACTTCCGGGCAGGCAGCACTCTAGTTCTGCCTGATTGCCTATTTAACCTATGCTGGAGCGGACACGCAGCGGACAGTGGCTGGGTCTGCTGGCGCCTCGCTATTTATGCTCCTCTACGGTGACATTTAAACTAAGGATTCTTTTTTTGTGTTTTAACTCGTCTGTGTGCAATATTTTAATACTTTTTATACTTTCATTTTTATACATTTTATGGCACTTTTGCTCACGTTTCCTAGCTTCCCTGTGCCTCCTGCTCCGGTCTGCCGTGGCTGCTTTGCCGTTTGTGCAGAGGGCAGAGAGCACGCTCACATCACTTCCAGCTGGGAACTTCCGGGCAGGCAGCACTCTAGTTGTTCTGCATGATTGCCTATTTAACCTATGCTGGAGCAGACGCGTGCAGCGGGTGCGCCAAAGGCGCGCCCTAAGGCAAGCCAGTCTGCGCCCGTCCGCATCCGGCCAGGGCCCAGAGACACTGGTCTTTTTTCACCAGCCCCTACAGTTTATACCTCACGGGCCCTCCACAACTTAAGGCCCATGCCTAATACTTTATGCCAGTCTTTTTCTCCGGAAGCGCATCAATTCCTTTGCACTTGCGGTCTGTTTGAATGGTCGAACTTTCCTCCTAAGGCGACGCAAGTTTCTCCTAACCAGTAGGCGGCCTCCCAACCTAGTGCTAAGGATCTAGCTTTCTCTCCCCCACATAAAATGCTCAGGTGTTTCTCTCTAAATTGTTGCTCCCTTCCTAAAAATCTGATTCACTTATTTAATTTCCTCTGTGATTTGGACCCAGACAATCTTCTTAACTGAAACGTGGCTCCATGAGGGCTCCGCACCTGATATAATTTCTGCCCTCCCTGTCAACTTTGCTTTTATGGGGATAAATAGACCACATAGAATAGGAGGAGGCATTGCCATTATCTATAAAAAGGACTACAAATGTAATATTAAAGACCTTCAAATCCCTAACTGCGAGGCACTTCACTTCTCTCTTCTCGTCTCACCCAAATTCATGCTTTCCGGAGCCCTTATCTACCGTCCCTCAGGACCGCCTAGTAATTGGTGCGCAGTCTTACCAGATTATTTGATGCTACATATCCTACAGGCAGCGAACTTTACTTTGCTTGGTGACATTAATTTGCATCTTGAGGACCCCAAAAATAAACCATCCTTAACCCTCGTAGAGGATTTGGGATTACTTAATCTTTCCCTTTTGAATTCCGCAGCCACCCACGTTGCGGGCCATCTACTGGACCCCATTTTCTTCAACCTCTCTTCCCTCTCCGTTGCCCCCCCGCTCCAACTTTGTTGGACTGATCATTATGCAGTACCTTTTAACATCACAGTCCCTTCTTCCTCTTTGCCTCGGTAGCCATGTCAAACTACTAATAGCCATTGGGCTAAATTGGATATGATGGAACTAAACAAACGGCTTTTACATAACATCCCTGCTCTGGTTCGCTTACCGGATATCGATCAAATCGCGGTACATCACTGGCTTGAAAGGGCTACTGACTCAATTCTGCCTCTATCATCTAAAACACAAGGCAGATTGCGTCCTCCGGCACCCTGGTTTAATGCTAGCCTTCGCTTGGAAAAAAAGGGCTGTAAATCCCTTGAAAGAGTTTGGAGGAAGCATTATGCTCCCATGGCCAAGGCTGAATATGCAGCGGCTTTGAAAAAATACCATGCCTCTTGCAAAGCTGCACGGGCAGACTACTATACAGAATTGATTACCAACGCCCAAAATTGTCAAAAAACTCTGTTCAAAGTAGTAAATGATCTGTCCGCAGCTAGCACATTCACATTGCCCCGCCCTTTCTCAACAACAGTGTGACAAACTTGCCTCTTTTTTTCTAAACAAAGTAGAGCTAATTCATCTGCAACTAGAAGCAGATGCCTCTATGTTAGTGACACCGCCAACTACTGACACCCAATCTCTTGGGCCACTGGTCCCACTTCCAGTGGTTGGTCAGCCCACAGCCAAGTCAGACAAGCCCTTGAAAATCGATGCCTGGCCCCTTCTGGATCTGGCACTATTGCAATCCTTACTGGCTACCATAAAGTCTGGCTCTCCGCTTGATTCCCTCCCACTATCAAAACTCAGGTTATTAGAGGAGGCTGCCCTTACAGTAGTTCTGGATCTCCTTAATTCCTCCTTGATCACTGGTGTGGTACCTCAGAATTGGAAGCATGCTTTAGTACTCCTTTTGCTCAAAAAGAATGACCTTGACCCCCAGTGCTGGTCAAATTTTAGACCAATTTCGCTTCTCTCGGTTTTCTCCAAAATTCTGGAAAAACATGTTAACATCTACCGCTCATCCTTTGTTACTGCTCACAACCTGCTGCATCCATTCCAGTCTGGGTTTAGGGCAGTCCATAGCACCGAATCCGCCCTAGTTGGAGTCACTGAACTCCTGAGGCAAGAACTCGACTCTGGTGGGACAGCCGCCCTTATCCTCCTGGATTTAAGTGCAGCTTTCGATACGGTCTCACACTCCATTCTTTTTGATAGATTGGAGGCTTCAGGTATTGCTGGCACTGCGTGGGAATGGCTATCTTCTTTTCAGAAAAAACGATCTTTTCAGGTCTCTTCAACTAACAAAATCTCTATGACCTTGACACTGACCTCCGGGGTTACTCAGGGATCTATATTGAGCCCCCTGCTTTTTAACATTTACCTTCACCCTTTGATGGAAGTGATTGAAGAGTCTGGTCTAACCGTATTTTTATACGCGAGGACTCATTATTTTCTCGCTTTCTGATGCTCAAAACAAAATATCCTTCCCCCACTCAGGCAAGGCCTGCTCAACGTCGCCCTCTGGATGAACAGAAATGCCCTTAAACTCAATGGCAATAAAACCTAAGTCCTGGTCCTGGGTAATAATACCGAACTTTGGGGAGTTAACCACTGGCCTGCTTCATTGGGGCCTCTACCTGCGCCGGTTGATAAGGCTAAGAATCTCGGCTTCCTCATTGATCAGAATCTCTCCTTGAAACCACAGGTCTCCAAGCTCACAGCCTCCTGCTTTCCCATTATGAAATGGCTCAAGAAAATCCTTAGGCTAATTCCTCTAAGCTCCCAGAGAACAGTGCTGCAGGCCTTGGTAACGTCCAGACTGGACTATGGGAATGTACTGTATCTGGGCGCTGATCAGGCCTTGATTCATCGATTGCAGATTATCCAGAACGCAGCCGCCCGCCTTCTTTTCCGGTTGCCGAGACATGCTCCCGTCTCTCCCTTGCTCCATAAATTGCACTGGCTGAAGGTTGACAAATGGATTAATTTCAAGGCCTTATGCTACATGTTTCGAGCTAGACACGGTCTCGCCCCTTATATCCAAGATGTGGTGTCTCCGTATGTCCCTTCCCGATCGCTGAGATCCGCCAACCTCGCACTGTTTACCACGCCTAGGTTTCGCAGAGCTCGTAGTAAGGGGCGCTCTTTCTCCGTTTTAGGTCCAAAACTCTGGAACTCTCTTCCGGTAGCTCTTAGAAACTATGACTCATTGCTTACTTTTTGTAAGAACCTTAAAACCATGCTCTTCAACTGCCCTGTCTGAATCTGCCACCTGGTAGACTCGCTGTGCCTTCTGCTACTGTCCGCCTCTAGCGCAGGGAGACCCTGTTGGGTAGCTGCGCGCTCTACAAATCCCTTAAACAAATAAAATAAATAATATTGTAAACCACTGCCCCTGTGAAGCAATATCTCTGTGAGCCTACTTCTCATCCCCTTTCCTCTACTCTACCAACTAGAAAACACCAAATGTATACAGCCTTTTGTTGCTCTGTAGCTAAGTGTTGGGCTTTTTCTCACATCCATTATTAGAAACTTGCCCTTTCTGCAGGAGAAACCTCACTTTTTTGCCTTTTTGCTGAACCCAGTTCTTTCTGGCTATAGAACTCTGTGCACTTTACCCCTGCTAACCAGTGGTAAAGAGCTAGTTCTCCTCCTTTCAAAATAAAATTGGTATACTCCATATTGGTATATTTAACTTACCTATAAGTCTCTAGGACATAATACCAAGGTGTAACCAGGGCCAGCAAGTTAAATGTCACAAGTGGGCTGCAGCACCCAAAGTACCATCCAGTAACAATGTAAACATGACTGCAGGACTGCCATGAGTAGCCCGGCTGTGCAGGTTTTAACTGCAAGTTTGACCTGCCAAAATACCCCTTTTGACAGACCTAAACCTTCCTTCTAAATATTTAAAAGTCACTACTAAGTAGGCCTTATTGCACATCAAAGTAGGGCATGTAAAGGTTTAATGTTAAACAGGTCCTTACTGTGAAAAGGTCCAAAAGGCTATTTTCACTGTAGATGAGTTAGCTGTATAATAGGAAAACAGTGGGATACACTATTACATTTAATAGATTTTATCTCCATCAAGGAAACAGCTACAAATATATTTCAAGGATTCTTTGTTTCTTTAAGGGTTAAAGAAAACCTAATATAATAATTAAGTCGATTTTTGTCTATTACAGAAAAGATACTTTGGAAAAGTTACCTTTTGCCTGTCTAAAGTTTCTAATGCTTTTCAGTGCCTGCCAATTGTCAACCGGTAGCTGATGGCTCCCCTGTAGTGAAGTGTGAACTACTACCAGGAGCAAACAATAGGCTGCCCTGAATAGGCAGAGATGACCCACCTGAACCTGATAAAATATGCAGAGGAGGCTGGGAGGATCCTCTTTGACATTAAAGTGTCAATTCCTGCTTGAATATCACCTCTTGCCTGACTGGTCTGCTGGGGTTTTTCATGTGGGGGTGCACTCAGAGGCCTCCTCTATCGCAGGCAAATGTTAGCAGATACTTGAAGGGGGTCATTCTTTTATCCTGCGAGCCCTAATCACAGTGGGACCCTCTCTAACATTAGTCTTACATTCTGTTTGGCAGGTCTGCTGGGTGGCATATAATATATGGGCTCATTTCAAAGTAGGGAAACTATGTCAAAACACTTTGGGTGTATCCACTGTTTGATTGCTGAACGCTCAGCTTTTATTTTACCAGACCTCTGTCTGAGTTTGTTGGGGGTACAGGGGCTGCCTAAGACTGGATTTTAGTGTTCAATGTGGGAGGACACCAGATTGCCAGAATACACTCCCTACACACGCATACACGTGTTACCATCCTTGTGGGGTCTATGAGTGAATACCTGCCTTGTGGGTACTAACCTTTCCCAATGTTTTTACGACACACTAATAACAGAAAAATGTTAAGAAAAAATTCATGATACAGGATCCAGCTTGAAATTTGCAAATATATTGTTATTTAATCGTGCGCACAGCACCATCCTTGTGGGGACTTGAACACGTGCTACCATCCTTGTGGGGACCTAGTCCGTAACACTATTTGTGATTGAATACAGTCGAAGGCACATGGCTAAATGTTTATTTTATCAACAATATACACAAACAACATTACAATCTATTCATATATGAATTGCTGCATATATACTAGGGGTATGCATTAAAGACAGATTATGTTAATGTGCCCGAAAATATCATATCATGCTTAAAGAAAGAGACTTAAAGCTGTATTTAACCTATTTATTAGTGCTTAAAATCTTAGGAGATATGGGAACTAACACAAAGAAATTAACATATGGAACCAAGGAATATGGTCAAGTGGAACCCAGAGCTTGATTAGCTGCTTACATTTTTGCCAAAATAGATGTTCAAGTTCCCACAGAGATAGTGGGTGAAGATCATTGTGTTGAAGTCTCCATAGAAATAGTGTGTACATTCAAAGCTTGAATCCCAGTATAAAGAGTGTGAAGCTAATGATGTTCAAGTCCCCACAGAGATGGTGTGTTATTATAGCGATGTTCAAGTCCCCACAGAGATGGTGTGTTATTATTGTGATGTTCAAGTCCTCACAAAGATAGTGTGTTATTACAGTGTTGTTCAAGTCCCCACAAAGATAGTGTGTTATTATAGCGATGTTTAAGTCCCCACAGAGATAGTGCATGAAGGTGATTGTGTTTAAGTCCTCATTAAAATAGTGCCCCATTCACAAAGGTAAATTTAGACCAAAAGTCTAACTTTACTACTTTTCAATATTCACAAAGCCCCATACAGAGAATGTGAAGCTGATGATGTGCAAGTCGAAGCAAACACAAGGAGATGATGGACGGAGTGCTGAAACTTTTCAGTCACTCACCCCCAGTCACAGATCTGGGTTGAATCCATCATCGTTCTTTAGCTCACTTCGCCACCCCAGTTCAGACCCAACTATATGCAAATCAGTCTTGACCCTGTGCCTCATGGGAACAGTCCAGCCCGAACTGCCAAGCCAGGTCTTCCCTGGACCAGAAACAAGCATCCTGGGACCGGTTTCAGGTAACACCCCCTCATCAGCCAGGCTAACTTGAATCCAGTGGCAAAGTGAGCAAGGGACCCACGTCTGGGCATACCCTGCCAACTTAGGGCGAACAAAGCAAACACAAGGAGATTATGGACGGAGTGCTGAAACTTTTCAGTCTCTCACCCCCGTCACAGATCTGGGTTGAATCCATCATCATTCTTTAGCTCACTTTGCCACCCCAGTTTAGACCCAGCTATATGCAAATCAGTCTTAACCCTGTACCTCATGGCACCACCTGGTGCTTCAAGTCGAAACAGAGCTGGCGTTTAATTACAGGAATGTTCAAGTCCCCACAGAGATGATATTTTTTTATAGTGATGTTCAAGTCCCCACAAAGATAGTGTTTTATTATAGTTTTTTTCAAGCCCCCACAAAGATAGTGTGTATTATAGCGATGTTTAAGTCCCCACAGATATAGTGCATGAAGATGATTGTGTTTAAGTCCTCATTAAAATAGGGCCCTATTCACAACGGTAAACTTAGAAAAAAATCTAACTTTTCTACTTTTCAGTTTTAACAATGTAAACAGACCAAAAGTCTAACTTTACTACTTATCAGTATTCACAAAGCCCCATACAGAGAATGCGAAGCTGATGATGCTCAAGCCAAAACAGAGCTTGCGTGTAATTACAGGAATGCTCAAGTCCCCACAGAGATGGTGTGTGACTATAGTATTACCACGGTTGCCAAAGAGAATGTGTGTGATTATAGACATGCCCAGGTCCCCACAGAGAATGTGTGTGATTAAAGACATGCCCAGGTCCCCTCAGAGATAGTGTGTGATTATAGAGATGTCGAGGTCCCCACAGAGATAGTGTGTGATTATAGACATTCCCAGGTCCCCACAGAGATAGTGTGTGATTATAGAGATGTCGAGGTCCCCACAGAGATAGTGTGTGATTATAGACATGCCCAGGTCCCCAGAGAGATAGTGTGTGATTATAGAGATGTCGAGGTCCCCACAGAGATGGTGTGTGACTCTAGTATTACCACGGTTGCCAAAGAGAATGTGTGTGATTACAGACATGCCCAGGTCCCCCCAGAGATAGAGTATGATTAAAGACATACCCAGGTCCTCACAGAGATAGCGTGTAATTAATGAGATGCACAGGGATAGCACACAGTTATAGTGCGTGATTATAGTCATGTACAAGTCCTCACAGAGATATTGTGAGATTATAGTGATGTTTAAGTCTCCACAGTGATAATGTGTGATTACAGTCATATTCAAGTCTCCACAGTAATGTGTGTAATGATAGGTATGTTGAAGAACCGATACAGATCATATTAGTCTGGTGGCTTATTAAATTAATTAATCCACTTGAGGGATATGTGTTTGACCACTCTCTCACATGTTTGAATCCTGGTGCTACCACTCAGCCTTTATTCCTTCCAAGGTCTATACAATAAGTATTATTTACTTGGATAACAAAAACATATGGTATTCAGCAACAAGATACCCTCAGGTGTGAATGTGCACTTTATATATGAGATGATATGATGTGATAATAGTGGTACTCAAGCCACCACTAGAGATAGACTGGAATTATCCCATATCTATGAATCCCACTTCAAATGCAGCATTAACTGATTTAAACTGTGTTCATCCAGGAAGGTTTACACTTCCTTAAAAATCCAAGTATCAGAGTTCTCATTAAGAAGATAAAACTGGATTTCTGATTGCAATAAACTCCCCATATTGATTCGTTCTGACACTTTAGGATTTTTACAATAGAGAAATTGATTTAAGAACTGGCACATCTTTATAATTTTTGTCTCTATAATTCAAGAATGAAATGGTCCCTTCCTCACAAAGCTCTTTCTCTCGAAGTATTCCTTATACCTGCTCTTGGGGAACTTTCTAGCTAACCAGGCTCACACTCTATAAATACCTGTATATATATGTCCTCACGAATGCTGCCTTTGAATTAAATTGGATAATTCCAGAGATTTGAGTGCTGGTCCATTCTTCATGTGAAAAGTGGAATTTTTTGATTGTTAGAGGCGTGATGTGGCATCGCCTCAAACCAGCACCACTGGCGATTAGGAAGCACTCCGGAATCCACAAAACCCAGGTTGCAATATATATATATATATATTAGCCACCAATGTCGTCCCACACGAAGGGCGCACTTTGCACAGCTGGTGCGCGTGGCGAGGCAGGACTAGCCTCGAATTACATTTTTCACCAAAAAGATAATCACGCAGCACTCTCCCAAGGGGTAGATTTAATAAAAGGTTTTATTCCTTTAGCAAGCCATTACTCCTTCCACCACCAAAGGAGTAATGGCTTGCTAAAGGAATAAAACCGTTTATTAAATCTACCCCTTGGGAGAGTGCTGCGTGATTATCTTTTTGGTGAAAAATATATATATATATATGCACATAAACCTTGTTTAACAAACTTTAAACATTTACTGTGTTTGGGGGCACAAATTCTGTAAGTGGAGTTCCAGAATGGAGCTAGCAGTCCTTTGTGCAAGAGTAGAAAAAAATCAAGTTGGAAGTGGTACATCCGCCTTTTTATGGAAAGACACATTCTCAAAATGTGCCCAGGTGAAACATGGGAAACTTTCACAAAGTTGAAACATCTATTTGTTTAGCCTTTTATATTTGGAGTGTAAAATAGAAATTCTTAAACAAGGCTTAAACATTCTCAAAAGTGCCCATGTCAGCTACAAAAGACTTTCTCAGCGTTGATGGTCTCGTTATTTGAAGGGCAAATCATATACAAGAGTCTTACAAATTGTATTCCTGAACTGAGCTGGTATGCTCATAATGTAAGAGTAAAGAAAGTCACTTTGGCTGACATACAGCTGTCAATTTCATTGGAATAAAAACCTCAGAATGTGCCTACTTTAATTATAAGAATCTTTCACAATGTTAACAAAATTTTCTTTGAGGAGTGAGCCCAAATGTTGTACTTCGGTGTGTGTGGGGTATAAAACTAGGCTTCCTAAAAGGAGCCGATGAATCCTTTGTTCAGGAATAGAGAAGGACAATTTGATAGTCATGCACTAGCTGTTTTTGTGAGAAAAGAAACCTTAAAATGTGCCCATGTTAAAGATAGGAGTCCTTCACAAAGTTGAAAAACGTGTTTTTGGCAGTGGGCATTTTATACATACAGTCTTAAACACGAAGGGCCTCATTTATGAGAAGTGTTGTATCGCTGCGTAAAAGCAGTGATGCAACTCTTTTCAGTGCGTCCTCCTTGCGACATGATGGATGTGCCGCATTTAATGTACGGCGCACCATGTCGCAAGGAATGGCAGATACGTCAGGAATCCTGACGTATCTGTCGGCGCGAAACCCACGCATTGCTGGAGTTGTGTCGTAAGCATGATGCAACTCCAGCAATGCATGGGGGAAGCCTATTCCCATTGCACTGCGTCACCCTTATGCCTGCTATGAGGCAGGCGTAAGGTTGTGACGCAGTAGCGTCCTAGAAGTGGCACAGTGAAATCTGATAGATTTCACTGTGCCACTTCTATGAGGCTTTTTGCAGGGGAACACCCACCCTACATACATTATACCTGACGCATCACTTTGTAAATATGGTGCAACATGGCGCATTATTTATGCCGCTGCAGCCTCACAAAAAGTGACGCAACGGTGGGGCAAAAGTGTAACAAGGGGCTCATCAATAAGCTCCTCATTTTGCAATTAGGTTTGTGTTCCCTTTGTGCTGGAGTATAGAAAATGATTAATAGTTCTGTAATTACACTTTTCATGAGACAAGGGACATTTTCAAAATGGGTACATGTTAAATATGGTGAATGAAACAAATATTGTTTCCAAAATATCATGTGACAAATATGTTGTCAAAAATATCACCACTGCAAAAATATAGTGGAACAGAATATCAAAATTAAGAATGCAGGTTTTATTGTATACAATATAGTAATGAAGACCATTGTTGTAATTAATATTGTGTACTTTAGTATACTTGTAATAAACATTGTTTTTTATTAAATAAATATATTAGTAAAAGTTTCTTTTTTAAATATAGTTTGCCATTTTAAATGTGTAATTGAATTTTTAAAAGGCAATTAGATAGGTCTGGTGGCTCAGTGGACTAATGTGTCCACTGCAGGGCCCTGTGTTCAATCTCATGGTCATAGGTTCAAATCCCGGCGGGTCCACTCAGGCTTTCAACCATCTGAGGTCGATAAAATGAGTCCTGTTGGGTAACAATAAACATCTGTTAATGCCAAGATGCCTAAGAGTTAATGTGCGATCTACAAATGCCTATGTTAAGTAGTTTATAATTTAGTAGCGGGATATTGGGTTTTTGGGGGAATATGGTGGGAAGTTAATTACATTCTAACTAATTATTTTTTAACGTTAAATAAAGTAAGGTAAAATCAATATATAAATGGTTAGTATGTAATGTTTTAATTGTTTAATTGTTCTTTCATTTATTTGGGTTTAATTTCAGATTTATTATTTAAATTTTGTATAGTATAATTAGTTATAGCTAATTTAGCAGCATGTCAGTTTGTAGGGGAATAGGGCGAGAAATTATTTCAATGAAAATTGTTTTCTTTATAGATTTTTGTTATTTAAATATTTAATTCATAAATCATAATTTTTTCAATGAATATTTAAAATGAAAAAATAGTTTTATTTAGACTATGCAGGAATTAATTAGTAATATATATATCAGCAAGTATATTATATTTATTATTTTTATATGTTTAATTTATTTTAATTTTATTATTGTTTTATTTATTTTTTAATTTATCTTCTTGGTGTTTGTGGTGTTTTCAGTACTAGCGAGAGAAGTGAATTCTACGTATGTTTATTTAAATATTTCATTTAATTATATGTTAATTTTGTATATTTATAATAAATTGTGCATTTTATTTAAATTTATACAATATATATTTTCTAGTTTAACTATGGTTAATCATTTTATGTTTTTAGGTATTTAAATATTTTTTTTTAATGACTGTATTGGAATGGTATATGTAACCTTTCTGAAGTCCAACACTTTCCCTACTGTTGCTTAAATTGGAGTGGGAACAGTAAATCTAGTCCATCCAATTCCTATGCTTTCCTTAATATTGAATTTGACGTGTGCAAACTAAGAGCATTCTGCTTACCGGGAGGCTGCGGGGGTGGGTCTTGCCCGTGATTGAGGCTTGTGGCTCTCTTTCCGGACTCACGCTGTCATTTTTGGTTCTCTGGGCTCCCGTAGGGTGGAGCGGGGATGCCATCTTGGCCTGCAGTGCTCTAGTCACGCAGGCTATAAAAAGAGAAGCCTGGCGCAACCGCGCAGCGGGCGCACCACTGGCGCGCCAAAGGTAAGCCTGTCTGCGCCTGTCCTCACCGGGACGGCGCCTGGGGCCAGAAACCATGCCGATAGCAGGCCAGGTCCGGTGCAATATTCCACAAACAAGCTACACACTCTAAACCACGAGCGCAACACCATCTGTCTGCATTCGGTTCTGGTGGAGCTGGGATAAAATTCCTGCGAGAGATGCTACTTTATGCTACGCCCGATAATGGTAAACTCCCCTGACAACCCTAAGAAAGGCCAATTTTTCCTATTAAATTTTCGCTCCCTCCCAAAGCACAGATTTGAAATTGCAGACCTGATTGTGGGGAGACAGATGACTGCCCTTTTCCTAGTGGAAACATGGCTTCATGCACAGTCCGCCCTAGACATTGTAGACGCCGTTCCTAGGGGCTATGTAATAACCAGACTGGATAGACCTCTGGGGAGGGGGGTGGGCTGGCGGTTATACACAAGCATCAGCTACATTGCAGCCTGTCTGAAGTCCATATCAGTGGGGGCAGAAGCAGCCTCCTCTCTAGCGATTTCAGGCCAGTGCTCTCTCAATGGCCTGTTGATTTACAGGCCAAGAGTAGCTTCCACGTTTATCTCAGCACTTCTGGACATGATTCCGTCATTTGTCATTCAACATTCTAAGTTCATAATTTTAGGGGATCTTAACCTACGCTTTGACGATCCTACCTCACGTAATAGTGTAGATTTATTGAAGGACCGAAAGTGGCTTCAGCTCTCGCAGTTGGTACAGGCATCCACCCACATCCGGGGGCACACTCTTGACCCCATTTTTGCAAACCCAGAGCTGGTGAAAGTCGACACCCCGATTCCTATCGCCTGGTCCGATCACTATGCTATCCCCTACCAGATTCTGGATACCCACTACCTACCTAAACCCACCCAGGCCCCCCACCTCAAAATTCAAAACTGGACTAGGATCAGTCAGGAGGCGCTTACCTTTGCCCTGAATCATAGTCCACCCTGCCTAGAAAACTCCCCACAGGCCGCCAACCTGCAAGTTACAACATGGTTAGAGGTAGCACTAGATAGGATAGCACCGTGCAGAACATTTAATTCTCCACGGTCCAGACCCTCAGCAGGCTGGTACACAGAGGACCTCGCACAAACTAAAAAATCTTGCAAACGTTTAGAACGTAAATGGCGGAAGTATTACTGTCCGCAAGACAAAGAGTCTTACCTACGTTTGCTAAAAGAATACCATAAAAAAAATCAGGGTGGCGCGGACGGTTTTCTACTCACAGAAGATCAATGCAGCCAAATACGCCCCGCGGGAGATCTTTAGAATTATGAAATCCCTCACCTCCCTGGATACGGTATCCGTGGGCATGGACCCCAGCAGGAGCAGCTGAAATAAGATTGCCCATTTTTTTTCTGGATAAACTCTCGGCGATATACGCCTCCTTTCCGGGCGCTGTCAACAACTCTGACCGTCCGTCCATGAGAAACTCTGAGCCTCTCCTCAAAGGCGCTTTCAAGATTGAGAGCATCTCAGTGGAAAAACTAGATTCTCTAGTGACTAAAATCAAACGTGGCTCTCCACTGGACCCGGCGCCTCCAGCTATCTGGAAACTGGGGATGCCCGCATTGGCACCCAGACTTTGTGCGGTGCTCAACAAGTCGTTCGAGGCTGGCCGACTCCCGGTTGAGTGGAAACAGGCCATGGTGATCCCGCTCCTAAAAAAAACCTTCTAAGGATCCCTCTAAACCAGAGAACTTTCGCTCCATTTCTCTCCTACCTCTTGTGGCTAAACTGGCGGAAAGGCACGTTAACTCACAATTGCAGAGTTCAACACTGAGAAGAACATCCTACATGAGACCCAATCAGGCTTCAGGCCTCAGTATAGTACAGAATCGGCCCCGCTTCTGGCCACAGAGTCACTACGCAAGGTGGCTGACGAAGGGAAATCGGGGGCTCTCGTTATACTAGATCTCAGCGCAGCCTTCGATACAGTCTCGCATACTGTGTTACTGGATCGATTGTGGACACGGTATTAGGGGCCGAGCCTTTTATTGGATTGCAGACTTCCTTCACAAACGCTCGTTTTGGTCAACCAGAAGCCATACACCTCGGACGTTATCCCGTTGCAGAGGGGAGTGCCTCAGGGGTCGGCACTGAGCCCCAATCTTTTCAATCTTTACCTGCGGCCATTGGCTGATGTTATCCAGAGCCATGGGGTGAAGATGGTGTGTTACGCTGATGACACTCAGCTTATGATTACATTAGCTAATGACGATGAGAGGGCCACTACCAACTTTAAACTATACCTCACTGACCTAGCAACTTGGATGCGGGCTAGCTGCCTGAATTTGAATGCAGAGAAAACAGAGGTGCTGGTGGTGGGGAAAGTGCCCTCCATCTGGTCCTCTGCATGGTGGCCGGCTGATATGGGCCCCACCCGAGCCCGAAACCCAAAGTGAAAAATCTAGGCATCCTTTTTGATTCCCAGCTGTCGTTTGACAGTCAGATCAGGACCACAGTGGGCATATGCTTCAGGGTGCTGAGACTAATAAAGAAGCTCCTGAGGCTAATTCCGGCAGAAGCTCAAAAAACAGTAGTGCAGGCCCTGCTGATGTCTCGGCTGGACTACTGCAATGTGCTCTATCTGGGTACATCTATAGGCAAGCCAGCGATGCTGCAAAGAGTACAAAACGCTGCAGCACGGATGCTTCTGAGACTACAGAAATGGTCCCCTATTAGACACGGTCTGGCTGAACTTCACTGGCTCCCAGTTAAACACAGAATCGCGTATAAAGCCCTGTGCTTCACGCATAGGATAATGTATCGGAGGGGTCCCAGCTATCTCTTCCCCTGATCAAGGCGTATACGCCCTCCAGAACGCTTAGATCTGGATAAGCAGCGCTGCCAGTGATCCCCAGAGTACGCCGTGCAAGACTGAGGGGCTGCTCGTTTGGGCTGCGTGCAGCCAACCTATGGAATTCAATGCCGATCAACCTAAGACTTGAACAGTCTGAGTCAGTTTTCCGGAAGAACCTGAAGACTTGGCTCTTTAGACAGAGTTAGAAGTCCATTTGCACCGGACTCGCCAGGGCCTGATTTTTGCTCAGCGCGGGGACACTCCCTTGGAGTAACCAGGCGCTTTATAAATCAAAATTCATTCATTCATTCATAATTAGGGTGGGGATAGTTAATATAACCCTTACCAAGTCCAGCAATTTACCTACTGTTGCTTAGGATGGAGTGAGAATAGTAAATATAACCCCTTTGAAGTCCAATACTTTTCCTTCTGTTTTGTATGTATTGGGGTGGGAATAGCAAATCTAATCCCTCTGAAGTCCAACACTTTTCCAGCTGTTGCTTACATTGCAGAGGGAATAGTAAATCTAACCTCTCCGAAATTCAGCACTTTGCCTGCTTTTGCTTAGGGTGGAATGGGAATAGTAAATCTGACCCCCTCAGAGGTTCAACACCTTCCCTACTGTTGTTTAGACTGGAATGGAAATGGCCGTTTGAACCCCTCTGAAGTCCAACACTTTCCCTACTGTTACTTAAATTGGAGTGGAAGTAGCAAACACTGAACTTCTAGTGGACTTGCTCCCTTCACAGCGAAACTCTGCCTGGTAGCTGCTGCTGACCCTTGGTCGAGGCACACCTCCACCCGCAGGCCCCTGCCTGCGCCTCATATCTTGTGGTCTAGTGGTAGAGCATTACTGCTCTGCTGCTGGGCTGTCCCTCTGCCTCTCTTTTCTGATTTCTGCCTTTATTCAGCTTTTTCCTTTTTTACCTTTTTCTTTCCTTTGTTTGCCGCCCTCGTCCCTGTTGCTGTGATCCCAATGGCCCGCCCCTCCAGTGACCCTTCCCGCTCCCGCATTTACTGCCTCCCAGCTGTCCAGCCGCCCAGCACAACTTAATGGCAGCCGCCGCGCGGCTGCACTGCTGGTGCGCCAAAGGCAGGCCTGTCTGCACCCGTCCGAGCCTGGACTATGCCCAGCACCAGGGACCCTGGTTCTCGGACCTTCCACCGCTATGATGCCAGCACCCTCCTCGCCCACAACTCAGGACGCCATACCGCCTGCCACCTCGCGTCACCAAAGAAGACCCAAGGACCCTTCTCCTGCCAGAACTACAGCCACTTCCTCACCCACGCCAGCATGCCAAATCCTCTAGCCGACCAACAACACACTCGACCAACTCAACTGCATCCTCTTCAACGTGCGATCCCTCCACAAACACGCCACAGAAATCTGTGACCTCCTCGACGTCACCTCTCCTGACATCACCTTCACGGAAACCTTGATCAACCCCGGACCGGACATTGTCATCACCATCCCCCACGGCTACAAAATCACCCGCAAGGACTGCACCGACCGACCAGGAGGAGGCATCACCATCATCCAAAAGAACACCCTCCGACTGACCATGCACTCAAACGACCCAATGACAACCATCTTGAACCTGGACCCACCCTGAGTGAGTCGTGACCCTCAGAGTGGTTCTCCTCCAGTCCTGGATCCTTAGAAGTGGTGCTGAAGGTGAGCAGATGCCTCAGATCTAAAACTTGGGACTTTAAAAATTCTCTGCCCAAAAGTGCCCTGAGGACTGAGAGAAGACCAACGTGCATTTCTCACTGTTCCGCCCAAGGTGCATTTCTGGTTCGCCTGACTTTGAGGTAGCTCCCTTACATTCTTCTCCATTGCTGCAAAACCTGTTCAGTGGTCCCTCTCTGGAAGGGTATCCAACCTCCTGGAGCCCTCATCTGACACTGCTGCAGCCTCGTCTGGTGTAGATTTTCGACTTCCAAAAAAGAGACAAAGGCCCAGATTTGCCAAAGAATTGCTTGCCCTCCCGTCACGCAGGGTGACTCAAGGGCAATGAAAGGGCAATGCAATCCTTGAGTCAGATTTAACGAGCCACGCAAGGCCACCTTGCGTGGCCCTGTGTGGCTTGGTAAATCTGGAGTATTGCAAAGCTGTGTAAGTCACTGACTTGCGTTAGTCAGTGCCAGAAAGTTGTTTCATGGGTGGAGTTTGGGTGTTTCCATGCATCCACCCATATATTCTGGCACATTCCCAGATTTACCACGACAAGTAAACCTGGGGATGCGTCAAAATTGTATGCCTTCCTGATAGAGGCGCAACAAGGAGAAATATCTTTATTTCTCTTTGTTTGTTCAGAATACAGCACACTTAGAAAGAGGAAAATGCATTTAAGGATTGCCTCTGTGCAGGAATGTGTCCCTTCCTCAATAAAAACAATCTTTCCTGCAACACAGGCACCCTTTCACTACGGCACAAAGGTGTCCGTGTTGGTGCTAGGTAGCACATAATGCACCAGCACAGTGAGAAAGCAGCAATGCGCAAAGTATTTATAAATATGGCACATTCCTGCCCTCTCCATTTGATGCAGTGCAGCATGTTGTCTTGCTGCTTTTTGCAGCGTCAAATCTTGATAATTTTGACCCTAAGTCTGAAAGTAGGAACCTTCACTGTGACTTCGTCCAACGGCTCCACGAAAACGACGCTTCCTCTTTGGACACCCTTGGCTGCCTTGCCCAGCTGAGCTTTAACTTCTCAGACATTTTTCTTCAAAAATTCCTTCTAAATATGAAGGTAAGTCGAGACTAACCCTGGGCGTAGTGGAGGCTACGCGGAGCATCACGGAGTGGGGGCAAATCTACGCACACTCCGCGTACTCCACTAGGCGCCGCCCGCATCCCTCCCGCCCTCTTTTAAATGCCCTTACAATCTATAAAAGCATGTTAAAGTAATTAAAATGACTTACCTGAGCTGCGGCGTCCCGGGCTTCTTCCTGTCTATCGCCGACTTCTTCCTCACAAATGCGCATGCGCCCGCGCATGCGCATTTGTGCGGAAGAAGTCGGCGATAGAGCAGGAAGAGGGAGCCCCGGGACGCCGCAGCTCAGGTAAGTCATTTTAATTACTTTTAACATGCTTTCATAGATTGTAAGGGCATTTAAAAGAGGGAGGGAGGCGGGTGGCGGGCAACCCCGCTCCGCCGCGGCTTGTGCGTAGCATGCCTGCTACGCCTACTTCGCGGACCGCGAAGTAGGCACCACTACGCACACTCCGCGGGCGGAGCGGAGCACTACGCCCACGGTTAGTCGAGACGCGGTCCAATCCACTTCTTTTATCCGAACTGTGGTCCATTGCGGTAGGCCTTAACTTTTTACTTTGAGCTGGTCTTGCACGACTTGATGCCCACAGTTGGTGTTTTGAAAGTTTAGGCACTATTTTTCACTTTAAAATTTACAAATTCATAACTCTGATTCTACTGATAAAACATAAATATAAACATAAGATAATATTCGTCCTATTTCAGAAAATTCTCCAGTACCATTACCTGGTGGACCATTTTTAATGTGTTTTTAACATGATTCTTGAACAGCCAACCTGCCAATGATCTTTCTCCTCATGCATCAAACCGTTTGGAGATACTTTGACAGACTGCATACAATGGCTTCACTAGTGTCTTATCTCAATAGCCTTAATGCCTCTGCTTGTTGCGTTACCCCCATGGAATGGCAAATCCGTATTATCCCCTTCCTCCTGGGATTTTTATACGCTGCACAAAAGAATAGAAGATAAGCCATTTTTTCATCTGGCGAATTACATGCTGGCAAAGTGCTGGACAGGCGGTATACGTTCTACCGTTTAGAACAAAAACCGCTGAATTAAAGAGATCCAAGTCTGAATTTTACATATAACTAACTAGCCACTAGGAGAGTAATAAAGTCAAAATACCATTCATAAGAACCAGTACATTTAAAATCCAGAAACGCTACAGTTAGGAATTTCTGAGTCAGGAATTAGTCATTTCTTTGGCACAGTATTCCAATGCATTTTTGGATAGTGTTCTTTAGATAGTGGTTGGAAGTTCATTCTGTCTTTGTATTGCACTTCAAAGTTAAGTAACGTTAGCATTGACCACACACTTCTAAACCACAGGATTTTACATTGCCTATCAAGAGAAATGATCTCTTCTAGGGCTGCATGATATGGTAATAGTTCCTGGGTGTACCACAACCTCCGCCAAGCTAGCAGGTTTCTGATGTTTGCCTTTTCAAGATATATTTTTCATCCCTATGTCTAAAGGAATGGAACCAGTGGGTGCTCTGGGGAAATTTAATCAGGAATCTCAAAAATGTGTTTTCAATTAAAGTGAGACCACTTGGCTGCAGGAAGCCCCACAATTCAGCTCCATAGAGTGAGTCTCCTAAGGCTTTGACATTATCTAGCTGTGGTTGATTTAAAAGCACAAAGAATGCTGGAGATGTTCTGTTGCAGCCTTAGACAGACGGCTCTAAATAGTAGGGTTATTGTTGCTATTGACATAGATGTTTCATTTAAGGATAATTTTACATTATTAATGGTCTTTGTGGATAAATTTGTTTTCACATAATTATGCGAATTTTCAGGGAAATTATGCGAAATCACATGCAATTACTCAAAATAAGAATCCATCATTGAGTGCGATATTGGAGCACAAAATACGCGCCATGATAAAAACATAGCATGAAAAAACACAGGCAGCGCAAGCAACCACCGTTCATGTTCAGACCATTTGCATTATTCTCATGTACTTGCAGTAAAATGTTGCTGCAAATGACAATAGTATGTGAAGTGGTGCAATTTTGGAAATTTTGCTTAGCAAGTGTAGAGCAAAGTTCCAAAAATTATGTGACTTTCGCTGCTTTATTTAAATTTGTTGTGGTCTAAAAATGATGGTAAACCGTAATAATGGGAGTTGGTGATATGAGAAGTAGCAATGCACCTTTTTTAACCCCTTCCCTGCGCATGACGGAACCACGCTGTCATGAGCCACGGGCGGCGTGTGCTAATGATGGCGTGGTTCCGTCATGCTGCGGCCGCTCCGCCCACGCGGCACTGATTCCCCGCCTGTGCGGGCGAATTAGTGAGTGGGCGGGGTCGTGACGGAACCATGCCGTCATGAGCACAGCTCGCCCGTGACTCATTCCGGCGTGGTTCCGTCACGAGCATAGCGGCGCCGCGCTCACCCCCCAGCGCCGCGGTGGAATTACCGCCGCGGCCAAGGGGTTAAAAGGCAGGGACACTGACTAGTACTGTACGATTATATGTCGTTGACTTGGGGAAGAACATGATGTGGAAAGACTGATGCTCTGAAAGATTTTTAAGTAAAAGAAGTGCTGCTCATACGATGATCTTATAAAGAGTAGGGCATGTTATAAGAAAAAGAAGGCAATTGCACTATAAAGGACCTGCTTCTAAATATATATTTTTTAAAACACAAACATTAGCATGCAGTCAACATTTGTACCTAAATGTAAAAATAAGTTAAAGCTATAGGCTTTCTTACTGTATCTGGAAAAAAGGTTATGCCATCAAATTACAATACAAATGTGTTTTTAGGTGATATAGGCTTTTTTAGGGTTTAGGGTGTGTACTGGTTTTTGGGTGGCAAAGGAATTTCTAGGGTTTAGGGTGGGTATGAGTTTTTGGGTGGTAAGGTATTTTTTAGGGTTTAGGGTGAGTATAGGTTTTCAGGGGATACAGGTTTTTTTAGGGTTTAGGGTGGGTATGGGTTTTTGAGTGGCAAGGGAATTTTTAGGGTTTAGGGTGGGTATGGGTTTTTGAGTGGCAAGGGAATTTTTAGGGTTTAGGGTGGGTATGGGTTTTTGGGTGGCAAGGGAATTTTTAGGGTTCAGGATGGGTATGGATTTTTGGGTGGTCAGGTATTTTTCAGAGTTTAGGGTGGGTATGGATTTTTGGGTGGCAAGGGATTTTTTAGGGTTTAGGGTGAGTATGGGTTTTTTGGGTGGCAAGGGAATTTTTATCATTTAAAATGGGTGTGGGATTTTTGGTGGCAAGGGATTTTGTAGGATTTACTGTGGGTATGGGTTTTTGGGTGGCAAGGGAATTTTTATGGTTTTGGGTGGGTGTGGGTTTTTGTGGGGCAAGGGAAATTTTATGGTTTAGGTTGGGTATGGGTTTTTGGGCGATAATGATTTTATTAGGCTTTAGCATTTGTATGGGTTTTTGGGTGGCAAGGGATGTTTTAGGGTTTAGCATTTGTATTGGTTTTTGGTTGGTAAGAGAATTTTAAGGGTTTCGGGTGGGTATGGGTTTTTGAGTGGAAAGGGATTTTTAGGGTGGGTATGGGTTTTTGGGTGGCAAGGGAACTCTAAGGGATTTGGGTGGGTGTGTGTTTTTTCGTGGTAAGGGAATTTTTAGGGTGATGATAGGTTTTTGGGTGGTATGGGTATTTTTTACGGTTTAGGGTGTGTATGTATTATTTGGGTGGTAAGGGATTTTTTAGGGTTTAGGGTGGGCATAGGTTTTCGGTGGCAAGTGAACCTTTAGGGTTTAGGATGGGTATGGGTTTTTGGGTGGTAATTAATCTTTTAGGGGTTAGTGTTTGTGTGGGTATTTGGGTGGCAAGAATTTTTTTTAGGTTGGGTATGGGTTTTTGACTGGCAAGGGATTTTTGAGGGTTTATAGGATGAGTATGGGATTTTGAATGGTAAGGGATATTTTAGGGTTTAGGGTGGGTATGTGTTTTGGGTGGCAATTGAATTTTTAGTGTTTAGGATGGGTGTGGGTTTTTGAGTGTTAAGGGAATGTTTATGGTTTAGGATAGGTATGGGTTTTTTGGGTGGCAGGGGTATTTTTATCGTTTAGGTTGTGTGTGGGATTTTTGGTAGCAAGGAATTTTGTAGGGTTTACGGGGTGTATTGGTTTTTGGGTGGCAAGAGAATTTTTAAGGTTTAGGGTGGTGTGGGTTTTTGAGGGGCAAGGGAAATTTTATGGTTTAGGGTGTTTATGGGTTTTCCGGTGATAAGGAATTTTTAGGGTTTGGGGTGGTTATGGGTTTTTGGTTGTGAAGTTAGTCTTAGGGTTTATGGTGTGTATGTGTTTTTGGGTGGCAAGGGAATTTCTGGGGTTTAGGGTGGGCATGGGTTTTTGGTGGTAAGGTATTTTTTAGGGTTTAGGGTGAGTATAGGTTTTTAGGTGATAAGGGCTTTTTTAGGGTTTAGGGTGGGTATGGGTTTTTGGGCAGCACAGGAATTATTAGGGTTTAGGGTGGGTATGAGTTTTTGGGTGGCAAGGGAATTTTGTAGGTTTAGGGTGGGTATAGGTTTTTGGGTGGTAAGGGATTTTTTTTAGGTTTTAGGGTGCGTATGGGTTTTTGGGTCTCAAGGGAAATTCTAGGGTTTAGGGTGGGTATGGGTTTGTGGTTGGTAAGGTATTTTTTAGGGTTTAGGGTGAGTATATGTCTTTAAGTGATAAGGGCTTTTTTTAGGGTTGAGGGTGGGTATGGGTTTTTAGGTGGCAAGAGAATTTTTAAGGTTTAGAGTGGGTGTTGGTTTTGGGGGCAAGGGAAATTTATGGTTTAGGTCTGTATGGGTTTTTTGGTGATAAGGAATTTTTAGGGTTTAGGGTGGTTATGGGTTTTAGGGCTGTGAGGTTTGTCTTAGGTTTTAGGGTGGGTATGGGTTTTGGGTGGCAAGGGAACCTTTAGGGCTTAGGGTGGGTATTGGGTTTTGGGTGGTAATGAATCTTTTAGGGCTTAGTGTTTTTGGGTGGCAAGGAATTGTTTATGGTGGGTATTGGTTTTAGAGTGGCAAGGGAATTTTTAGGGTTTAGGGTGAGTATGGGGTTTTGAATGGTTAGGGATATTTTAGGGTTTAGGGTGGATATTAGTTTTTGGGTGGCAGTTGAATTTTTAGGGTTTAGGATGGGTGTAGGTTTTGGGTGGCAAGGGTACCTTTAGGGTTTAGGATGGGTATGGGTTTTTGGGTGGTAATTAATCTTTTAGGGTTTAGTGTTTGTGTGGGTATTTGGGTGACAAGTCTCTGTAGAGATCGTGTGTGATGTCAGTCATGTCCATGTCCCACAGAGATAGTGTGTGATGATAGCAATACCCAAGACCCCACAGAAATTGTGTGTTAGTATATTCATGTTCAAGTACAGAGAGATAGTGTGTGGTGATAATCATGTTGCAGTCACTAGAGATAGTGTTTGATGACAGTGATGCCTAGGTCCCCATAGAGATAGTGTGTGATTATAGCCATGATCAAGTCTCTGTAGAGATCATGTGTTATGTCAGTCATGTCCATGTCCCACAGAGATAGTGTGTGATGATAGTGATGCCAAGGCACCCCAAAGATAGTATGGGATGATATCAATACCCAAGTCCCCACAGAGATACTATGCGATTATAATTATATTCAAGTACCCACAGAGATAGCGTGTGATGATAATCATTTAGAAGTCACTAGAGATGGTATGTTATGATAGTGATGCCTTAGTCCCCACAGAGATAGTGTGTGAATATAATCATGTTCAAGTTCCCACAGAGATAGTGAAGTTACAGTCATGATCAAGTGTCCTTAGAGATCATGTGCAATGCGAGTCATGAGATAACATCTAATTTTAAAACTCCTAATGCTTTCCTTTGAACAGGAGTTCTAGTTAGTATTCCCAAAGATAGGAATTCCTTGGATTTTTGCTTCCCAATAAGTTATGCCTACGTAGGCGTAATGAAGTGGTAATAGGTAGGGAAAAAATATAGGGGCTTATCTACAAGCCCCTTGCGCCATTGGTGCGTCACTTTTTCCCATATTAAAAGTGCTTTTTCCCTAGCTATTACCACTTTATTACACCTACATAGGCATAACGGCAGTACTTCATTTTTTAAAATTAAATGTGTAACATACTGAACAATACACTGTAGCACACAGTACACATATAGGCACCTATTACGATGCCGGTCAGAGTTGCCTCCAATCGACACCGTCTTGGTGTGGGATCCGACCGGCGGTAGGTTAGTGGTTCCAAACACCGTATTTCGATGCAACGACACATGGTGCGGTCGCTAACTCCCATTTCTCCACAGGAGCTTGTGCGCCGAGCGGAAACCTCCCGCAGCACTAGCTCCGATAGAGAAATGGGAGTTTGTGTAAATCCCTGCACCGTGTGGCAGGCACCACATGGTGCCTGCCATACAGTGCAGAGATTTACAGGGGAGCACCATAGGTGCCCCCTCGGCCCCCAACCCTAGGCCACAGGGAGAAGGGAGCCCTGCTAGGGGCCCCCAATGTCACTTTCCGACCAGCTTTCCATGTCGAAAGCCCGACATGGAAAGCCTGCCGGAAACCAACATCATAATCCAGACAGAGGAAAAGCCGTTAGCACGGGATTATGGTGGTTTTCTGACTGGCCGACGGGCTCCATGAGCCCCTCGGAAGCCAGCCGGAATGACCCGACGGTTTGAATTTGAATGCCGTAATCCTAAAATATGGCAGTCAGAATTTAATCAAAGGATGTTGGTCGGAAAGCCTCCGACCTGCGGTCAGAGGCTTTCCGAACGACCCCCTGAGGGCCTAAGTGTACTACAGTATATTTTTTATTTTTTACATATTTAAGTCTTTACAAAAAATGTACAGAGTACCACATTAAGACATACAAATTACCACTCTACATAAACATTTACACTGTACTACATTAAATTTCACTAATATAGCGTACTACATTGTATTTTTTAATTTTGTTTTTATTTTTCTTGTAACTACTGTGGGTCGTAAACGGTTTTAAAAATATAGCAAAAAAATAAATACATTTTCAGTACCTTTATCTACTTTAATATAGTGGGACTAGGTAGGGTACAACAATAAAAAATTAATACTTACATATATCTAAGGCCCTAACACAGAACGGAGCCAAAGTGTGCTAAAAACTACATGGATGCGGAATATGTTTTGTAAACACAGCCATTAGCCAGTCATATGCTACCTTGTTTTCACAACGTTATACCGCAAAGTTACCGTAGTGTACACCGGCACAATATATAAGTAAGTATTTGGTAGATTTATAACTTTAACACTACTTAAATTATTTAATCCTACTACCAAAAATTACCATTTACGCTCCTTAATCTAGGTTCCGGGCACATTACATCTACATCTGTTCACCCACTTTCACGCTACATCTGTTAAAGTACCACACTCCACTCTCTGCCACACCACACTCTGCCACTCCACTCAATGACATTCCAATCTATGTTATTCCACTCTATGCTAATCCGTTGTACACCAGTCCACTCTACCCCACTTCAATGTATGCCACTCCACTCAACATCACTCCACTGCACACTATTACACTCTAAGCCATTCTATTCTATGCCACTCCAGTATATGCCACTCCACGCCACTCCACCGTACCCCACTCCACTATATGATATACTACTCTAAGCCACTCCACCGTACCCCACTCCACTATATGATATACTACTCTAAGCCACTCCACCGTACCCCACTCCACTATATGATATACTACTCTAAGCCACTCCACCGTACCCCTCTCCACTATATGTTTTACTACTCTAAGCCACTCCACCGTACCCCACTCCACTATATGATATACTACTCTAAGCCACTCCACCGTACCCCACTCCACTATATGATATACTACTCTAAGCCACTCCACCGTACCCCACTCCACTATATGATATACTACTCTAAGCCACTCCACCGTACCCCACTCCACTATATGATATACTACTCTAAGCCACTCCACCGTACCCCACTCCACTATATGATATACTACTCTAAGCCACTCCACCGTACCCCTCTCCACTATATGATATACTACTCTAAGCCACTCCACCGTACCCCACTCCACTATATGATATACTACTCTAAGCCACTCCACCGTACCCCACTCCACTATATGATATACTACTCTAAGCCACTCCACCGTACCCCACTCCACTATATGATATACTACTCTAAGCCACTCCACTCTACTCTACTCTACTGCACTATATGATATACTACTCTAAGCCACTCCACTCTACTCTACTGCACTATATGATATACTACTCTAAGCCACTCCACTCTACTCTACTGCACTATATGATATACTACTCTAAGCCACTCCACTCTACTCTACTGCACTATATGCCACTCCACTCTACAGCACTTCACTCTATGCTATTACACTCTACGCGACTCCATTCCACGTCACTCTACTCTACTCTACTCTACTCTACTATATGGCACTCCACTCTATGTCAGTCCGATGTATGCCACTACAGGCAATGCTATTCCACTCCACACCACTCCACTCCATGCTACTCCACTATATGCCACTCCATTCTATGCCAGTACACTCTAAGCTATTTCACTCTGCACCACTCCACTCTATGCCACTCCAATCTACACCACTCCACTCTTCACTATTACACTAAATGTCACTACTCCCTACCCTATTCCACTCTAACCCACTCAAGTCCTCAATTTCTCCAGAAGGATATTTCAGGTGTTAACACCTCGATTAACTGGCAAACTGGTTATCAGGAACACTAGTCCTGGTCTTCAAGGATTCCTGCACAACTATGTGGAGCAATACTTGTAAGCGTGAAGTCCTGGAACAATGACTGCATGCTTCATTTCTCTTCTTATACTTATAATCCAGACAGGGATTGTGGCCTCCTCATCTGTACTTTGAAACCAATCAGGCCTGACGATCAGTTTGTGTATCCACTTTTGGTCAATCCAGACACATTCTTTGTCTTTGGGTGATGGTAAAAAGGAAGGGTGGCACTACCTACATACTCCAGGAACATAGGTGCAAAAGAGAGAACAGCCTTCGCAGGTGCACTTCTCAACTTCTTGGGAGTGACATCTGGAGAAGAACAAAAGGGCTGACACAGGACAGGCCTTGCAGTTCTAAAGAAACTAAAAACTATTCTAAAGAGCAAACTGTCTCCATTCTCCCAATCAATAAGTATAGGAAGTTAAACAAAACACTTTGCTTGCCTGGTAAGCTACATACACTTGTACAAGTTTGTATAGCATGTCTTTTAGTGGCTATCCAAGATGGATTCCATAGGGCCACTGTCAAACAGAACATCTGGCTCACAACCAGACACCAGCTCTACATACACATGCCACATATAAGCTTGAAGAAGCAAAAGCCCTGGGGCCAGATGTATGACCGTTTTTGCAGTCACAAACTGGTAATCAGCCTGTTTGCAACCGCAAAAAGGGTGGTGGTATGTACAAATGCTATTAAATGGTGTTCACGAGTCGCTATTAGGAAGAGGCGTGCCAAGGGCGTCCCTTCCTAATAGCGAGTCAGAATAGTATGTATCATTGATTTGCGACCGCATTTGCGGTCGCAAAACACTCGCAGTTTACCCCCTACTTCAAGTAGGTGGTAAGCCACTCACAAACGGGAACGGGTCCTCGGGAGACCCTTTCCCTTTGTGATTGGCAGTGAAAATATTTTTTTAGAGCAGGAAGTGGTCCCACGGACTACTGCCTGCACTTAATAAATGAAACAAACGTTCATTTTTCTTTTTTAAATGCATCCCGTTTTCCTTGACGAAAAACGGGCTGCATTTTAAAAAAAAACTGCTTTATTTAAAAAGCAGTCGCAGACATGGTGGTCTGCTGACCCCAGCAGGCTACCATCTCTATGAGTGCTGGCCATTCCCTATGGGGTTGCAAATTGCAACCTGTCTCATGAATATTAATGAGGAAGGTAATTTGCGACCCCATTGGGAATCGCAAGCAGTGTCTAAGACACTGTTGTACATTCCATTTTGTGAGTCGCAAATTGCGAGTCGCAAAACGTCGCAATTTACGATTTGCAAAATGGAATGGTCGTACACCTGGTTACATGAGACTGGGCAACACTTTATCATGGCAAGGCCAACAGACAATTTACCCATGGCCAGTAGTTTGCAGGCAGGGCTAGGCACACACAGCTGCTCAGCGCCGGAATACCCTTACGGTGCGTTTAACAAATACACATAACACCACTGCTACTTTCAGGTGAAGCTCATAGTAGTCACACTCGCTAAAGAGGGCATGTTTGCTGCCCTTCACCAGATTACAGTCACCTGCCCGGGTCTACAGTGTCACAAACTAAAAAGATTCACTAGTGTGCACACTTAAGTATTGTGTGTAATGAGGCAGGAAAAAAGTTAGAAATGCAACACTAATTCCTGCTCTCCATGCATTTGTCCCCGTAAAATGCGGTTCTCCTCAGTTTTCCTGGTGGCGGAATATCCTCAATAGTGTCTTCATCCTGCTTGTTCTCTGCATTTTAACAGCTACCGACTTGTACAATAGCAAGAAAGTTTGTTCACCCAGCTCCGATATATTTCTTTGCCTCACGATCTGTACATTTTTGTTTTCCCATATTAAATGCAGTTCCACAAGTATCAGAAAGAAAAGATAAAGCCATTCAGCTACCATTTTCATTTTAGTGTCACCTATATTCCTAGCCTCTTCCAGATGAGGCAACATTTTTCCTAGCAGCGAAGGAAAACTACTGTAATGTAGTTTCGCCAATAAAGTTCTGTGGTGTTCTTATTTTGTTAAATAAAAATCCTGCTGAGCTCCCACATCCTCGAAGAGGAGCTGACATTGTACACTCATACTTCATGGTATTTAATATAAATAAGGAGCAGCTAATTCAGCTGTGGGCAGGTTATTTGAAATGCACCAGAGAATTACCTGTTTAAAAATAATGTGAACATCGCCAAAAGCCATGCGTGAAAGGGTCTCTGAAAGTCATGTATTCCCTTCATTGAAAGCATATCCTTGGACAGGAGAAGTGGTTTCTTTAAATATAAAACGTATATTTTTCACAAAAACTGTGTGCCTGTGCACATAGAACTTTGCATGGCATTTTAATTGTTGCGAGCGAAGCATAACTCAAAGCTGGAAGCTTTGCTGAAGGAGCGCTTCCGTTCAGGTGTCTCTATTCTTTCTTTCCTCAGGCGCAAGTAAGTTACACACCATGCAGCAGCCGGCTCTCAACTATGCAAAGGTGTGTTCTGTCACAGCTAGTCCCATCCCCCAGTCTGGAAGTCTGCACCGGCCTCTCTAGTCATGCTAATGAAGCTTTTGTTATCCGCGATTAGCACCTCTCTTGCTGCCTGTTCTAAACAGCTGATTTGGGTGTGTTCTCAGTAACTAGAAACACTTGTAAGGAAAGAATTTAGGTTTTCTCCTGCAACATTTTTTGTCTCTGATGCACGCTTTTGTGCTGTTACTTTTAGGGATCTGGTTAATTTATATTCCCGCTTTTCTCAGTTCAGAAAATCAAGTGAATCTGAGAAAATGATTGAATGCACTTTATCTGCCAACATTAAGCGTTTAGTGAACTTTGACACTGACATTTATAGTCTTGTAATATAAGTAGTGTGTTGCTTTTCTCTGAAACTCTGTTCTATTATATAACCTGTGCTATCTCAGACTAATTTATTTACAAACAGACAAATATTTCATTGCCAATAGCTCACATTTACATTGCTCACCTACCATTCCTTTATCTAGAAAATATATATAACTAGGCAATTGAAACACAAGGTGATTGACTGCCACAGTAAAGTTTTTGTTCTAGGAGCACGCAAAAGTGTGTAATTTTCCACCCCAAAGAATGGGAAATTATGATACATTGCGCAAACTTTGGTTTGCCTTTATTGCGAGTGAAATTCTCACAAAAGGAAATACCTCCAGTGACTTTTTTGTAATAAAAGATGCCAGCAGAAACAGTCTCATGGGTGAGATATCGACTGTGCAGTCTCACACAACTGAATTTTACTAATTAGTGCAACAAAGAATCACTAAATAAAATGTTTGCACAGATATAGTTTAACCATCTCAATAGTCATGATATGAACTGAGAAATGAACTGTCATTCTATTCTGTGGTTTCACTAAACAGAAGGGTTTAGGTCTGTTAAAAGGGGTTATTTAGAGAGGTTGAATTTGCATTTTTAACCTGTGCAGCCAGGTTACTGGTGGCAAGCATCAACCATGTTTTTCATTCTCACTCTAGTGATGGCACATGTGCTACAGTCCACTTGTGACATTTAACTTGAAGGCCCTGGGTACACTTTGTGCCTTATACTAGGGACGTATAGGTAAGTTAAATAAGTCAATGAAGTACACTGAGTCCGAGATTTATTAACACAATGCACAGGCTTTGTGCCTCTTATGATGCAACCCCAGCTCAAAGTGTTGGGGTGGGATATGCTATCCAACTCAAACCAGAATTTGCATTGCAAAGTATCCCAAAGTAATGCAAAGTTGTGCTATGGGTTACTATTTTTTTGCTTTGTGTCAAGGGAGTGTTCCATGGGTGGTACATGTGCATTCCCAGGCCCAACCAACCATGGGTTTTGACACAAATCCCTATCTACTAACATTTGTGAAGAGGAATTAGCCCCACAAACATATGCCTTCTCGGGGCAGGCTTAACGTGGAAAAATATTTACATTTCACAATATTTTCCCCGCTTTGCTTGTGTGCTGCATTGTATGGAAAGAAAATGAAAATAGTATTTGTAAAACGCAGCTACTACCCAGGGATGTCTAGTTGCTAGCTTTTGAGGTGCAGATAGAAATTAATGACCCTAGAAATTACTAACAACCAGGTTTTTAAAAAATTTCTGAATTCCCCCAAGTTTTGCTTGTTCTTAATCATAGGGGGTAAAGAGTTCCACAACCTGATGGTGCTGGAGACAAAACTCTTCTCACCCCATCTGACAGCTTTGGATTTGGGGATGACAAGTTTGCCACTCAATGAAGAGCATACAGAGCTGGATGGGACATAGGGTTGAAAAAACTGTGTTAGTTGAGCTGGGCCAAGGCCATGTGTAGATTTGCAGGCTATACACAAGGCCTTGAACTTAGTCCGCTTATCAACTGGCAGTCAATGTAGCTGGACTAGAGCCTGAGCCGCAGATTTATGTCTAGGAATACCTAGGAGAAGACGGGCAGCAGCCATTCTGAAGCATCTGTAGCTTATTTAAGCCTCTTTTTGTGAACTTGTGAAAAGGACATTACAGTAGTCAAGTCTGGATGACATGAGTGCTGTGACTACTGTTTTCCATTGGGATATAGGAAAGGACCTTCCTGAGAACTTTTGGGATAAAGAAGCATGAGGAGGTAATGTGGTTGACATGTCCCTCACAAGATAGTTTTGCACACATGCACATGTATAGCACACATAAAAAGTGGGAATAGTTTCAAAAGATAGTTAATGTACTGACCGGGTCACCTTCCATTACAAAACCTATGCTTTAGCGAATGTACATACCCTTGCACTATGGTTCAAAGGTTGTGTGATTTGGCACAATGCAGTCAAAATTGCACTAGCTCTGTGGGAAAGAAAAAATGTGCCATATCTTAGTAGATGCGGTGCATTTTTCTCTCTCCCTTTGACCCAACGCAACATAGTGTAGCAACTTTGTAGGCTGCTCCGCTTTGTGTCAAATATTGGTGAATCTGGGTATGAGTCTTTTCACACAGGGCATTGAATTGTATCGCAGTATTTATATACTGCTTACTACCCCTAAGCAGGCCCTGAAGCACTTACCTACCTGGGTCCGTGTTATGCATTGTGATTGTTTGCGCCCGGCGCACCTTATAAAAGGTGCGCCACGCACAAACAATCACAATGCACCCTATTATGTTGTATGTGCTGCCTCCAGGGCAGCCGCGACCTCGCGCTGCCCTGGGGGCAGCACATTCATGTGAAAACACGGAGCAGCTGCTCCGTGTTTTCACAGTGCAGGCAGCATCCGCCTGCACTTTTACAGGGTAATAGAGATCCCCTTGAAGGCGGGTGCAGTCAGTGACTGCACCAGCCTACAAGGGGATGTTTGGGGTGTCCATGGGACCCCCGTTACCCCCTGCAGAGGGCTGTTGTCAGGAGGCACACTGACCGTGCGCCACCTTTTAAATGGCGCACTTTCAGTGCGCCTCCTGAGGGCTTCTTTGACTCTGCGCCCTCGTCTGTAATATGGCGTGGGCGCAGAGTCAAATGAATTCCCTCATTTGCACAGGGCATGCCCCTATGCAAATGAGGGAACACCCTTTGTTGATAGCGCTGGCGCTTTAAGTGCGCCAGCGCTATCGGCATTATAGACGGGGACGCACAAGCATCTGCGCCCCCTTCTATAATACAAAGGTGCCCCGGGGGCGTGCAAAGCAGGCGCAAATACCTGTTGCACCCCCGGGGCACTTATTGTAATACGGCCCCTGGGCAGCATTCTACACCATGTGGGATGTGTGGCTGGAAGGGTGTTGTCTTTATATGGCTACTTTGTGGGAAGTGTTTACAAGTTGTGTGTGATGCCTACCGATGTGCTGTTATCATGGAATGGAACAGAACAGTGGATAAAGAGGTGTGAGAGACAGGCACGGGGTTTATGGTTTTCAGTAAGGTGGTAGCTTTGAGCAGCTCTGCAGGTCCCTTTATGGTATATCTTATAATCATAGTCCAGAGTGAAAAAAGGAATATCAGTAAGAATACAACAGTATTCTGCTAAGACAGAGCACGAGTTGGAAGTAAAAACATTACTCTGGAAATGAAAGAAAACAAGAAATATTTGTATTTAGGCATGTACCAGTCCTTGAACACAAACCCCATGAAACACCTCTTAGCAGGAATCCCTTTTTTTGTACTGTCGAAAGTTTCACAGGACAAGTGGGAAAAAATTCTCAAAAGTCAGTTTTTACTAAATTGTATGGCTAAAAAGCAGGAAAAAGCCAAGACATCTTGTGAATGCACAATTTACAAAACCGAATTGGTCTTGCTGAAAACGTGCGTGGGTGCAGTTTGAGTTGTGGATACACAACTGGCAAAATGTGAGCTTGAGTCTTGCCCAGGGTGTGTCAGGTGTAAATTGAAACCCATTTCATTTATAGTTAAATGGACTGATATCTATGACAGTACAAGCACAGAGCTGCCTCAGTGACAGACAAACCGCAGGCAAGGGATAGATAGAAAAGTCCCCTATCTGAATGCAGATCCTGTACTCCTACAAAAAGGAAACACAAGCGCATAGAAGGTCAAATTTATATCGCCACCCATTACTTACTGCTGGATAATATAAATATAGGCCATGAGAAGTATGAGCCCTTTATACCTGAACACAATAATGTGTTCGCACAAGTGATGGGGATACACGGACCGCACCTGCAGCCTCAGCTGATTCCCATCCTCATCCCTATGTGCTTTGTGAGCCTATGCAAAGTACAAGAAGGAAGTGCAAACCAGTCACATATGCCTGGCCTTCCTCCTGTCAGGACATCACTTTCACAATAAAAGTTTAAAGAGATGCATGGTTCATGTGAAGCGGTTCTGGAAATGTTAACTTAAGAGAATGTTTTTAAAAGAGCAGGATGTAGTTAATTCAAGTCAGCGCCTTATCTGCTAACATCGTCTGCAGACGATGCTTCATTTGAAGGGCAGACATCAGCAATCACTTCAGTCCCATTGGAGCCCCTCCCCCAGTGACTACAGCCTGGGATGCAGGGGCTGCCCTTGGATGGCTCTCTGCTGTGCGGACGGGACGGTCAAGCTCTCGGCCCTTTGTTATGTTGAACCTGGGACGGAGCGCGTTGACACCTGATCTGTCAGCCACTATTATGCAACAGAGGTCGACAAAAGAGGCAACAGAGGTATGGGGAGGGTTGCAGCAAGGGATGGGACACTGAAAGTGTTCTGTTTAGAAGAAACTCTCTTCCACAGTCGTTGGGTACAATTTAATACATTCAATACCTGTTCGTTTGTTGACAGGTAGAAAGGAACTTTCTTTCACAGGCTGTTAAAAAAGCACGGGCGTTTCAGCACCTCGAGATCTTTGAAAATGTAAAAATCGGCTGGCAACAATAAGCCACTTTCAGAAATAAAATGACATTCACATTCCTGCATAAGATGTAAATCCCCAGTAAAAGGAAACATGTTTAATTTCAAGCCCCCAAACAGTTATTTAAAAAATAATGTTATTTGCATTAAAGAGGCGGTATAATTGAAATGTGCACAATGTGTACCAGTTTATGTGTTTGTACGTTTGCTCTTACTTTTAATTTTACATGTGCAATGTTTCTGGTGTTTCCAATTAAGTGCTTCCGGCCTGACACCTCCACATTCGGTCCTAGCAAGCAACTTCTTGCTTTATTCAGTGTAAACAGTGCACACTCCTCTAAGTAGTGTCTCAAATTATGGTTTTATTCTTTGTATTCTGCAAACTGTAGCTGTGCTTTTCCAGTTACAAATGCAGGAGTAAAAACACTAGAATGCAATAAGAAACCAGATGTGGTGAGATATGATTTTTAATAACATCAGAACTGTATATGTGGATATTTATATATCACACAGCTAGCCAGTGGCAATGCAGGGAAGTACAAGGCCAAATGAAAGGAATATAATCAGGAGGTTATAGGGTGAACATCTGGGTTCAGAGAAGGGAAGGGGACTTTCTAAGGGTAGTGAGATGTAGTGCTGTCTATGAGCTGTCAGGTCGTTTGTAAGGTTACAGTAAAGAATAGATTATGGTGTTGCACTTGCATGCTGAGTGTGGGGTTGGTCAGTCTTAAATTTGTTTTGAATAGCATTCCACTTTTGTTGAGCTACCTCATTGGTGGTGTTTGTGTTGCACGCATGGGTTTTAGAAATATGAAGTCTTCCATGGTTTTCCTTATTGAAGAAGGGAGCGATTGATTGTCATCAAGGTCTACACCATACCAGGGTGCCAGTGGTTTGGTAATACAGTGTAAATGGCTTTTGGTGCGGTAGGTTCTACCAAGTCTCACATCCAGAAATAAATAATTATTAAAAACTGACTTTGAAATGGGCACCTACCAGGCCCTATATTCATGTCCTTAATTTTCCAGGAAAATAACACTGATTGGTTTTTCAGCAATGACTATAAAACCCGAAAAGTAATCAATGTCTGCGATGCAGTCCCTGTTTACAATTCACGTTTACATTCCCTAACAGTATTTTCTTGTCCTAGATATTGCGTTTTTATAGGTTATTTTCTTGCAACATAGAACTCTTGCCTAGTGCAAACTATGAACATAGTTGCCTTTATGTGTCTGGGTGAATACTGGTTGAGGGCGGCATCTCATCACAGGTTATGATTGAGAGCTGTGGAGTTGAGGATGAAGGCAGTGAGAATTTCTCACATTGCATGTCACTGAGTCATAAATGGTTCAGAATACATGCTCATCCAATCCTTGGCCTCTCTGCACAACTCACAGATTGATGGTTACTTATGTGGAAAGTGTAATTACCAGTTTGAATGAAAATATACATAGTAGGTACACTGCTGTTGAAATATCGACAGTACCAAAGGAGAATAAAATGTTATGTTTTTAGGTAAGGAAGAGATTGGGTGTGTGAGAGAGAGAGAGGGCATATTAAAGGAAAGGTGACACAAGAAAGTACATGCAGAAGGACAGAATTAAAAGAGTAAATAAAAGTGGAAGGACATTATGTGTAAAATATGCAGATGGATGATTTCAGAAAGATGTGGCAAGAAAAAGTGTGCCTAACCAAGTGAGAGACTATAGAGGAAAGTGGTGTGCAGGGGAACCAGGAGTGAATGAGACACTCTGAACACCACTACCTTTTCCATCACTCTCACTAATGTTCAGTTTAATTCACTGTCTCATATTTCCAGAATTGAAATATTTTCAATTTTAATATTTAACCCCAAAATCATTTTTGTTAATCATTTTTCTGATACTATTAACATGCCTTGGAAAAGCAAATAGGTCTGGTTTGTGTTAGGCGTGTGTTTGCTGTTGTGTGATATGTCTGGATGCAATGACCAAAAACTAACAAAGATGCCCAAAAAAAAGATCAGGTGAGCAAAAGAATGATGGATTAAACCCAGATCCTTGTGACTGGGGGTGAATGTTTGCATTGTCCAGCATTCCGTCCATCAATTGTTTCTTTTGCATATGTCGCCCTAAGTGGGAAGGGTATGCCCAGACGTGGGTCCCGTGCTCACTACACCACTGGATTCAAGCTAGCCTGGCTGAGGAAGGGTGATGCCCTGAAACCGGTCCCAGGATGCTTGTTTCCGGTCCAGGGATGACCTGGCTTGGCAGTTCGGGCTGGACTGTTCCCACAAGGAACAGGGTCAAGACTGATTTGCATATGGCTGGGTCCAAACTGGGGTGGTGTGGTGAGCAAAAGAATGATGGATTAAACCCAGAACCTTGTGACTGGGGGTGAATGTTTGCATTGTCCAGCATTCCGTCCATCAATTGTTTCTTTTGCATATGTCGCCCTAAGTGGGAAGGGTATGCCCAGACGTGGGTCCCGTGCTCACTACACCACTGGATTCAAGCTAGCCTGGCTGAGGAAGGGTGATGCCCTGAAACCGGTCCCAGGATGCTTGTTTCCCGGTCCAGGGAGGACCTGGCTTGGCAGTTCGGGCTAGACTGTTCCCACAAGGAACAGGGTCAAGACTGATTTGCATATGGCTGGGTCCAAACTGGGGTGGTGTGGTGAGCAAAAGAATGATGGATTAAACCCAGATCCTTGTGACTGGGGGTGAATGTTTGCATTGTCCAACATTCCGTCCATCAATTGTTTCTTTTGCATATGTCGCCCTAAGTGGGAAGGGTATGCCCTGACGTGGGTCCCGTGCTCACTACACCACTGGATTCAAGCTAGCCTGGCTGAGGAAGGGTGATGCCCTGAAACCGGTCCCAGGATGCTTGTTTCCGGTCCAGGGAGGACCTGGCTTGGCAGTTCGGGCTGGACTGTTCCCACAAGGAACAGGGTCAAGACTGATTTGCATATGGCTGGGGCCAAACTGGGGTGGTGTGGTGAGCAAAAGAATGATGGATTAAACCCAGATCCTTGTGACTGGGGGTGAATGTTTGCATTGTCCAGCATTCCGTCCATCAATTGTTTCTTTTGCATATGTCGCCCTAAGTGGGAAGGGTATGCCCAGACGTGGGTCCCGTGCTCACTACACCACTGGATTCAAGCTAGCCTGGCTGAGGAAGGGTGATGCCCTGAAACCGGTCCCAGGATGCTTGTTTCCGGTCCAGGGAGGACCTGGCTTGGCAGTTCGGGCTGGACTGTTCCCACAAGGAACAGGGTCAAGACTGATTTGCATATGGCTGGGTCCAAACTGGGGTGGTGTGGTGAGCAAAAGAATGATGGATTAAACCCAGATCCTTGTGACTGGGGGTGAATGTTTGCATTGTCCAGCATTCCGTCCATCAATTGTTTCTTTTGCATATGTCGCCCTAAGTGGGAAGGGTATGCCCAGACGTGGGTCCCATGCTCACTACACCACTGGATTCAAGCTAGCCTGGCTGAGGAAGGGTGATGCCCTGAAACCGGTCCCAGGATGCTTGTTTCCGGTCCAGGGAGGACCTGGCTTGGCAGTTCGGGCTGGACTGTTCCCACAAGGAACAGGGTCAAGACTGATTTGCATATGGCTGGGTCCAAACTGGGGTGGTGTGGTGAGCAAAAGAATGATGGATTAAACCCAGATCCTTGTGACTGGGGGTGAATGTTTGCATTGTCCAGCATTCCGTCCATCAATTGTTTCTTTGGCATATGTCGCCCTAAGTGGGAAGGGTATGTCCAGACGTGGGTCCCGTGCTCACTACACCACTGGATTTAAGCTATTTCTGGCTGAGGAAGGGTGATGCCCTGAAACCGGTCCCAGGATGCTTGTTTCCAGTCCAGGGAGGACCTGGCTTGGCAGTTCGGGCTGGACTGTTCCCACAAAGAACAGGGTCAAGACTGATTTGCATATGGCTGGGTCCAAACTGGGGTGGTGTGGTGAGCAAAAGAATGATGGATTAAACCCAGATCCTTGTGACTGGGGGTGAACGTTTGCATTGTCCAGCATTCCGTCCATCAATTGTTTCTTTTGCATATGCCATATGAAGCACAAGATTCTAGTTCACATGTTTTACTTACCATCATTGATTACATAGGCTACAACTCTTGTAAAGGATTGCTAGTTAGCTCTCTTTGGCCAGGCCCCTTCTACACACGCTCCACCATTTTCATCCCACATAAAGCTCTACTCTCACATGTTTTCCTTGGTGTATGGATGGTTGCATGTTTTTTCAGGAATGTATTGATGTTGTCAGGAAGAATACCACCTTCAGAGAGCTCGGGGATATGTTGGGGTTAATAGAGCAGGTGATATGCTCAAGCTGTAGATTGTCAATGGAAGTGTCCTGGAAAGACCTGAAGGTTTGCTGTTCTCATTAGGGCTGATGTCAATATGTCCATTTAATGTGGAGCAAGCTGATAAAGATGGGGAAATTGTTGTTCCAGTGGAGTGGTATAAGTTGGTTTGTATTGAATAGTCAGGGATGTTAAAAGGGCAACATTGAGGATGTGGCCTTTGGAATGGCTTTGTTCAGGGCAAAACTGAACAACGTTGAATTTCCCAAAGGGGTTCAAGAGGGTGTCAAATGATTTCTATGTGCTTTAGTTGTCCGGGAGTTTGAAGTCTTTGAAGAGGATGGCATGGTGTGTTGATTGGATGAGGTAGTGAGAAGGTCAGGTTCTTTGCTCTATCTGGAAGATCTATAGGTGAGATAGAAGGTGCTGGATTGGTAGTATAAAGTGGGAAGTGGTGTGTTAAGAGTTTTAAGTATTTAATTTTTTTACCAAGGATGCAGGGCCAGGCAGAGTTTGTTGATGTCCCCAAGGCCTCCTCCTGTGTAGTGTGAATGATCGGTATGTTGAATATTTTAGCCTCGGAGTAAGAAGATGCTTAGGAAGCGTGAGAATGGGGCCAGGTTTCCATGATGAAGAATGCATTGAAGTTGTGGCTTGTGATAAGGTCTGCAATGTCTGGAGCTTGGTGGGCAGCACAATGTGCTTTAATGAGCATCAGTTGAGATGTGTGTTTGGTAGTTTGTGGGTGCATGGAGTTTAGTAAGATGTATATGTTTTTGGAATTGTGTGTTGTGTGGGTGTGTTATGTCTATGACGTCTTGATCTGGATGCGATAGAGGGGATGAGTATTGTAGACGATGGGAGAGGTACATCATGTAGGCGCTTGGCACTGTTTAGGTTGGGTCAGTGGCTCTGACCCTAGGACACACCAGGATGCCTAGTTGAAGGCAACTGGGAAGTGTTTGTTGTTTCAGTGTTTCTATGAGTGACATTCTAATGCCAAACGTGTGACACACTGAATGATGACACTTTCTAGTGAGTAAAACCAAGCAATGAAGTCCATGTAAAGCGATGCATATCAGAAATGACCCACTGTTGAGCATTGAAAAGCTCTAAAAGGACGTTGTAATTACTGCAACACCCCCTGCCCCCCAAAATAGAAGGTCAATAACCCACTTCCCCTTTCTATGACGATCACACTGAAAACAATTTGCCATGTTGCCAACGAATACTGGGAATTTTACACAATTTCTTTATCACCTCCAGCTTTTGACGTTGCAGAATGGTAAAACTTAATACAAATGTCCGCTATTTTTTCTGCTAAACATGGGTGGCAAGGAACCCTAGTGTTGACCACTATGGTGTATTTCAACATTTCACAAGTCAGTTACAGGGCCACAGCTGGGTGCACTAAGAAAACCTTACTTCTTGTCTTTTCTATAAAGTCCGTGCATGATTCAGTTAACTGTGAGTCTGAGACCACCTAGGTACATGGCTCTCTGAGAGCATAGCTGGATGTCAGTGTCCTTGCTGCTACAGTTAGTGGTCACTGGTGACCTCCTCTGCCATCTCCAGTGATGCTGTGTGTACATGTCAGTGTCGGACTTGCCAGGTGCAAGATGTTAATCGAACTGGCCTCTGCAGAGCATGAAAGTCGCTGTCACAATGTTTTTTATTATGATCCCATGGCTGTGTCACAACATCCTTTGGGTGGCAAAAGTGATGTGCCCAAGACTGAGGCCGCTAAGGCAAGTCAGACAAATGATTAGGCCGAATGCCATGTGAGAGGAGACCAGGGTCTCTGGCAGCCCTCCTCCATAAAGCACATTAAGGTGCAGATTTACTAAAGTGTCACCCAACTCAGTGCAGCAGCCAAAAATGCTGCGCTGCGTTGCGTGACACTGAAGGAGCAGGTGAGTGTCATATGTGCAGAGATATTTCTGTCTCTCGTCCCCTCTCCCTAGTGCCGGCAGAGAATTTTGCTGTTGAGCGCCTCCTTTGCGCAGTAATGCAAGGGTGTGCCGAGAGTCTAGCATAGGCTTTGTAATGGAGGTTTCCTTCTGGTACAAAATACTATTCTTAGACCAGTTTTAAAACTTTTCCTACTTTGTATGTATGCTGTACAGTGCAGCACACATACAATGTTGGAAAAGAGAGCAGAATGGGAAATATTTCTCTTTTTAACACCTGCTTTCAAATTACGTTAATTTTTGAAACACAACTCTGTCTCACATTTTTGGTAGGTAGGGTTTTGGTCAAAAGCATGGGTGGTTGCATGGGAGTGCCCATGCAATGCCCCTTTGACACTAAGTATTGCAAAGCAGCGCTTCGCATTACTTTTAGGCAATGTCCAGCACAAAACTTGAAAGTAAATAATAATAAAAACATTTAGTGCTGGTTTGCATCACTTTTTTGATAAAAACTCATTGCAAATGGTGGTGAATCTGTTTCTAAGTGTGCACAGTATCAAGTGCAAGACATTAGGCCCTTATTTATGGGGACTTGAAGTTGGGCAGCGAAGCAAATCAGCTTGCTGCACTGCCCTACGCCAAAGTGAAAGGGCAGGAATGCACCGTATTCATGCAATACAGTGAATTCCTGTCCTTTTCCCCAGCATTGGCGCCATTTTGGCAGTCTAGCTCCAATGCATGCACCCTTGCACCATGGTGCAAGAGTACCTGTGTTCTAGGCAGGATTGTTTTTGTGTAGGAAGGGGCAAATTCCTGAAGAGAAACAATACTAAGAGTTGTTTTCCTCTATCTATGTGTGCTGCAGAATGCAGCACATATAGAAAGAGGAAATAATGAATAGAAATAAAGTTATTTCTCCTTGTCATGTCTCACATTGGCAGACATAAGATTTTGGCACTTCCCCAGGTTTATGTGCTCTTGTAAATCTGGGAAAAACCCACCGCAACGCCCATGGAACTCCTCCCGAGCACAGAGTAAGGCAACTCGGCGATTTGTGCTGCTTTGCCTTACTCCACATTAATGAAGTCATTCAAAGGCACGCATAGTGGCTTTGCGTGGCCTCATAAATATGACATTGTGATTTGCACCGCCGGAGTGTCACAAAAAGTGACACTATGGTGGCGCAGGGGGCTCGTAAATATGCCCCTAAGTAAACAAGTCCAGACCTATGCTGACAGGGCTGTACCCATAGAAACCAGTCAACTCTCCTCCAACTGGGCCCAGTTAAGTTATGCAACCTTTACCATGAGTTTTTTTTACCCTGGATGACATTTACCGGTCAGTATTTACCACACAAATAAGTAATACGCAGGTAAATTATGCTAATGGATTTTTGCTCTTACTTTGAATCCTTTACCACTCTGTACTTTGCTTCACAAGTAAGAATTTTGTTTTAACATAGCATTCTGTTAATGTTATTTTAAAGAACAAAACAGGGTAAAGGTGTGAGTAGAGGTAGAGGGGTTAAGGGTGATTTTAGGGTTACAAGGTGCATAGCAGGAAAAGGGGGTAAGGGTGTTTTTAGGGTTACTGGGTGGGTAGAGGTAATGGGGTAGAGGGGATTTTAAGATTAATGTGTTTAAGGTTACTGGGTGGGTAGAGGTAATGGGGTAGAGGGGATTCTAGGGTTAATGTGTCAGTAGAGGTAAAGGGAGGTAAGGGTGATTCTAGAGTTAGTGGGTTGGTAGACGTAAATGAAGATAAGGGTAAGTTTAGTGTGAAGGGTCTGGAAGAGGCATAGGGAGGTAAGGGAGATTTTAGGGTTAAGGGATGAGTAAGGGTAAAGTGAGGAAAGGGGGATTTTAGGGTTAGGGTGGTTAGAGGTAAAGGGAGGTAAGCGTAAGCTTTGGGTGAACGGGTTGGAAGAGGTAAGGGTGATTTTAGGGTTAAGGGATGGGTAGAGGTAAAGGGAGCTGAGGGTTATTTTAGGGTTAAGGGGTGGGTAGAGGTAAAGGAAGATAAGGGTGATTTTAGGATTCAGGGACAGGTAGTTTTTTTGATTAAAAAGGAGGGATTACCCTCAGAACAGACCAAAAAAGAAGAAAGGGGGCTAGGGCCTAACCCCCCCAAAAATAACAGAAAAATATATAGATATATACATATAGATATACATTTCAGAGTGCCAGTAGCCACTCTGTAGTTCTAGTTATGATTCCCAGAGATAGGAATTCCTCGCATTTTTGCTTCCTAATAACTTTGCTCCCATTTGACGAATCTCCATAAAACTTTACAGACCTTTAGCTATGTCTACATTGGCTGTTGATGGAAGGTTTTGTGGTAAATCGTTAAGAGGGTGCAAAGAAAAAGCGGGGTCCCAAAACAGGTTTTTCCACTACTGCAATTTCTATAGACTTTTGTGTCGCACATAGCGCAAAAACGGCTGCACTGATTTTAATGAAATTTGTTTGGAGTACATATTATGGTGAGCAGATGATCCTTTTGTATATGGCCGTATAAGTACATATAAGTAGGGTAAGTATTTCTCAAAGTTATAAGGCATTTTAACCTAGTGATAACTGTGGCCGTTGTGGTACTGTGGTACATGCTGATGAGGGATTGATTGGCTAATGTCTGCCTTTACAAAAGTTAAAGGCAACCATGTTGTTTTAAGTACACTTCAGCTGCTCTGGGTTAGGGCCTTAGATATAGGTTAGTATTAGGTTTTATATTTTTTTCCCTACCCATTACCACTTTAATAAAGTGGTAATAGGTAGGGGAAATTATTTATAAGTTTCTCTATATTTAAAAAAAAATGTCACGGAGTACAGCTGTACTTAATTTTCGTTTTTTAAATTAAATATTTAGCAGACTTAAAAATACACTGTAGTACACTATATTTTGCAAATCTAGTGTACTACAGTGTATTTTCAATTTTTGCATATTAAATCCTTTGCAAAAAAGTCCATGGAGTACCACGGTAAGACCTACAAATTACCTCACTACTTGAAAATAAAAAATACATAATTTGGAAAAAAATTATAAATACACGGTACTACATTATATTTCACTAATATAGTGTAACTAACATGGAATTTTGAAGGTACTAGCGTGGTTTTCCGTAAACTGTTTTCAAAATGTAGCAAAAAATATAAATAAATTTTCACTACTTTTTAGCACTTTAATAAAGTAGTAATAGGTAGGGTACAACAATAAAAAGACTACTTGCCTATATCTAAGGCCCTAACCCTGAATGCAGCCAAAGTGTGCTAAAAACTACATGGCTGGCTATTATGCTTTGTAAACACAGCCATTAGCCAGTCATATGCTGCCTTGTTATCGGCATTTACCATGTTATACCGCAAAGTTACCGTATTATACCACATCACAATATATAAGTATTGTCAGATATATAACTTTAACTCTAATTAAACTATTTACATCTACTGCTAAAAATTACCGAACTCCATACTCTACATTCCTGCCACATTACATCTACATCCGTTCACCCACTTTCACGCTACGTCTGTTTAAAGTACCACACTCCACACTCTGCCACTCCACTCTGTGCCACTCCACACTATGCCACTCCACACTATGCCACTCCACACTATGCCACTCCACACTATGGTAATCCACTGTACCCCACTTCACTGTACGCCACTCCACTCTGCACCACTCCACTGCACGCTATTACACTCCAAGCCATTCCATTCTACGACACTCCAGTCTATGCCACTCCACTGTAGGCCCCTACACTCTACGCTGTTCCACTGCATGCTAGTCCAGTGTATGCCACACCACTGTACGCCACTCCACTATACATTATTCTACTCTAAGCCACTCCACTCTACGCTACTCCACTATATGCCACTCCACTCTACGCTATTGCACTCTACGCCACTCCATTCCACTTCACTCCACTATATGTCACTCAACTCTACACTAATCCGCTGTACGCTATTACACTCTATTCTATGACACTCCAGTCTACGGCAGTCCACTCTATGCTCCTCCAATCTACGCCACTGCAATCTATACGATTACTCTGCAAGCAGCTCCACTCTACGCCACTACACTCTACGCTATTCTACTCTGTCACTCCACCCTATGCCACTCCACCCTATGCCACTCCACCCTATGCCACTCCACCCTATGCCACTCCACCCTATGCCACTCCACCCTATGCCACTCCACCCTATGCCACTCCAGTCTACACTATCCCACAGTATGCCACTGCACTGTGCGTCACTCCACTATATGCCACTATACTCCATGCCACTTCACTCCATGCTATTCCACTAGACGGCACTCCACTTTATTTCAATCCGATGTATGCCACTACAGTCAATGCTTTTCCACTCTACTCTACGCTATTCCACTCTGTGCCACTCAACTCTATGCCACTCCAATCTACACCACTCCACTCAACACCATTACACTAAATGCCATATACACTCTACCCTACTCTAACCCACTCCACTCCACTACATTAACTATAACTCACTCACATCCATGCACTGCTTATATCCTTTCGTATTACATCACTTGTACCATCTGAAACTATAGCATTCATCAAAACACTTATGATATCACAAATCACACAGTTTGTCACAAGACAGTGCATGGTAGAGTGGTGAGCTATAGGTAATGTAGTGTGGTTACCAAGCTCACTACACCGTATACGTATATGGAGGTGCATGAGTTACAATAATTCGAAGGTGTTGTGTAAATTATAAATTTAAGGTATAACTAAAACGTTAGAACATCTAATGTTTGTTTAGTTTAAGTTTGGTTTGTATAGATAGAATAAATAAAGGTATAGTAATTTAAAGGTGGAGCGTAAATTATACATTTAAGGTATAACTATAATTTAAGAATTTCTGATGATTGGGTACTTTAAGTTTGCTTTGTATAGAAAGAATAAATAAAGTTTTCCTAACTATAACAAAGGTTTAATCTTTGTTTTTGTTATTTCAAAAGTTGTTAATAATGATTTATAGTGTGTAACAAACGGTTAGGGGTTCTCCTTATGGGCTGTTTTAGAGTTAAATGGTAAAATTAAATCTGCCAGTACTCTGCTTGAGACATTCAGTGCCTCAAACCCTGCTTGCATGCCATCCAGACAAAACAGAATTCCTGGGGGGCAGATTTACAAGAACTGGCGTATCTCTGCATAGTTGCAGAGATGCGCCAGTTCATTTGCGTGACGGAAAAATAGCCTTGCGCCACCATGGATGCGCCACATTGTAAATGCGGCGCACCATGAGGCAAGGACAGACAGATGCGTGACGCATCTTTTGTCGGAAAGTCAACGCATTGCTGGAGTCGTGTCGTAAGCACAACGCAACTCCAGCAATGGTCAGGAATGCCTATTCTGACCATGCTGCGTCACTCCTTACACCTGCTTCAAGCAGGCGCAAGGGTTTGACGCAGTGGCGTCGTAAAAGTCACTCAGTGAAATCTTGTAGATTTCACTGAGTCACTTTTATGAGGCTTCCTTGCGACGGAACGCCCACCCTGCATACATTACACCTGACGCAGGTATAATGTAGTGCAGGACTTTACAACGTGACGCTTCTCCCTAGATGCATCACGTTGTAAATATGTCGCATTGTTTACAACGCCGCTGCGTCACAGAAGTAACGCAACAGCGGTGTGAAGTTGGCGCAAGGGGCTTGTAAATCTGCCCCCTGTTATTTACCAGGAACAATAAACAAAATACAGTACAAACCTAGCTCAATGACATGAATCAGGAGAGTTTCGAACCATAACTTTAACTAAATGCCAAGTCACTTGGATTCACACTAGGCACCAACCTCACCCACAAGGAACACATTGGCAAAAAAACAAAACAAACAAAGATCACCTGGTACCAGCTCTCTTTTTTAAAGAATGTCAACCCATTTATTACAGAAATTGACTTCTAAACTGCTGTTCAAACCCTTGTACTCGTGCATGTGGATAGTGGTGATACCCTGCTTCCTGGCCTCTAAGACTTCAAAGTTGGCAACCGTTAGGGGAGTTCTTCATGCTGCAGCATGTCTCATCCAGGGCCTGAAGAAATATGATCACATCACCCCGATCCTGAACCCCACCGGCTCCCCTTGCCAACCTGCAACAGCTTCAAAACCAGCTGCATCATTTGCAAAGATATCATGACTAGCACCACCGCTTATTTTGTAGAAAAACTCGTGATCTCTGGTGATCTCGGCACACCTGTAGCCAAGACACCATCAGACTGCGACTAAGAAGTGTAAACAAGAAAAAAGCCAGGATACCAGGCATTTTCCATCCAAACACCCAGGATCTGGAACAGCATACCTGTTTCCATCAGGACTGCCACAACACTGCTCCAAAGATTTGAAGACTCACCTCTTGAAAAACACTATTCCACAATGCATTAAGCACCCTCAACCCAGCTCCATCTCCTATTACTCTTTGACTGTATGATTATCTATGAACATGTACAGGCGCTTCACTACCTTTTGGCTAGGTTTGAGCTATAGGAATACCATAAACATATGTACGTTCATACATGACAACAAAGTTTAAATTATTTTAATTGAAAAGATTGCACAAGATGAAAATTGGTCATCAGAATGACATCTGTCGTGCTATGACTATGATGATGAAAACTCTCTGCAGTCAAAGGATGCTCTAATGAAGAGCATACCTCTTGCACCACAAGGTGTAGGATTTTCCATTACTACCCAGATTTAAAATCTACTCATCTCTTTGGGACATTAAAAGTAGTATAAAATAGAAAATAAAGGTTTTATTTAAGTTGGGTCATAATGGAAAATCTTCCAAAGTTTAGAGGAGGCACGGAACCTGGATGAGAATCTAATGTAGAATGCTACCCACTAAATTGTATATATGTTACAGGATCTACCAATGGTGAAGTCTCCTCTAAATTTAGGGCCAGATGTACTGATGTTTTTGCGGGCCCAATGGGTTTTAGACCCGTTTGCGACCGCAAAAAACGTGTGGCCCATATACTTATCCTATTTTGTGAGTCGCAAATCAATTTGCGACTCGCAAAATAGGATTAGCGACTCGCTATTAGGAAGGGGCGTTCAAAGGGCGTCTCTTCCTAATAGCGACTCCTGAAGCTATGTATGACTGTTTTGCAACCTCAATTGCGGTCGCAAAACAGTCGCAGTATACCACCATTCACAGAAGGGTGATAAACCACTCGCAAACGGAAAGAGTTCCCCAGGGGACCTCTTCCCCTTTGTGAGTGGCTCTCAAAATATTTTTTTCGGGCCGGCAGTGGTCCCAGGGACCACTGAAACTGAAAAGTTTAATTTTATTTTTTAAATGCATCCCGTTTTCCTTTAAGGAAAATGGGCTGCATTTTTTTTTTAAAAACTGCTTTATTTAAAAGCAGTCCCAGACATGGTGGTCTGCTGACTCAAGCAGGCCACCATCCCTGGGAGTGCCAGCCTTTCCCAATGGGATCGCAAATTGTGACAGCCTCATTAATATGCATGAGGCATGCAATTTGCAACCCCATTGGGAATTGCAAACAGTGTCTCAGACACTGTTGTGCATCCCAAATTGCGAGGCGCAAATTGTGAGTCGCAAATGCAACGCAATTTGCGACTCGCCAATTGGTGGGTCGTACATCTGACCCTTAGTGCTTTCTCTAATGAAAAGACTAATTGTTATTATCCAACTCCTAACCAGGTACTAAGGTTGCTACGGTAGTGATAATTCAGAGCTAGACTTGGCAGAAAATCCACCAAAAGAAAGACTTGCCCTGTTACTGTAACACCCATCATTAAATCAGATTGCACCAACATCTCAGAATGACCAATACATCTGCTTGACCACACCAATCCAGGAGAGTGAATACTGCTATCAGGAAATCAAATAATATCCCAGACAAACAAACCTTTGCTCAATCTTAGAACCAATAGTCTGATGTAAACAATTTGCTGGAAAATGAGAGAGCACCCTGAGACATCCTTACATTATCTATGATAGTGTCAATCAGATTATCCTCAGACAACCATTAATTCCAGTGCAGGTGATCTCTTACTACCACAGCCAGCTACATAAAGAAGACAACCCAATTCCCACTAGCTGACCCTGAAGCCAGACATACTGATGGTATAGGATCAAAATTCCCTACAACACACAACCCAATTCAACACATTTCACTTTTGCTGGAACCCTAGGTATCCTTACCTGGAGCCATAGTATACACATTGCACACTGTCTCACTCTGCATCATGGTGCACCTTTAACAGACCAGGAGAATGCATTCTATTAGAGTCAGTGCTGTGTTCAGAGTGCAGCCACAAATGCACTGTAAACAGCGCATTAGTGAAAGTCGGACCAACTGTTTGAAGCCACCACTCTGCCATTCTCTGCAGGCAGAGATCTCGCCTGAGTTCCAAAAGGGGACAAAGATTTTCCCTGCTAGAGAGAGCAGTGTCCGACTGCACCACCAAACAAGGGTTTCTGCCTTGAGGTTCCCTAGAACCTGTATCCCTCATTACAAAGGGCATCATCAGGGTGCACCGACTGTACACCACATCTACGTACAAATCCTATGCTAGATAGATACCTTTGCATTATGGTGTGTGTGGCTCTAGGCAGCCTGATGGCGCTCCAGTGCTAGGGAGAAAGAAGGAGAGCGCCATGTCTTTGTAAATATGGCAACTTCTTGCTTTCTTCCTCTCATGCAATGCAGAAAATTTGGTTGCTGCGCTGCTTTGCATGACATCTTAGTAAATCTGGGCCAAGTCTGCCATCCTTCCTACTTCGGTAAATTGAGTACCATAAATTGGATAATAAATATTAACAGCTCTTATTTCTGCCTTTGCATGTGTTATGAAGCACTTTCTTTAAGCCTTTTATTGCCACTAGCTAATACAAATTGATTATAGTTACGTGCAATTATGGGAAACACAATGCTTTCTGAACATGATTACATAATTACAGTATCAGGGGTACTGCCTTTGCTTTTTGCACTCACCAATAGAGACTCCCATTTTTCTTGAATGTTTAGTTTCTAACAAGGGGACTGTCAATTTAGTTAGTAACTTAGGGCCTTATTTAGATCTTGGTGTGGACGGGTTACTCCATCACAACTGTGACGAATATCCTATCCGCCGAAATATAAATCCCATTATATCCTATGGGATTTATATTGCAGCGACAGGATATCCATCATCATTATGACAGAGTAACCCGTCTGCCAAAATCTAAATCAGGCCCCTAGTTAAATAATTGACAGTTTTAATACGAGGTGAAATTTGAAGGTGCATCAAAGGAAGCTGAATTTCTCTACGACTTGCCTTCTGTGTATGAAAATGTCTCTATGACAAAGCAGTGCTAATTTGTAGACTGCCTGAACATAGATGTGGTTTACTTATATTTTAGGGCCATAAAAGATTTTGCACACACTCAGCCAACCAACATATATTAACCTAACTTTACGTGCATGCGATCTAACCAGTTCCTACATAAGAAACGCATAATTTTCACAATGCTAACTTCTACATGGAAAAGCAGGAATTAAAGCATTCTGTTCAACTCAACAGTCATATATGGAAAAATGTTTTGTGTGCTGAACTACTACAAACGTATGCTGTAGTTAAAGAGCAACTTGCAACTGTGTACTGATTTTGCACTGAAAGGCATTAATCTGTCATGCACGGATGTCAAACTGCATATTGTTCTACTCTTTAAATCACTCAAAATAAATAATATGGTGATATTTGAATATCTCTTTACGAAGTTCACTAATTTTATAAGAACATGCCTTTTCTGTTAAAAATATAATTTAGGCATTAAAATTTATTGTAGGCATGACTTTGCTACAGTGCACTGTCTGTGAGAAAGTAGCCCCTAGTGCAATGCAAAGCCAGTTACTGGCTTATCTAGATATCATCAAAAAGAACATATTCCATAGTGCATATTACTATGTGAACAAAGACAAAGCAACATAAAGACTCTGAATTCCTGGTACAGGTATTAAGTGTAACAATATGCACTGATGCCTCTAGGTTATTTGCAGAAAAGAGTCAAATCAGATTATGTTGTATTTCAGTACAGTGTACCGTCATTTTTTAATTACAGATAAGGATCAAAAGACCAAGGTGAAGCATTCTGCAATTTAAAACTGACCCTAATTAATGTAAGAAATGTTTACAAAACAACTAACAATTTACAGGCACAAAAAGGCTAAATTTAATAGCTTCATGTAAATACTGTTTTATTTGAATAAATAGAGAAAAGGTTAATTTGCCTGAAAAATATTTGGATAAGTACTGTATTGTGCAGCTTTCCCTTTGAAATGTCTGTCCTTTCTGCTGCTAACTTGTGTTTCTGGTGAGCAAAGTGTGTTTAAATGCAAAGTGTGTTTAAGGCTGCAGTACCACCTCCTGTCTCCGGGGGCAGAGCTGAGCGTAAATATAAACACACTTGGTGAAACACAGGTCCCCACAAGGCAATTTTTTAAAAAGTTGTAAAAATTGGCACAGATGTCTGTGTGTGACACACACTGACTGACACACACACACACACACACACACACACACACACACACACACACACACACACACACACACACACACACACACACACACACACACACACACACACACACACACATCTCCCCCCCCCAGCCCAAGTTCAGTATGGCCGAAAACTCATGCCAAGGATATATGTGGCACCTTCAGGAACCCACTTCAGAATACTTCTTGAGAAGAGCCCTGTAGGTCCGGACATGCTCTCCCACGACAAAGAAGTGGATTTCAAGGGTCATAAGGCTGAACTGTTAAAGCTACAGGGACACAACAAGCGGCCTTTTCCTGCAACTGACCAGCTAACCAGTGGCGACTGGACTCTCCTGCTGGCCTCTGTACACCACCCAGTGAGTCTCTAAGTGCCTTCCCTGAGGTCCTGGGGGCTGTAGAAGGGTGCTCTTGGAGTGGAATGGGACTTCAAGGACTAAAGTAAACACAAGGAGATGATGGACGGAGCGCGGAAACTTTTCAGACACTCACCCCCAGTCACAGACCTGGGTTGAATATATCATCATTCTTTAGCTCACTTCGCCAACTCAGTTCAGATCCAGCTATATGCAAATCAGTCTTGACCCTGTGCCTCATGGGAACAGTCCAGCCCCAATTGCCAAGCCATGTCTTCCCTGGACCGGAAACAAGCATCCTGGGACCGGTTTCGGGCTAACAGCCCTCATCAGCCAGGCTAGCTTGAGTCCAGTGACAAAGTGAGCAAGTGACCCACGTCTGGGCATACCCTGCCAACTTAGGGCGCACAAAGCAAACACAAGGAGGCACAGGGTCAAGACTGATTTGCATATAGCTGGGTCTGAACTGAGGTGGCGAAGTGAGCTAAAGAATGATGATGGATTCAACCCAGATCTGGGGGTGAGTGTCTGAAAAGTTTCAGCGCTTCGTCCATCATCTCCTTGTGTTTACTTCAAGGACGAAAGCCATAAGGTAAAATCCTTAACGTGAATGAACCTTGTTAGTGTATCTAACCTGCACTCAAATGTGGTCAGCGCCAATGTGCATCTAGATCCTGTTCTGCCACGACCATTGACTATTATTGGCACTTAATTGCTTCTTGGCGCTATTTCTACTTGTATTTAAAAATTCATATCTCTGGTTCCCCTTATTGGATCTTTTTCATTTTAGTGTCCTTTTGGTTAAGTTGTACTCTATTGTTATAATTCATTTGCGGGTTTTCATTGTTTTGCATTACAACTTTACAGCTTTTACCCATTTCCTCGAAGTTAAGCCTGTCTGCTCTGTGACATAGCTACCAGGGGCTTGAGCTCAGGTTATTTTAGTGACTTTAAGGGTTCACACCAACAATGATTGTGGTTATTAACTTAGGTGGGTACTGCCTCACCTCAAACTATCACAAAGGTGGAACGGCCAGTGTTAGACTTGGCATCTTTGGCGTGGTTTCCCCCGACTTGCCTCTACCGCCTATATTTTTGATGCTGTGCTGGATTTCACTTTTGCTGGCTTAGATGGTTTGGGCACTTTGCCACTGCTGATCAGTGTCAAAGTTCAAGTGCTCCCTGTGTAAATTGTTGTTACAATTGGCTCTCCCCGATTGGCATATTTGATTTACTGGTAAGTCCCTAGTAAAGTGCACTGAAGTGCGCCAGGCCTCTAAATCAAATGCTACTAGTGGGCCAGAAGCACTGATTGTGCCACCCACATGAGTAGCTCTGAAAAGGTAACTCAGACCTGCCACTGCAGTGTCTGTGCGCAGTTAACTGCCATGTCATCTTGGCAAGTGCAACCACTGGCCAGGCCCCAATCTTCTCTTTTCTTACATGTAAGGGACCCCTTTGGAAAGCCCAAGGTACCCCCTTGGCAGGGTGCAGTGTGTGTGTGAGAAAGGTAGGACAAGTACTGGTGTATGTGACATGTCCTGATAGTGAAATACTTCCAATTTAGTTTTTCACTATTGAAAGGCTATCTTTCCCTACAATTCAGAATGGGAAATGCTTTGTAACATCTTACAAGTATAACTTCGCATTGGGACAAGATAGAGAAATAAAGTTTAGGCTCTCTGAACTCAGAATTTAATAACACATTTTTTAGTAAAGAGGGTTTTTAAATTGTGTGTTTGAAAATGCCATTTTTAGAAAGTAGGCATTTTCTTGTTTAACCATTCTGTGTGACTCTGCCTGTTTGTGTATTGACCGTCTGGTTTTTGAGTGACAGGAGCTGGGGATGTGCATACACTGTAGACATCCACTGTGGGGGTTGAGGTGTGCCAGGGCCTTCCTGGATGACTCAGATCTGAGCTGAATAGACCTTGGCTGAATTTAGAGCAGTGGGAGGAGATTTCCTTGCACCTGAATAAGGCCGGTCTCCCTTGCACAATGCTGTCTCCACCCCCTGCGGTCATGCTGCACCAGTGAGGACAGAACTGGTTTGGACTAAGCTCAGAGATCCTTGCACAAAGAGAACAAAGGCATTTTGGGGTATAAGTATTAGACCTAAAACCCCTGAACTTTAGACTACTTCTGGAATCAAGAGGAACCTTTGCCAAGGAGAAGAGCTGGAGAAACTGGAGGAGGAGTACTGCCCCTTTGCTGTGTGCTGTCCGGGGTTGGCCTGCAGTAGCTGTTTCTGTAAAGGAACGGACAAGGACTTTGCTGTGTGATGTGTCCCCCTGCTTGAGGAAGATCTCCAAGGGCTTGAGTAGAGCTTGCCTCCTGTTCTGAAGTCTCAGGGACACAAAGACTTCACCCCCAGCTTCCCTGAACTTCCTTGCTGGGACCTGCCTTCTGACCTGCCAAGAGGTGCATGTGACTGTCTTGGGCATCTGGAGGTTGTTCCTGCTGTTGGGAGCTGGAAAAGCAACGCAACTACAAGAAAAAAAGACGCACTGCTCTTCTTGCGGCTGTTTTTCCGACGCAGCACCTCTGTGTGAGAAGAATCTCCACGCATTGCCGAACCGCTGCCGAAACAGACGCAGCGCCTGTCGCCGCTACAAGAAACGATGCATCAAGGGATCGCGGCTGAAGAAACCGACACAGCACTGCTTGACGCCGCCGCATCGGTCGCATCCCAGATTTCAACGCATCGTACATGTGCGGCAAGTTTACGAGACGCATCACCCGCGGACCAGAACCGTCTCGGAATCGATGCATCACTTGCTCCTACAGGCTGGATTCGACGCATCACTTTACCTGCGTGCAGCAGAACTGTCGCATCCCCTCCCTATGGTCTCAGGAACTGACGCATCTCTGCGGCTGTTTGGCCTTGTGAATTTTGTCGCAACTACAGGTACTTTGAGAGAAATCAAGCATCCATAGTTTTCTATAGGCCAAGTTTTTTTAAAGTCATTTTCTTATTTCATGTATGTTGAATTTTTGTCGTTTTGGTCTTGTTGAGCTTAGATAAAGATACTTTATTTCTCTAAACTGGTGTGGTGTTATCACTGAATTACTGTGTGTGTCCTGAGTACAAATACTTTACACATTGCCTTTGTGATAAGTCTGTCTGCTCGGGCCAAGCTACCTAGGGGGTGAGAAGGGGTATCTAAAGTGTGTATCCCCCTTACCCTGACTAGAATCAAGGGTCCCTATTTGGACAAAGGTACATACCTCTGCGAACTAGAGACCCCGATTTCTAACAGCCAGTAACCGTTATTTCAGTATCCTGCAAAAGCAAAACCCACTCCCTCTAAACTGGACACACTCCCACCATTGGATGGATAGATAGATAGATATATGAGAGGAGCAGGAGATGGTGTGGGGGTCGGCAAGGGGACTTGGTTGGTTATGGAATTTCCCAGTATGGGTAAGGGAGCGCAAAAGTTAGGGAATTTGGCAGATGAGAGTAGGGGACAGCTGTGAAGCTGCACCAGTCTACTCACATTCTTTTCAATTATAATTACTGTTGCATTAACTTAATATTGGTTTATTATTATACGCAGATTGAAGCCATGGTTAACATAGCAACCCATTATTCAGCTTCATAAAAGTAGCAGGCAGTGACTTTTTGTTTGCTTTATTTGCAGCACTCCTGCCCTGCCACTGCAAAACTTCAAAACATTTCAATTAATGCGTAAAGGGTTACAAAGGTCAATCCAATTTTACACATATGATGCTGAGTGGTTAAACAGGAGATGGGGGTCTCACTCTGTTGCTCAAGGCTAAATTGACCTGAACTCTTTGTAATCCACATTGTTACCTATAAGCAGGAAAGAGGGGGGGGGTCAAATATGTATTTTGGAATTTAACACCACAACCCTTGGCCTTCCTGCCCTCCACAGATACACCATCACAAGCTCTATACCCTCGACCCTGGACGCTGCATCAAACACTGAGACGGCACTGACCCACGCTCCATGGTAGGACCTTTCACATGCACCCACAGCCCCTTCACCTACCACATCTCACACACCAGCCCATCGAGCAGCCTCACCCAGAACACACCTCAGACACTACCTGAATAAAAACACCAACTGGCATATGTCCTTCTCAACACACGCTCACTATGCAACCACCACAGAGATTTGGGACCTCATCTCCACCCTCACACCAGACATCCTCTTCCTTACTGAGACCTGGCTCAACCAGACTTCCGCACCAGACATCACAGCCGCAGTACCCAAAGGATACAAGATCACCCACCGCGACTGCATCAACAAGACTGGCGGAAGGATCACCATCATACACAAGAAATCCATCTAATGCACCAACACAAATGACTACATCAACCCAGCCATGGAACACCAACTTCCCACTCCAAATATACAGCAAACCCACTATCAGGGGCACCCTCACCAACTGTCCTCCAGGACCACATCCAGCCTTCTGCATCTTCATCGCCGACTTAATCGCACCTTCTCACCACAGACTCCAAAACTACATTTTCTTTGGTGACCTCAACTTCCATCTAGATGACTACAATGACATCAACACTACCAACTTCCTCGACAGCATGACAACATCGGACTCACCCAACCCGTACATGACCCAACACACACCATAGGCCACATGCTAGACCCCATCTTCACCTTCAGCGACCGCATCAGGTACAGCCACATAACAGAACTCCCCATAACCAACCACTCCATCATCCACTTTAACATCACCAGCTCACGGACCTCCGCCCCGGTTCGCCCAAAGTCCCCCACTGCAGCTGGAACAAAGTCTCAATAGACACATGGATCAACACCCTAAACACCACTCACCCCATCTCATGCAACAACCTAAACCAGAACATTCAACTTCAACAACTGGATCACCAACTATGCAGACAGCATTGCTCCCTTTTGCAACACCCACAGAAGGTCCATCAAGCAGACTAGCCGGTACACTGAAGACCTCAGAACCGCTAAATGACACTGTAAACAGCTAGAAAGAAGATGGCGCACCAGCAAGGACACGACCGACAAGACCACCTTCATGATAGCCCTTAACGTCTACCACGGACAGTTAAGAGAATTGAAGAAAAAGGCCTCAGCCTCAAGCACGGACTCAAGCTCCAATAACCGCAAAGAACTCTTCAACATCAAAGAATTCTCTTAACCCTCAACTTCAACAAACATTACCCCCCTCAAAGGAACTCTGTGACAACCTTGCAAACTTCCTCCATGACAAAATTGTCAACATCTACAGAAACTTCAGACCCCAGCCCAAGGCCACCAACTTCAAGCACCACAATGACCCCGCTACCAACACAGACATTAGACTAACTGAATAGAGCCAGCTAGCTCCGCAGGACACTGCCTCCATCAAGAACTTGATCCACTCATAGGCCCCTATCGACCCATGCCTTCATCAGATCTTCAACCTAGGCAAAGCCAGAATCAGTCATATACTCACCTCTTTGTTCAACACCTAAATTGTCAGGGCCACCTTCCCCAAGAACTGGAAACACACAGAAGCCAATGCCCTACTAACTAAACCATCTGCAGACACCAGCAAACTCAACCAACAACCAATCCTCTGCTCCCAGCCAAAGTATTAGAAATAGTCAACAACTATCCTCACATCTGGAATGGAACCTACTAGACTCCTTCCAATCTGGATTCTGCAGCAACCACAGCATTGAGACAGCCCTCATTGCTGCTACCGATGATATCTGAGCTCTACTCGGAACCTAGCCATCATTGTGGACAACAAGCTAACCATGATGACTTGGGTCAACTGCATCTCCTCCTGCTTCTACATCCTCCACATGCTTTGTAAGATATTCAAATGACTACCCCAAAGCTCAAAATGCACTATCATCCAGGCCCTTATCTCCAGCCGACTGGTCTATGGCAACTTAATGAACGTTTTTCATGCTATTTGCTCTCTTGCCTTCCTTTATTTGTTTTTGAAAGCACGGATTCATATAAGACCTATATAAAGACAGATTGACTTCAGATATTTCCATTTTGGAGTGAAAAACAGAAGTTTAGAGAACCTGGATTGTATACCTGGAGTGCAATACTATCATTTAGAAAGGTGGGTTCTATGCAGGAAACGTTCGGAATAGTAGGACAAATGCACTGATCTTCCAAGCAGAAGGTTGGATATGCTTTAAGATCTGCCATAAAACCAAAGACAAGACAGATGGGGATAGTGATATGCTAAGAGTAATGAATATATATAGGACAGAGTAATGAATATATATAGGACAGAGTAATTACTCTGGATGCTACCCGAGCTAGACAAACTATATATTTTGAATGAAATAAACTCATATGATGAGCTCCACCTCCAACTACGAGTAAATAAGTGATCCACAAACCATTTCTTAGCTTTATCAGTTCTCAGTTATTTTTCCCAGAGAATTCATTCAGCCCTTCGGAATAAGCAGAGTTTCATTTGCCAGCTTTTAGGGTAAAATCAATAGCTGCTTTTTTGCCCCATAGAAAGCACAAGCCAACATGTGCTCATTCTATTTAATTGACTTTCAATAGACAAATTGTAAAGCATAACATGGCTAATCTCCACTAGAAGTCACCTTGGGACACTGAGCTAGGGTAATACACAAACGCAGAATAGATCATCCTAACCACGGGCTTTTCAGAAATTAGTAATGGTGTTTGGGCCCCAAAGGAGGACAAGGAGATACCTGTAACTTGAATCACGGCAATAGGCTATGTGCATCCTGCCATGGGCCGCTCTCAACATCTCCAGCGTTGTACCTGGGAATTTCCAATTGACCCAGTAAAAAAAACTTTACTTGCATTGAATGAGAACAAGAGAACCTCCAGGGTTCTGTGAATATTATCTGGGATATGTAATGCCTTCTTGATATTATCTTTGCACCATCCATGGTGCACAAAACTGTTTTGTCTGGATTAATAATGCCTGGAAGTATAGGTTTTGCATTGAGGATGCCAGAGATTAACAAAATGTCAACTTCAGCAATGTGATAGCGTGGGATCTTTCCTTGGATTCAGAACAACGATCATTTGGGCCTCTCTCTTGGTACTGGTGATCTTTCTAGTGCGCACAAAAGAACAGTTTTGCTAATATTGGGATAAGATCTATACAAAATGTTTAGACCTGGTCCTTTGCCTGCTCTCAGTTGGTTTATAGCTACTACAGCTTCGTCTAATGCATGGGTTGATCCAATCTCTGGGAATAGACTATTTTCTAACACCAGACATCCCCAGTATGGACAAAATTAAAAGGGAGGGAGGCAGCAACACAAACCCGGTGTAATTGATCCCATGTGCCATAAGAACTAGGACCTACCTGCAAAGTTCTGAGAAGGTACCGAACTCTATTTTAAGGGGAAACTCTGGGTTGGTGGAATCTGACTCCATCCTGTGGGAAGCCTACAAACCAGTGGTAAGGGGGCAAATGATAGAACTAATTGTTGGTGAAAAGAAGAACCTACCAGGCGGAGTTGGAACTGGAGGCGGGGATCCTGGACCTTGAGGCCCGCCTGCTACAGAAGGAAGACCCTGCAACACATCAAAGCTTATGGCTGAAGCAACAGGAACTTAGAGATTTAGAAGATGGCAATGCAAGGGTTGCGTATATTGCCACACAGCGTAAGCTGTATGAGGTAAGCAACAATTCTGGGAAACTCCTAGCTTGACTGGAGAGGAGAGATCAGACCAGAAACTGGGTCCTAGCAATCAAGAACTGTGAGGGCGCGACAAATCAAGGCAATTGTGAAATAGTGGGAGTGTTTGCGACCCACTTTAAAAAAAAGTGTACACAAGATCTGAAAAAGAGTCAGGAGGATATTGAAGACCTCTTAAAAGATATACGTATTCCCAAACTCTCATGAGAAGATAGGCAGTTTTGGCATAACGCAATGAGGAAAGGCAGTGGGACCAAATGGTATCCCCAATCGAACTACATAAAGTCCTACCATCTAGACTCTCACAACTGGCGCTCAATATGCTCCTTGAGGCAAAAATAAAACGTGGGCCTCCTTCCACAGGACTGACAAGCGGCCACATTGTGGTCATACCTAAAGAAGGGAAAACACCTGATGAGGGTGCCTCTCATAGGCAAATATCGTTACTGAACGTTAAGGCCAAAATTCTCACCAAGGCATCATAGAAGCACCTTAAAAGGGTAATCCTGACACTAGTTTATATGCCTGGCACGAGAACCAAGCATAACCTGCGCCACATATGCGGTGTGCTGGGACTTAGCAGCAGAATGGAGGTGCAAACATTAGTGGTATCGTTGGATGTCACAATGGACTTTGACATACTGGAATGGCTTTATATGTTCACTGTCCTTGACCGGATGGGATTTAAGCCCGGCTTCCTAGGCGGAGTAAGACTGCTTTAGCAACAACCGTTAGTTAAGGTTACCAGCATTTACTTGATCCCCATTTGAGCTCCAACGGGGCACGTGACAGGGGTGCCCACTCTCCCCCATGCTTTTTGCTCTTGCTCTGGTACCCCACATGGCATGGATCCGTCAGGACCCTCTCATCCGAGGCCCGAGATGGGACAGCGCAAGGGAGGAGAAACTATTCCTTAATGCTGAAGATGTTTTCTATATAGCAGACCCGCTATAATCTATGCTGAGAGTCCGCCAATTTTGTTTTTTTAATTTAGGCCAATACTCGGGCTATAGAATTAACTGGGGGAAGCCTCTAGTGTACCCCCTCTCTGGTCCTCGATGTGGCCCATCCCTGACTATGGGCTGACATTGACAACCGGGGATTTAAGTACATAGGACAGAGTTTCTGGCCCTCAATCTAGCGACCTTTCAACCAGTTGAGAGAAGATATGAAACACTGGCTGTCCCTCTGGCTGTCCCTCTGGCTGTTGCTACTAGGTAGAGCTGCCCTCTTTAAGATGACACTGCCCAAATTCCCATACGCTATACAGAACACCCCCTTCCTTATCCTTGCAGGTTTTTTTTTTAAAAAAAGTGGAGGCTGAGGTGCGGCTTCTACTTTGGAATGGGGTCCCACCATGGATTGCCCGGTCAAAGTTAAGGAGGGGGGTGTATAATGGGGTTGTATGATGGGGGCCTAGCCCTATCCAACTTGAAAAGATACTACTGGGCGGCCCAGCTAGGAATTATAAATGACTGGGTTTTTGCTGCACAGGAGGAGCCAGAGGTCCGAGTGGTCAGACATGTGATGGGACCCAGGGGGTATCCCACATTAGTGTACAGACGGGCTCCTAAGCGATCCTTACCACCACACACTGAAACAACAAGGTTGGTATGGGGAGAAGCAACAGCATTCTTGGATTGGAAAGGCATCCCCACAGAATAGACCCCACTAGGGGACAGTGACCTACTTGGGGCGGTGGGGTGCCTGGAGGGGTTTCCATGGTGGGACACAATAGGGATTTCACAACTGGGTGACCTGTGGTGGGAGGAAGATGTTGTTCCCTTTGACATCAGACTCCTACCAAATGGCAAGCACAGAAATATTTCACTACATTCAGGTAAGGCACGCCTTGAAATCTTGAGTTCCACAGGGCCTGATTCTTGCTGAGTCTGATCCAATAGAGGACAGTCTGCTGGCTGACCACAGGATCAGGGGCACCAACTCCTTAGTATCCAAGAAAATAATCAACTACCCAGATGTCCTGGGTCAGCTGAAGGCCAAATAGGAACAGTATCTTGGGGATATGGAGGAGTAAGACGGGAGGAAGTCCTCCAGGGACCTAGATAAATCACCATTAAAGCAGGGGTCCGGCTTGCCCAACTCCAGATACTGCACAGGGCCTACCATTGCTGAGCAACCCTACATAGGATGTGAAGAGGTGCATTGCAAATGTGCGGAAGGGAATGCGAGCAAGTGGGCACCTTTATCCACAGTGTGGGACTGTCCTAAACTGAAGAGCTTTTGGGAGGGATTGACACTGCATGTCACAGTTGACATGTTTCCCTGTGGTGCGGGCAGTTAAATGGTTTCTGTTAAATGTATGGGCGAACGCAACAGTACCAAACTACCCTAAAATGTGGATGGCATTGGGGCTCATAGTGGCGAAACAGAGTATAGCAAGTGCTGGGTGGCGACAGTGGTGCCAGAACTGATCGAATGGGAGAGGGACATGAACTGATGTATGATGGCCGAGAGGGTGGTTTGCGAGGGTCGGGGATGCCTCAAGAAGTGGGACAAAGTCTTGTCTGCCTGGCGGACGCACAGGGGGCTATGAGAAGCACAAGAACTATAATCGGTATGGATCCACACCCTGAACAGACTCCGTATACTTTCGGTTGGTGGCATATTGCTCTTAGGTTGTTTAGTTTTATATATGCAAACCGAATAGAAAAATAAAAGTGCCACCTTAGTACCCTCTTCAGAACACCTCTGTACCGGAGGATGACAGAAGGACTGCACCTGCTCTTTGCCCTGTGGAGGGAAAGGTCAAGGGCTAGACCTGCTCTCATGTCTACCCAGGACAGAAGAGTGGACTCCAATGGCTAGTTGGCTGCCTTCCTGATGGGCTCAGGGAGCACAAAAGCTACAAGAGGCCCATATCTCTGCTGAGTCCAGCTGACTTGTTCAAACTGGATTTGCCCTGGATCCTGCTTTCTGCTTTTGGGAGATTGAGTCCTAACCCTCAAGTGGTGCCAAAAGGTCCTGAACCCTTGGCCAGTGTAAGAGACTGATGTAAGAGTGTACTCTTTACCCTCCAAAATTTCAAGACTGGACACTTAGAAACATTTCTTGAACTTGTATCCAAAAGAACCAGAGGCTACCACTAGACTGCCACCGACGTTGAACTGCCGATTGGACTCAATTTGCTGGTTACTCCCCTTGAAAGGATCTTGACTTCCAGAAAAGTTTCTAAGTCCAGCATTCCAACGACTAGACCTTCTGGGACCGAACTTCGAAATTTGCCCATTCAGAGTTTTGCCACCTTGAACATTGACAGGCTTGAGCTTCTAGCTGGAGAAAAGGCTCCCACTGAGGACCTGCACTTCGCTGGCTGCCGTTGACCCTCTTCGGATCTAGCCTGCAACACAATCCGGCGACAAGTACTTTTCTCCAGAAAAATGACTACGTCCGAAGATAAACTTTCCACAGGGAAAGACCAGTTCCCTGTTCACACTGTGTCAGGAGTCTCTCTCTGCACTTTCCTGAAAACAGCTCCCAGAGTAGAAAGCTTCAATACATTTGGTTGAGTTTCCATATCTTACAAGCCGTCAAAGGCTGTAAACCACTTGGTGATATCATCTATATATTTGGGGACAATCCCTTTGGGGATTTTAGGGTCAAAAGCCAATTCTTTCTCCCTATTTAAGTTTTTCCTGCCACCATAGATGGGTCCTTGGCCCATCTCAATTCTTTCTTTTTTTACAGCTAACATCTTGGCCTTAAGGGCCACCCGCTTAGCTAATTTGTGAAGATCTGGATCTTCCTCATCTATTTCCTCCAGGGTACTGTTACAGGTACTCCCAATGGAGGTATTGTCAGAGGGAGTATCTAAGGAATTCTCATCCTCACGGACATCCTCTGTATCATCTGGCGTTTCTTACATTGCCATGGCTCTATTGTGCTCACCAAGGATGGTCAGTAAATGAGCCTTGTGTGGTTTAGATCTCATGGCAAGGTTCCAAGCTTTGCAGAGTTCCTTAAGTTGGGCCTACTTAAATTTTCTGTAAGGAGCCGGGTTGAGCACCTGGCTATTAGCCTTTGTCTCAGACATGGTTTTAAAGTAGATGGGACCTTTTCAGAAATTTCAAAAAAAATTCGAAACTCTTAAGATCATTGTAGATTCTTTAGTGGAATCAAAATACTGACAGATTGGTACAGCAAATGCAAAGTCTTATATCCCACCGTTGAACTATCAATGTAGGAAGCCGACTCTTTATATAGTAGACCAAAATGAGGTACACTGTGTAAAGACTCTAGTTGGTTTACAGATGCACAAATAATAACCCAAATACTCTTTTGTGGTAGTGTGGCGAGCAGTTACTCATCAGAGGGAAGTGCTAAGCATTTATTATACACACAAAGGCAATAAGTGAGATACACACTCAAAGAAATCTGACACCAATTTATAAAAATAATACAGATTTTTATATGAATTTAGACATAGATCATCGGAATCGAATAAGTACTTTTCAAGAATTTTTACAGATTTCAAAAGTTCATACTTAGTGCAATTTCTGGAGCCGGAATGTTATCCTATGGGGGAAAAATATACTGCATTCGGGCACTTGTCAGCAATTTACGGGATCCTTCTCCTGGACTTGCGTTGAGTATAGACCAAGGTCCAAATCCACACTAACAAGTCATCCCGGGTGGCACTGGGGCAGCCGGGTGCAGGTGTGTTTCAGCTTGGGTGCCCCATTCACTTCAATGGGGAACGGCTGGGTCGGTAAGAGGCTGCAAGCTTGGACTGGGGGGCCAGTCTGGGTAAACCCACAGGGGGCTCAGTCCTTGAGATGCTTGGGCACGTAGGGACACCATTGGTCCACTTCTCCTAGGGCTGTAGGGCTCGGGTGCAGTGGTGTTTTTTGGCGTTGGGTCTGTGCTGCAGGAGACACTCATGGATGAGGGGGCCTGCACAAAGAGGCTGCAGATGGCAACTGGGAGTCCAGTCAAGGCAAACCCAAGTGTGGGCTCATTCTTTAAGTTTCAGGACCCCGTTGGCACCGTCACCTCCCTCAGACTCAGCCTATGGGGCGTGGATGCAAAGGTGCTTTGAGGTGTTGGGTGGCAGCGGTCTTAGGCTCTCCATTTGTCTTAGTTCTGCAGAAAAAGGGCAAACAGGACAGCTGGGCCACTCTCAGTGCGAATCTCACTGTCCCTGAAGTCCCTTGATGTACAGGCCAGTCTTCCTCGGTTCTGGTGTCTGGTCTGGCCACAACAAGCCTTAGTTGGTGCAAGGGGTCCGGTGCCCCAGGTTTTGGTACTTTGCGGCTCTGGTCATTCCTGGCATCCCCACACTTGGAGGGAGGATGGATCTGAGATGTGGGAGCATGGTGACCTCCTCCTGGGCAGCTGCAGCATTAGTTGTCCCGGTGACCGTCTGGACGGTAAACCGATCTCGCTTCTTTGGTGCCTGCGGCTGCAGGGGAGTATTTCCTCTACTCCAAGGGAGTTCTTTGGTGATTTGCAAAGCACTGGCAGACCTCCGGGTTTCTTGAAGTCTGCACAGTGGCAGGACGAGTCAGTTTCTCCACGAGCATCGGGTCCAGCAGGCAGCCTGGCAGGGTTGGTGCCAAGCCAGTCATGCTCCTCTGTTCTCTGGTCAGCAATCTTCTCTGTCCACTCCTTTGTCTCCATCGAAACCGAGGTCCTGGCATCAGGGGTGCTACCTAAATACTGTGTGTAGGGATGTTACAGGGAGTATCAGGTAGTAGCCGATGGGCTATCTATCTTTAGGGTGACTACACCCTCTATATTGCTACGTAGGCATATTATAGGCCCGGATAGAAACACCATCATATTACACACTCACATTTTTAAGTTGCTTTCTTTCTTAAAACATGATGACAATGTGACATACATTTGCTTGCGAGCTGGTGCATAATAATATTCTTCAAGTCACTATTGCTTGCATTTCCACTTCGCAGGCATATCATCACAATACCTTGAACGTTCAGTACAAGGGCTAAGTTCACTACGTAAAATGTTGTTGTCCGTTTGGAAACAGAGCTATCACAATAAGATCAATAGCGGCCTGACTGGGACTTCGGCATGGCAACATGGGTGATGTTTATTATATAAAACGGGCTCACTTTCTTGTTTAGTGGAGCATATTGCCTGCTCTGAGAGATCGACAAATTTCAGCCCAGCGGGTTCCTGTTTAACTCATGCGGGGGGGTGAGGCTCAGCTCTCCACCAGGATGGGCTTCCTAATGACACTTACCCAAAGGTAATGGGGAGTTAGATCACCCTACAGAAATCTGGCAGATTTACCCACCCTAGAGACACAAGGATAGGTTGCGCTAGGTAGGAGTACAATATATTACAGTACATCTATGCACACATATATTCTCTGTAACAGCAAAATGGTTGATCTTTTTCAGCAGTCTTATTATGCTAATAACATTATTCTGTTTCCTTTTATTGATTATTGCAGCGCAGGTATTACTCAAGAATCACAATGCTTTAACAAATATTGAAACTGCTTGTTGTGTATTTCTTGTGTATCTCTTTGGGTATGGATGAGTAACCAAACTAAAAGTTTAGGAGTGTCAAGTTGAGGTTGCACAATCCACTTGTTACCCTAACATGTTAGGGAAACAGATGGTGCACTGTGAGCTGTCAGGACTAAGGCCAACATATCCTGATGGTGTGCGTATAATCAGTCTTGCACAGTTTTCACGTTTATGTTGACCAACAAACGTACAGTTTTTACAGAGAAAGTATAAGCTGTATGACATGGCGCCGCCAACATTCCAGCTTGGGTTCTTATTTAATGGATCGCCAGAGTAGTTTTATTTTGTATACCCAAAGACCCCTACTCAACTCTTAACCAGAGATGTCTGTGTTAGGGAAAATCCTCCTCGGCTGCGTAAATCCTATGTATTGACTGTAGGTTGTTCAAGCTTGAACCTTTCAAAGGATCACCCCATAGAGGTACCATCTCTGAATTCCACATATTTATATGGCTGACGACACAGCAATTAACATGCCAGTAACCTGCAGACATGCGGTTAGACAAATGCTGCAACAACGTGGACTGTCCCTTTGCGGGTGGAGATGTTACCTTCATGGTTGAGGCCCACGAAGAATTTAGGACAGAAGTATTCTTTACATGGGTTACAGACCCAGCAGCAGAATCGCGAACAAGACCGTTCCAAACATACACTGAGGCTACAGTTCCTAACAACTACACAGCTTATGAAGCGCTAGAAATACCATTAACATACCAAGAACACCTATATTGGCTTGAATGTGCCCTACCATATACAAGAAACAATGTTAGACTAAGTCCCCTTAGCAATGGAGGGAGCAACATAGCCAGTCAGCCAGTAACACACCCTACCCAGATATAGAAAATCTGACAGCTCCAGACCGACGCATACTATATACAGATCTGGTTAGAACATATAGATGTAAGATACAATTTGCCATGAGAACAATGGCAATCAATCCTGCAAGGGATGCTCAAGCTGCACAACCACAATTGGCTATGCCTGAAATTAGTCCACAGACTATCAAAGCAGTCATGGTTAAAATTCTCAAGAGACTGGAGGAAATTCCGTTCTGGATAGCACAAAAAACAAGTCAACTTGAAGCAGCGTTTCCCCATATGGGACCTCAGGTAAAGCACAGAATTCTCACAATAACCCTACCAATGGGGATGGCTCTCCCAGTGGAAGACGGCGCCACTTGTTGTACAGTCTTTGCTGCAGTATATACCAGACCAGTACACCATCATTATCGGTTTTGCCGGAGGTGATTAAACAGATCCGAAAATCTCCTGCCCTAGGTTTGGGAATGAAACTGATGGGCAACTTTGCCGCAGTATCCACCATAATGTTGAGTAACATTAAAGTGGAAGCAGCAGCTTTGGTGGTACACCAACGACTCATTTAGCTCTGTCAAAAGAGGAGCACGAATTACCAAAAACTGAGGAAACCTATGCATCCATTGGTAGAAATAATTAAGGAGCCAGACCGGGTAAACCACAAATTAAGGGTAATTCTGAAAAGGATAACTCGAAGCAGGCATTAGACTCTTACACTAAGAAGTGGGATAATAAGAAAGATAAAGAAAAGACTAAAACACGGGGTGGATCTCCTCAACAGGAGTCCACTAAAAAAACGCTATAGCTTGCGTAACTGTGATAATATTAAAACGCCTAATAGGTATCAGGATACTGATGCACATTCCTCTCGTTCCTATCAGGATTCACATGAAAAATGTTCGGAGAATTTGACGACCAGGCATTGTCCTATGTCGATGACATATTAACAGGATGATGACCAATCAACTCACTTGGCAAGAGTGGATCCCATAGTTTTGAGAGTTGCTCACAAGGGCTACAAATTAAATTCCAAGAAATCAAAAATAGCCTACCTCAGTGTCCTGTTCCTAGAATACGAGTGGTCAAGTGAAGGAAGAAGCCTCACAACACATTTCCTTGAGAATTGTGCGCCTCTACAACCACTAAACAAATTAAAGAAACTCCAATCAATATTGGGTTTTCTAAGTTTTGGCAGAACTTGCTTTCCAGACTTGATTCTTCCATACTTTTCAGGTTCACATTCGACAACGGAACATACTTCAGTCCTACGTTCAGTACAAGCTGACATCATAGCTTCAAAACACATACGCATGTGTTAACCTGGTGATCTGTAGAATTGCGGGGGCATCAGGGACTCCTAAGTACATTCACTAAAGGTGACAATTGCATATAAATTGCATTTATATACAAATGCAAAAATGCGTTTTGCACCAACAGAAAAGATTCTGACAGCAGTACGGACTACTGTAGTAAGAGAGTGAGCTTTGGCTCAGGGGAACACATTATTGTGACTCCAGTCCTAGCCTTAGAAGCTGTCACAAAGGCCAGCATCTAAAAGCAAAAGCTTTAAATACATGATGGATACAATGGGCCATCTCTTACAGCAACAGATTTAGATTACATATTTGACTCTACACTACAAACACAAGCATACCTGCAATGTGAAAGCAAATATCCTCTGCCTACTGAAGTAATGCCTCTAGATCAGTATGGGTATATCATCTACATGGATGGTTCTACATAGCCTACCATAGGGATAAAGCACCAATACTCTGCAGCGTGTGCTGCTGTGAAGGGTAGAATGCATGATGGAGAATTCCATCATCAAAAGACCTACACGCAGTCACTTGGTGACTGCACAGTGCAGCTAGCTGAACTAAAAGCTCTAAACCTGGCACTTGAGAATACGGATTCCCCACACTTACAGTGTGTGATTCAGATTACTGTGTCCAGTTTTGCAATGAGTGCTACTGGAGCCAGAATGGATTCAGAGATTCCAAAGGGTACACAATAAAGCACAAGCTGCTTTGGGGGACAATTGGCCAAGCTAAAAACATGTTTGCCACTGTCTCCTGGGATACACACGTTGAGTCATCAGCATGTAGGAATACACGTTGCCGGAATTCCATGGCTTCTGAAGCTGCAAAAGCAACAGGGCAAACTGCTGCAGTCACTGCAATTACTCATTCCAGTACGAGGATAGATGGAGACATCATGACTGCTGTCAATGCTGAGTGCAATGGCACCCACTTGCTGAAAGGCTTTCCAACTAAATACTCCTACCAGCTAAGAGAGCAAAATATTCCATTTGTTCAGATTCCTGGAGTGGGGGGGAGGAGGGGGAGTTAGAAATGGGGTCTCTAGTTGTCAGTGGCTTGCACCCTGTCCAAGTAGAGACCCTTCCTTCTAGTCAGCGTAAGGGCGTTACACACCCAAGATAACCCCTGCTCACACCCTTGGTAGCTTGGCACCGGAGTCAGGCCTATCTCAGAGGCAATGTGTAAAGTATTTGCACATAACACACAGTAACTCTGAAAACACAACAAATGGACACCACACCAGTTCAGAAAAATAAACCATCTTTATCTAAACCAAACAAGACCTAAACAACATGAATCCAACATACATATCTCAAAATATCACTTTTAAAAGGTTTAAGCAATTCTGTTCATAAAACTCTATGGATGCGTTGATTTTAGCACTAAGTACCTTTGATGCATCAAAGTCCAAGACAAAAAACAGCTGCAAGGAAGGAAAGCATCAGAAATCACAGCGATGCATCAGTTCTAGAGTCCCAGGGGAATGGAGGTGTCCGTTCTGCTGCACGCAGGAGTACGGTTGCGTTGATTCCTTATTGCGAGGAGAAGCGATGCGTCGATTTCCGGAGGCAACTCCTTTTGGTGGGGCAATGTATTGGAAACGTGCTGCACAGGTGTAATGCGTGGAAAGTCCAGACGCGCTGGGGTTGATGCAGTGGGGGTGAAAGAGGTGCTGCCTCAACCCTTCAGCCGCAGCGCAGCGATGCAATGGTTTTTCTGCCGCACAGCAGGGCCTGCGTCAAAGACGGAACCACGGTGCTCGGGCTGTGGCAAACCTGGAGCCAAGCGAACACACGTGGCATCGGTTCTCAGGCCGCAGCCTGGCGATGCGTTGGTTTTTCAACTGCACGCAAACTTGCGGCAGGAAAAACAGGCGCTAAGGATCGGCACGTGGATTTCCTTCTTTCTGCAGCAAAGTCACCTCCAAGGGCCCAGAACTGGAATTGCTACCACTTGGCAGGTCAGAACTCCCAGCAGAGGAGTTCAGGGGCGGCAAGTGAAGTCTTTGATGGACCTGAGACTTTAAATAGGAGACCAGCACACACAAGCCCTTGGAGAACCTTGGAAAAGCAGGTTACAAGTAAGCATAGTCCAGTTCTTTCACTGCCCACAGACCGCAGCAGCAACTGCAGGCCAACCCAGCATAGCAACACACAGCAAAGGGGCAGTACTCCTCCTGAAAGCTCTTCAGCTCTTCTTCTTCTTGAAATCCTCATTCCAGAAGTGTTCTACAAATGTGGAATTGCAGGTCCAATACTTATACCCCTTTCTGCCTTTGAAGTAGACATACTTCAGAGGATAATCTCAGTTGTACACAGATCCTGCCTTGCCCTGACCTGGTTCCAGACACACTACAGGGTGGTGAAGACAGCATTGTGAGAGGATAGATGCAGCCCATTCAGGTGTCAGTGACAACTCCTCCCACCACTCAAACTCAGGAAGTCCCGTCAGCCTGGTGCTGTGCCATAAGGATATGCAGGGCACACCTCTGCTCCCTCTGTGCGACTGTCTACAGTGAATGCACAAACAGCCCCTGTCAGTCTAAGCCAGATGTTGATTTCACAGGCAGAGACACAGAATGGTAAAGCAAGAAAATGGCCACTTTCTAAAAGGGACATTTTCAAACACACAATTTAAAACCCAACTTTACTAAGAGATGTATTTTTAAATCCTGAGTTCAGGGAACCCAAACTCCAAATCTCTATCTTTTCCCAAATGAAAGTTGCACTTGTAAGGTGTTACAAGGCAGCTCTAATGGTAGCCTATGGGAAAGATAGCTCTTGCAATAGTGAAAAAAAAATTAGCAGCATTTCGCTATCAGGACATGTACAATAAACCAGTGCATGTCCTGCCTCTCATATACACTGCACCCTGCCCATTGGGTTACCTTGGGCCTACTTTAGGGGTGACTTACTTGTAGTAAAAGGGAAGGTTTGGAACTGGCAAGTGGGTGCACTTGCCGGGTCAGCATGGCAGTTTAAAACTGCTCTTGCAGACACTGCAGTGGTGGGCCTGGGACATGTTTGCCGGGCTACTCATGTGGGTTGCACAATCAGTGCTGCAGGCCCACTAGTAGCATTTGATTTACAAGCCCTGGCACACACAGTGCACTTTAAGAGGGACTTACCATTAAATCAACTATGTCAATCATGGATAAGAAATTACCAATACAATTTAGACAGAGAGCATATGCACTTGAGCACTGATCAGCAGTGGTAAAGTGCCCAGAGTCCCAGAGCCAACAAAAACAGGTCAGGATAAATAGGAGGAAGAAGGCAAAATGTTTGGGGATAACCCTGCAAAAAAGGCCAGGTCCAACAGGGGGATCAAGTAATACCAAACTCAGATTGCAGGTTAGGGTTAATCCTAACAGCACATGAGGGCCTAGCAACTGCTCATGCAGGGGTGGAGACTAAAATTTCACTATTGCAGCAACACTACTGCTGGCCAGGTCTTTACAAACAGACTAAGGATTTTGTCCTTAAATGCTACATCTGCCGGCAGATGCCGGCTTTCACCATAGCTCGCCCAGCGCAGCCACCCCTATTGATGTCAAACAAGCCCCTGCCTTGTGTGTATCTGGACCACTTTGGCCCTTTACATTCTGATAGGCCTTACAAATACATACTGGTAGTAGTGGATTCCTGCTCTTGATTCCTATGGGTTTGGCCACAGCGATCAGCTGACATGTTACAAAAGATCTGCAAGTCTTTATCTGGACATATGCAGTAGCCATATTCCATTCGGACCCGGGTCCAGCATTCACCTCCAAGGCTTATAGAGACACCATGTGAAAATTGGGTGCGACTGTGCGGTACTCCTCACCTTATCATCTCGAGGGAACAGCGGTAGTGGAAAGGAAGAACCGTGCCTTAAAGCAGTCTTTAACAGCGAAGGTATTCAGTTCAGGTCGCAGTTGGATTCACAATGGATTCTAGAGAGCCCTAAATCTGCCTAGAAAATCCCTGGGTGGTTGGACTCCCTGTGAAATCCTGTTCTGGGTTATGTGGGTTCCAGACCTCGACAATCCCAGTAGAGTGGCAGAAGAAACAACATTTGACATCAATGAATGTTTGGATGTTTTACAGGATCTGAACAACTTTCGAGAAGCTCAGAGCTACATCCAGCAGAAACGTTCCACCACTGGTGAAGTGAAGGACGCACCACCAACTCCTGGTTGGTTTGCAAAGATCAGGGATCTCGCCTGGGACAAAACTGTGGGCAAGAAGGAATTTGAGCCATCCTACAGGGATCGATCCGATAGGACTAGGCATACACATCTAAAGGCTGCTTGAAAGGAGCCCAGACATTTAAACAGGGAATGAATAGAAAAGAAGAATTCCGAGAAGGAGGATAAATCAATTTGCCCTGATAAAGTCCCTATAAGGTATGAAACGCGTTGGCTGGGTCTGTTTTAAGTGTGATGGAACTGGATACTTAATAAAAAGAACTTTACGGAAAAAGACACCAACGTCTGGAAAATATCTGAAAAACGAGATATGGATAGGAACTGAAAAACAAAAGAGTGATTACAGATACATGCAATTCGAATTGGAAAGTTCAATGTGAACAAGGAAATTAGGTTGCCCTCCTAATATTGTGAAAGCATTTACCAGGATATACTCTCTGGGTAACATTGTCATCTGCAATGGACATCATACAGAGTGACATGTGTCCTTTACAACATGGGCAGTCGCAGCTTAGGGCTATCATGTTACTGAGTTGGACTCTACAGACACTTCGTGCTGGTCGCGTTCCATGGAAACATATTAATGCCACTAGTTTGTTTTTACTTACAACCCTACAAAGCAACAAACTATCATGGCAGAGAAGGACACGACACACTATGTTACACATAGATAAGTTCGAAAAACTAGCCTTCACTGTTGCAGAAATACCCTCCGTGGTTTGGATAATCCATGGCTTTATGTGAGATGGAGGTTTTTCTTGGTGAGACTGACTGTGAGAGTACCTTGGGACATTCCTTGCAGGGAGGTTTCCCTCCATGGCTTATGGAATGCGTCTAAAGCAAGCTTGCGTGAGATGAAGGGTTATCCGGCTGCTGTTGTCTGTCCAGCTTTCAGATTGCGCTCTAATGGGAGTTATTTGATGTTGAATGATTAGAACTACTGTGGGATGAAACCTGGAATTGCCTATCTGGTGACATTTTCTGCAGTCCTAACCTGTTGTATGCAAGTACTGTTTCCACCTGTCTGCACAGTTAGGGATGCAAAGCTTTGGCCTTCGATAATGCTTTTGAATATACACTTTGATGCTTTAAGAGACAAAGCCATTTTGTTCCAGAAGGATGTTGTCATAACATCTGCAAGGGAGACATTTGAACTTCGAATTGCAGGGTCTTTTTCTTAGTTAGAGTCACTACTCCGCACTAATTTCCTTCACTATTTCAGGGAACTAATGCACTGCATTTTTAACGTCTAGCACTGTGGGGGCACTTTTTAAAGTCAATGGGCTCTGGATTGGTTAGCACTTTCCAGACGGTCTTCGAGTCATTCCATCATTCATACACTCTGTGCTTGGAAGCATTTTTGGAGGCTTACCGCTTGCCCTGTTCCTTGTTGTCGGGACTGTGCTTTTATTTTTTCTAGTCCGCAATAAATTTCCCTCACGAGGCCAAATGGGAATGGCACTACCACCCATGCTCCTGTGTCGTGAATGCATGATACAGTCCTTTGGCGCACCCTTACCTCAGGAACTCAAGGACCACTGGTTCTTGGCCTTTCGGGCTGTCTAGCTACACCGAGTGCAGCCCGTTTTCCACTGTCTGCTGTGCACTTTTGAGCATGCCCTGGACATATGCCTAGGAGCACAACTGGCTCAATCTCCGAACATTGAACTGCTGGTGGGTCCCCTAAAGGTCTACTTGTACAGCTGTCCTTCGCGCTTGCTGCTGCTTCTAAAAGCGTACTATGAGCCCTCCTGGATGCGTCAGCTGCTGGTGACTTGGATCCGGACTCTCATTCTGCTGATTTGATATTGGCCGTTTCTCCCTTGGCAGATGCTGAGGGGGATATACTGGGTCATGTTTGTTCTGTGGATCTACTGTGTTGAATGCCTTTGGGAACATCACCTGCGGTTGATGCAAACAGCAATGTTTCGTCTACTGCTCAGAATACAAACAATCTGACAGTTTGGAGTTGTGGGATTTTTTTTTAATTCACCCATGTTCTTAATGTTATAAATTGCTTTTAAATTGCACCTTTTATATTGATCTTAAAATTATTTGGCTTTCTGAATGCTTTTATTTTCAAAAGAGCATGATGCTTTTAGGATTATAGGTTTCTATGCCACCACGTATATGGATCGCATTGTTTCTGGAAGCTTTTTTGTCGTCTCACGTACAAGGAGTGGGTGTTATGTAGTCACATTATAGGCCTGGATAGAAATACCACCATTTTACATGCTCATGTTTTTAAGTTGCCTTCTTTCTTAAAACACGATGACATTTGACACATTGGGTTGTGTGCTGGTGCAGGATAATATTCTCCGAAACAGCATTGCTAGCATTTCCACTTCGTAGGCATATTATCACAATACTTTGAACATTCTGTACAAGGGCTTAGTTCACTACGCAAAATGTTATTGCTCGTTATCGTCCGTTTGGCGACAGGTCAAGTCAATTTATTATGCTTGATTAATTAAAACCATTGCATATACAAGGCATGTAAAATACTTAATAGAACAGATTAAAATTTATTAAAAAGTCCTTATTTTTTTAAATTAAAATGTGTACAATTAAGAGGATCCGCTGGAGAATGTCTCTTGATTCATTTACTTCTTGTTGCCAACTGTATTTGTTGGTATGTGCAGGAGCTTCTCTACTATATTAAGAAATTTTGTGAAGCGGCAGATCAGTTGTGTGGACACAGTTTGGCGACAGAGCTATCACAATAAGATCAACAATAGTGGCCCAATGGGGACTTTGGCATGGCAACATGGGTGATGTTTTTTTCTGTAAACTGGATCACTTGCTTGTTTAGTTAGACGAGCATTTTGCTGGCACTGAGAGGTCGCCACATGCCGTAATTCCAGCCCAACTGATTCCAGTTTACCTCATGCGAGGGGTATGGCCCAGCTCACCACCAAGACGAGCTTCCTGATGACACTTACCCAAAGGTAACAGGGAGTTAGATCACCCTATAGGGATTTGGCAGATTCACCCACCCTAGGTAATAGGATAGGTAGCGCTAGGCAGGAGTGCAATATATTACAGTACTTATATGCACGCATATATTCTCTGTAACAGCAAAATGGTTGAACTGTATCGTTTTTCACCATTCTTGTTATGTTAATAACATTATTTTGTTTACTTCCATTGATTATTGCAGCGCACGTATTTTATTCATGAATCACAATGCTTCAATAAATATTGAAACTGCATGTTGTGTATTTCTTGTGCATCACTTTGGGTATGCAAGAGTACCCCAACCAAAAGGTTTTACATCTGTTACCACGATTTACTTGGTGAATCAGAATTGTCAAGTTTTGATGTTGCACAATCCACTTGTTACCTTATCAGGTATGGGGTACAGATGGTGCACTGTGAGCTAGCAGGACTAAGGCAAACATATCCTCATAGTGTGTGTGTAGATTCAGTCTTGCACAGTTTTGCCATTTATGTTGTCCAACAAACACACAGTTTTTACTGAGAAAGTAGACTCTGATGGAGCAAGGTTTTTCGTAAAATGAAACCTGTTCGGATTGAAACCCCTAGTAACATTTTCTAATTTCTCTAACAGTGTGCAGTGAAAAACAAGTGGTTTTAAAAACTAACATGAGGGAAAATAATACTGCGCAAGCGCGTACTAAAGCACTCAACTAGGCCGCAAATGCTTGACTAATGAAAATAAAGAGACTAATGCTGCTTTTGTGCACATTATTAACGTTTGCTAGGAAAAATAATAATAATGGTTGCGCATGGTTAGATGCAACATTGGGAGGGTGCGTAAAGGGTGCGTAAAGAAAGCATTACAGAATGAGTAATAATGCTTTGTTTTATTCTCCGTAGAAGCATGGGTTAAGGAGAATGATTTTTACAAAATAAGATGAAAAAGCAAAGAGAACGTGGAGGGAAGGCAAAGGCGAGCAACCTTCGAATTTACGTGTGCCTGCCAAAAGTTAAATGTGGAGATGAAAAACAATCAGCAAGTGAGGAACGTTTCCTCTGGAAGCGCACGAAGTAACAGATTTTGAAACATTAGCGGAGAGAAGAAAGCTGAAGCCTGATATTTGTATACTTGTATTTCCTGGGAAGATGTAGTCATGAAATTGAAAAAAACAACACAATAGAACATTGAGTGAGATGGACATGTCGAGTGTGGTGTGACAGTACATCCCCTTCCTTAACCAATCAAATGTCGAATAGCTCCTTATTTTGAAACAAGTGTGGGTTGGACATTTGGGTTTTAGGGTATAATTGAGGCGCCCGGTGGGAGGGGTGCGAGGATGCTGCTGGAGGTGCTGAAGGTGCGGAAGGCGTTTAGGCAGATCCTTGGGAGATCGTCGCTGTCGTTGGTTTGCTGTAGAGGCCTGTTTTCTTCCTGTTCCTGATTTCTGACTTAGACTTTGCCCTTTCAAATCTTCTTGAGGAGCCTTGCTGCTCTCGTGGCCAGAGAGTAGATTTCCTGTTCCTACTGGGTTAGTATAGATAGAAACCTCAATTTGCATAATCATTTGCAAATGTATTTTGTTTCTGAACCTTTTCTCTCTTCGCCTTTCCACTCGTTCAATGCACTGTCAATATGATGTGAATTTTGTCATTTCTTTTGCTAATAATTTACTCAGTGATATTTCATGATTTGTACTGTGTATTGGTACTTGGGCATTATTTCACATTATTTAGATAAACATTATAAATATACATATTGAGTCCGTTTTATTTAGAGTGAGTTTATAAATTATTGCCTATAACTAACCAACTATAAAAACAGGTCATCGCCACATTATTTTTTATGAGAAATGCAGGTTCTGTTGGAGATTGGTAAGTTAGGTACGAACTTTGCATTACACTGAACCCAGCGTGAAGGGACTTTGTTGGGTAATGTAATTGGGCCTTGTTTGTTGCAAATTTATTGATCCCTGATCGCTGGATCAACTCCGTACGACAATATGACCACTTCCTGTGGGAAGTGGGCATAACCCTGACCCAGAAGACCTAATTCTACCACAAACCAAGATGGTGGAATTTTCGAAGTCCTGTTCACTTCAGGTATCCCACCTCAGTGATGATACTAGTCTGAGGGTGAACACTTCTCCCAACTAGCCAATTTTCCCACATGTCCTGGTGCCAAATAGGCCCTGTGCAGAGGATGGCATTTCCCTGGTCTGGTGAAGCCACGGTCTCATATCAAAGGCCGTGGAGGCCTTTGAAGCCTCCTGCCTTGATTTGCTGATTTACTAGCCATCCTGCTTGGAGGAGGTGATAACACCTTCCGCCAGAGCAGGCATTGCTTCTGACCTCAGAGAATGGGATCTCACCTCAGGGGGTCAGATACACATCTGTGGTGGCAGGCTGGACAGGACCAGTCAGCCAATACACTAGAGGTCGGTAGGTTTTCAGGGAGTACGTATAAGGTACCCTCTGGGTGCATGTATTAATAAATCCATCACTGGAATCAGTGTGAGTTTATTAATATGAGGTGTTTGATACCCAACACCATAGTTTTCAGTGAAGCCATTATGCTGCTGGGAACCTCGTTTTGACCAGTTCCCAGGAGATACCTTAAAATGGCTTCACTGTTCACCTGTACCGTCAGTAATGTAACTGGCTAGCACAGGGGCATATCTGGTCATGCAGATATGTCCTCAAATGTACTATAATGCACCCTGCCTTAGGGCTGTAGGGCTTGCTGTAGGGAAGACTTACAAATAATACATGCAGTGTTTAGGGGACATGGCACAGGGCGTGTGCCATGTCGTGTTTCCACTTTTTCCAGCACCGTGTCACATAGCCTGCAGTGGCAATCTGCATGAGTTTGGTGCGGACTCCCTTAGAGTGGCACAAGATATGCTGCAGCTCTTAGGGACTCTTTAGTACCTATGCCCTGGATACCAACAGCAGCACTTACTAGGGACTTACAGGGGTGCTAAAGGCCTGGCCAATTGGGGATCAATTGACCAGTTACCTTGTTTTGGGGAAAGAACATTGGCACTGGGGACCTGGTTAGCAGGAACCCAGTGCACTTCAGTCAAAGTTGGATCAAATACCAGGCACAAAGTGTGTGGGGGGGGGGGAAGGACTACTGCAATGAAAACCCAGTTTCCTATACAACTCCCCTCCTCCCCCATGCCAACAGGCCAGGAGACTCAGCCGCAGCCTGGGAGAGTCTTCCTAGTCTGTCAGGTGAGGAAGAGTAAGGAAACCATCTGGATTGTTGCAGGTCCTACTCTGCCTTACATCCTCTTGCCCAGGTCACTTCCTGACCTACCTCAACAGTGTTAGGACCCTCATTTAAAATACACTTTGTCTGCTTCTTTAGTTTCCTTGCCCATTCTCTTTTCTGCCACCTCTGCTAACCCCATCTTAGCCAGGGTAACCCTCCAACTCACACAAAGAGGTTACCCACAACTTGAGTAACCCCACCATGACCAACAAGGTCAGGGGGCCTAACTTTCTATTTGACATGGGGTCGAACCACCGTACCAAGGACAGTGAAGGCAAAGGCTAAGACCCAGCAGAGGCCACTGACAGCTGCCAGTACCCAGAATCACACCTTTAGCTTTTCAATGACAAGTGAAGGGCTAACTTAAAGGCTTCTTTGGGTTCAGGGGGCCTGTCTTCGATTTTTTTGAATGAGGTATACTACATCTTGTAGCAAACACCCTCCTTCCACTATCTATTCTGCTAGCTGAGGAGCCACCATCTTATGCTTAACAGCTGCATGACTAGTCATGACTTCTTGTGGGTCAGGTAGGGCTTCACCAGTGCCAACTGTGGAGTTCTCCACTACTGGGGCAGGATCTCCTTTGGCTCACGAACTGTGGCTAAAAGTTGCCCGCCTTTCCTACACTTTCTCCTTTTTCTTTTCTTCTTGGGCCTACTTGCACTAACTCCAGGTTCAGTACCTGCGGAATCCTTGGGAGAGGACCGACACTGGGCCAGTACCTCTTTTGGGCTTAGACCAACCTCTGGGAGGTTATTTCCAAGGAGACAATCAAGGGGGAGGTCTGTACTGAATACCACCATTCTCCAACTAAGGGGCCCAGCTGTTTCTAGGGGTACTAAAGCCACAGGTCTGTCAGTAACCTCCCCTGGTATAGCCCTTACTCTTCTAGTCTCACCTTGGATATACTGGTCTGAGGATACCAACCTATCATGCTCAATGGTGTGACTGGCACAGGTATCCCTCAGGGCACTAGCTGGGATTCCAATCACCAGTAGATGGTGGAAGTGTTTGCTTTCCTCTGGAATCACCAACTCACCTTCTGGCCCCACTTCCCAGTTTAAAGCTACAAGGACGTGCTCATCGGAGGATCATCCTCAAAGGCTACACTGACAACCCCTGAAGAGTCCTTGTTCAGTGCCCTGTCTGTTTACAGTCAAAGCACTAAGTCTTTTTGGGATCCCAGGTCTTACCCTAGTACCTATTTGTCTTTTGAGAGGTGCCTTGGGGCCCATCCTCCTGGACAGGCTTTTGGGGACCTACAGAGGACTCTTTATCTTTGTCTTTAAAGTGGTCACCTTTTTCTCTTGGGGGGGGAGGGGCCTTTGCAACCCCTTTCTTTTGGTCACCCCCTCCATGACTCTTTTTTGGACACTCTGTCTACACCCAGTGGTCAGCCTTCTTTCCCAACTCCTGTAGAGAGACTAAACCTAGGGCCACCAAGTATTGATGTAACTTTTCAGAAGTAGAGTTACTCAACAGATGTTATTTGATAAACAAATTATAAATCCTATCATAATCTTGCAGCAGACTTTACTTCAACCAACCACCTAGTGTTGTCACTGAAAAGTCTACAAAATAAACCCAGGACCGACTAGAGGTTTTCCGAGTCTTCCTGATTTTAATTCTATATTCCTCAGTGATGAGTCCAAAGACTTCAATCAAGGTATCTTTCATGAGGTCATAGGACTCAGCATCTGTCTCACTCAGCGTCAGGAGTCTATCTCTGCACTTTCCTGAAAACAGCTCCCAGAGTAGACAGCCCCAATACTTTTGGTTGAGTTTCCTCATCTTATAAGCCTGCTCAAAGGCTGTAAACCACTTTGTAAGATCATCACCTTCTACTTATTTGGGAACAATCCCTTTGTGGATTTTAGTGTCAAAAGCTACTTCTTTCTCCCTATTTAAGTCTTTGTTGCCACCAGAGATGGGTCCAAGTCCCATCTCAATTCTTTCTTTTTCTGAGCGCTTGGCTAGTACGCTCTGTCTCTGGCATGTTTAAAGTAGTTGGGATCTCTTTAGAAAATTTAAAACAAATTCTAAACACTTTTAAGGCCCAACTACTAATATACTTTTTACATTTCTAATACACAGGACTGGGGGACTTAACCAAGGCCTAACAGTTCAAATTAGGAATATGGCAAAAAATGGAAAATTATTTTTGGCAACTAAAGTCAATTTTAGATTCTTTAGTTGAATCACAATACTGAAAGAGTGGTACAGCAAATGTAAAATCTTATTTCCCACCCCTGAACCACCAATGTAGGAAGCTGGCTCTTTAAATAGAGCACCAAAATGAGTTACACTGTGTAAAGAGTCCAGGCAAACCCCAATTGGCTTACAGGCACAAATGATAACCCAAATGCTCTTTTGTGGTAGTGTGGGCGAGCAGTTACGCTTATCAGAGGGTAGTGCTAAGCATTTATTGTACACACAAAGACAGTAAATGAAACACACACTTAAAGAAATCCAACATCAATTTATAAACATAAAACAGATTTTTATACGAATTTAGATACCAAGATCATTGAAATTGGGTAAGTACCTTGAGATACAAATTTTTACAGGTTTCAAAGGTTCACATAGTGCAATTTCTGGAGCAGTAAAGTTATCCTATAGGGGAAAAATATACTGCATTCAGGCATCAACTTATGAGACCCATCTCCTGCACTTAAGGGGAGTATGGGGCAAAGTCCAAGGCCACACCAACAGGTCACCTCAGGCGGCACTAGGATGGCCGGGTGAAGAGGTGTGTTTCGGCGTCGGGTGCCCCGTTCACTTCAATGGGGAATGGTCTGGTCGGAAACCGGCTGCATGCTCGGACCGGGGGGCCAGTCCGGCTGAACCCACAGGGGGAAGGGGGGTCAGTCCTTGAGATGCTCGGGCATGTAAGGACACTGTTGGTCCACTTCTCCTTGGGCAATAGGGCTCAGATGCAGTGGTGTCTTTTGGCATCGGGTCTGTGCTGCAGGAGACACTCGTGGTTGAAGGGGCCTGCACAAAGAGGCTGTAGGCAGCGACTGGGAGTCCAGTCTAGGCAAATCCAAGTGTGGCTTCAGCCTTTGAGAGTCTCAGGACCGCATTGGCACCATCACGTCCCTCAGACTCAGGCTATTGGGCGTGGGTGCAAAGGTGCTTTGAAGCTTTGGGTGGTAGCAGTCGGACGCTCTCTCTGTCTTGGTTCTGCAGAAAAGGGGCAAAAAGGGCAGCTGAGCCACTCTTGATGGGGGTCTCACTGTCCATAAAGTCCCTTGACATACAGGTCGGTCTTCCTCAGTGTTGATATCCGGTCTTGACACAGAAAGCCTTGATAGGTGCAAGGGGTCCGGTACCCAGGCATTGGTACTGTCCGGCTCCGGTCAGTCCTGGTGTCCCCACACTTGGGAGGATGGATCTGACCAGTGGGAGCATGGCTACCTCTTCCTGGGTGGTTGCAGTGTCCATAGTCCCAATGAGAAGCAGGACGGTAAACCGGGCTTTGCTTCTTTGGTGCCTGCGGCTGCAGTGGATTAGCTCCTCTACTCATGGGAGCTCTGGCGATTTGCAAAGCACTGGTAGCCCTTCGGGTTTCTTGGCGTCTGTACAGCGGTAGGAGGAGTTGGTTTCTCCATGAGTGTTGGGTGCAGCAGGCAGACTGGCAGGGCTGGTGCCAAGTCAGTCGTGCTCCTCTGTTCTCGGATCAGTAATCTTTTCTGTCCACTTTATGTCAGTCTAAACTGAGGTCCTGGCATCAGGTGGGCCACCTAAATACTGTAATAGGGGCATTACAGGGAGTGTCTGGTAATAGCCAATGGGCTACCTATCTTTAGGGTGACTACACCCTCTATATAACCACTTCCTATGGGAAGTGGGCGTAACCCTGACCCAGAGGACCTAATACCACCAAAAACCAGGATGGTGGAATTTTCCTAGTAGTGTTCACCAAGTAGCCCACCTTAGGGGTGGTACTATTCTGAGGGTGAACACGCCTCCTGACTAACTAATTTTCCCATCTGTCCTGCTACTAGATGGGCCCTGGGCAGGGGTTGGCATTTCCTCTGTCTGGGAGAAGCCAGGGTCATATCAAAGGCAGTAGAGACCTTTGAAGCCTCCTGCCTTGACATGCTGATTTACTAGCCATCCTGCTTGGAGGAGGTGATAACACCTTCCGCCAGAGCAGGCATTGCTTCTGACCTCAGAGAATGGGATCTCACCTCAGGGGGTCAGATACACGTCTGTGGTGGCAGGCTGGACAGGACCAGTCAGCCAATACACTAGAGGTTGGTAGGTTTTAAGGGGGTACATCTAAGGTACCCTCTGGGTGCATGTATTAATAAATCCATCACTGGAATCAGTGTGGGTTTATTAATACAAGGTGTTTGATACCAAACACCATACCTTTCAGTGAAGCCATTATGAAGCTGGAAAACTCGTTTTGACCAGTGCACAGTACATACCTTAAGATGGCTCTCCAGTTCACTTGTACTGTCAGCTATAGAACTGGCAAGCAAAGGGACATATCTGCTCATACAGATATGTCCTCAAATGTATTATAATGCACCCTGCTTTAGGGCTGTAAGGCCTGCTGTAGAGGTGACTTAAAAACAATACATGGAGTGTTTAGCGGACATGGCACAGAGTGTGTGCCATGTAGTGTTTTCACTTTTTAGACCACCTTGTCACGCAGCCTGCAGTGACAGTCTGCATGAGTTTGGTGCTGGGTCCCTTAAAGTGGCACAAAATATGCTGCAGATCTTGGGGGCCCTCCTTAGTACCTATGCCATAGGTACCAGGGGTACCACTTACTAGGGAATTACAGAGGAGCTAAAGGCCTGGCCAACTGGTGATAAATTAACTGGTTACCTTGTTTGGGGAAAGAACACTGGCACTGGGGACCTGGTTAGCAGGAACCAAGTGCACTTCAGTCAAAGTTTTATCAAATATTAGGTAAAAAGCAGGGGGACTACTGCAACTAAAACCCACTTTCCTACACCTGTATCCAACCCACACGCAATCTCGTTCTGCCTTAACGTTTGATTTTGACCTGGTCAAGTGTGATCAGATACACACAGCTAGTGCTATGCGCTTTGTGGCTCTAGAATTATTTAATACTTCTAAATAAAATATCTCTGGTTCCCTATGTCTGATGTTTGTCATTTTTGCGTCCATTAAAATGTACTCTATTATTAACAGGAGTGGGATTTTTACTGACTGGTGTTCTCTACATTTTAACTGTTTTGGCTCTGATAAATGCTTTACACATTTCTCCTGAGTTAAGCCCGCCTTTGCGTTTTGCTACAGCTACCAAGGGTTGAGCTCTGGTTTTAATTATTGAGCATTAACTGGACTTAGTAACGAATATTGCCATTATTACTTAAAGAGGACTACCATCCACTTCAAATAATATTCTACTTTCTCACAGTCAGTGAAACAGGAGGCTGTGATTTAAATATAATTTCCTACAAGCAGGGTGAATTCCAGTAGTAGACAGATTCAAGAAGAGTGAATCATGATCACAAACTGCTAAATGACCAACATCAATATGAACTACTGAAGACAGGAATGAGGCATTAACTAGGAAATTAATTAGAAAATTACCAAATCTAACGTTCTGCGTGCAGTGGAAAATAATGTATTGGCTCTTGCCTCTGGATGTTGCCTCCTGAAAATACTAAAAATGGCATTAAGCTCTGGTCTGTGCATCATCGCTCCCATCACCAGGCAGTTGGCTATCCCCAGAGCTGCCCTCACCTTCCCCTAGTCTTTCCACTTCTACCTCCAAATCGTTAACACCTATTAGAACATTGCAATGTTGGGAGCTCTACTTGAAAACAATGGAGTGCTCTGGGCTTCTAATGGCTGGTAGAAGCCCGGAGCTCCAACATTCCAATGCTGTTGTTCACAGCTGTTCCTGGGACCAAAGGCCTCCCAGAGCCCGAGAAGATTCAGTCCCCTCAGGATCCGTGAGGCCTTTGTTTTATTTGTTAGAACATTCTGCCCTCTAGTGGCAGAATGTTCTATTACCCTTATATCCCTCCATAGCTGGGCTATACCGGCATTAAAGTCCTACCTCAAAATCGTTACCACCTACAACATTACCCAACAAAAAAACCTTTAACAACTCTACCCTCACTTCTGGCCTGGATCATCAATGAGTCCTTAATTAAGTCCTCCCATGTCCTCCTATGCCTACTAAAACCCATAAGTTCCACTAAGTCTCCTAACAGTTTGTCAGCCATTACTATTCTGACACCGTTATCCTGTGAGTCCATCGCTGAACTCTCCAAGGGATTTATTTCAGTTTTCTTCTACAGCCTCCAAGTTTTGCAGAATCCTGCCCATGCCTGTGGATTTATCCTCTGCTCACTGTTCCATTCTCCTCTTGTTTTGAAACTTCACCCTCTGCCAGAGTTGTCTGCTTTGTTGGGGAGCATCTGTGTGGCACTCGCCTTCCAGTGTTACATCTGCTGTATCCCGGACACATACAATACCCTTGGCTTCTCTAAGGGATCTGACCATCACTCTTCTCTCCTGCCATGTAAAAAAAAAAAATCAAAGGGTGACCCCACTGAGATGGTATTTGTAGATCTGTTTTTCTATCCTCCGACCTCAGGATTCACTGCATGCCTTGCTGAGTTATTTAGCAGAAAACATTACCCTTCAAAATGGGTTCTATGGTTTGTACAAGGAGAACTTAGGGAAGAGGACAAAAGTCAATTTTAACATCTGAATGGTGCACAGGGAACAACTCAAGGCTTCAACAGAGACATTTTAACATCTGAGCTGTGGATGCAAACAAAATTTGGCACTACAACAAATTCACACAGAACATCCATTATGCATACTTGTTAGTTACAATACAGAAGAATAGCTTATTTATTGAAAAGAAAACCCAAAAACGACATGGAAACATCTTCATACAATAAATACCTTAACATAACTTAACGTGTATTTGCAAAGTGCAGATTCACCCATGGGTATTTTGGTGCAGAATAACAAATGTTTATTGCTACTCAACTCAATAGTGCTCTTTTTTCAACCTCAGAAGGATAAAAGGCTAAGTGGATATGCCGAAATTTGAACAAGTGACCATTAGGTCAAACACAGGCCCCTACAGTGGATGCAATAGTCAACTAAGCCACCAGACCCGTCTTTGCTTCACTACTACTGACTTTTTATCTTTCAGCTTACTGTGTCTATTAAGTGGCATGTAGTCTGTAAGCTCAACTGGCACACGCCATGTTATGATGCCAAGAGGGCAGGCAGTTCAATTTATTTTGTATTACTGCATCTTGAATCATTATCTCTAGAGAATGATGCCAGCAGGGATTTTCTCCCAGTTGTTAGTATTTTCAGTGGTTACCCAAACCTGCTGCCTTACAATGAACAAAAAGTGTTTATTATATTACGATTGGGATCTGGAAGATTTCAGCATGTGGGGAAAAACATTGAGCGATACCTTGCATATGTAAAAGAAAACCTTCAGATGGGATGGGGGGGTAGGTGGAGGGGGAGGGGAGTACTGCAAAGCGTTGATGGAGCCATACCTGTAGGAAACTTATTTGTCATGGATGGGTGAGGGTGAAAAACGACATTCTGGGTCAGTGCTTCTCAAACTTTTTAGAACCATGACCCAGTGTTTGGAACAACAAACTTTCATAACCCACCGAGTGTTAACAGACAAGCAGTGGGGGGCATTTTTTTTAATGTAATAGTAGACATGCTTTTAAAATGCTGTGAATTACCAAAATGTTGTGGGCTCCTCTTTAACAGTAATCATTTGTAAAGGTCACAACCTTCGATAAGTCTTTATTGAACTGTGGCCAATTTATTGGTCTGCCCAGAAAAGGTGCAGATGGTGAACTGCACTGGAGCAGGAACACTTTTCAGAGTTGGGTCGTGGCCTGTGGTATTTGTTCACTAATCTCAAGACTTATGAAAAATCTTGGTGTTGTCAGTGATTTTAGCAAATTTGAAAAACCCCTTCTGCAGCAGAGTATGGGGTAAGGCCTAATATCCATTTTTGTGTTAAAACGAGGCCCAGGGATGCATTTTGGTACATTTTATATATATAGATCTGGTACTGGGCATTGAGCAAATTATCGCTGCGGTGAGGACTGGAGGCTCAAATTATGTTATTGGGAATGCCTCTCTAGACTTTGCAGCTGGTAATTGCTGTGCCGTTTTTGTGTCAACAAAGATTTATGGTTCATGCTGAAAGCGGGTCCCCGGGTGGGCCAGGTCCCGCGGGCAATTACAAATAATAATGCGGGGGCATTGTAAAAATAATGAGCCCCACCATGCAGTCCCGGGGACCGCCCCCTCCCCGGGGCACAAATGAAGTAATGTCGGGGGTCCGTTGCGGGCCCCCGGCCCCGGGGACCATCACCTCCTCGGGGCTATACAGAAGATTGGAGGGGGGGGCCTACAGTAGCCTTCCATGGCCCTGGGGACGGCCACCCACCGATCTTACCTGCACAGGCCAGGGCTGGTCACTGACCATGTCATGGGTGATGTATATTGTTAGGTCATAAGCAGTGCATTGCGGGGGTTCGAGTTATAGTTAACTCCGGTAACTTAAAGGGCTGAATTTCTCTGGTTTTGTACGAGTAAAATCTGACCCTAACTATAACGTCCCTGTAACCTTTGATTTTTTTTGTGACTATATATCGGAGTTTTATATAGCGTGATCACTGCCCAAGGGCATTGGAGTGCTTTACATGAGAAACAGATTACATTGCTTGAAGTCAGATTCACTTTAATTTAAGCACAGGAGATTAAGTGATTTGCCCAGAGCCAATGCCGGGCCTCAAACCTGGTTACCCAGATCCAAAGTTAGCAGCTCTGGTCATTTGGCCACATCTATAATTCTCAATTTGTATGTGAAAGTCATACACAAGTAAGACAATTGTTGGAAAATGGCCTCTCTGAAGGGTCACTCCAAACTTTTTGCCTTCCTCCTCCTCTTTTTCAGACATTCTTTCTGTTGGCCTTAGGACTCTGAGCACTTTACCACTGCTGACCAGGGCTAAAGTGCATGTGCCTTTCCCATAAACATGGTACCATTAGTGTATACATGATTGGCATATTTAGTTTACTTATATGTCCCATGTAAGGTGGTATACTATATACCCAGGGACTGTAATCTAAATGCTACTAGTGGGCCTGCAGCACTGGTTGTGCCACCCACACAAGTAGTCTTTCAATCTTGTCTCAGGCCTGCCATTGCAAGGCCTGTGTGTGCAATTTACTGCCACTTTGAATTGTCATTAAAAAACCACTTGCTAAGCCTTAAACCCTCCTTTTATTACACATAAGTCACCCCTTTGGTAGGCCCTAGGTAGCTATAAAGGCAGTACGCTGAGTAACTAAAAGGTAGGACATGAACTTTTAGGTTTTACATGTCCTGGTAGTGACAAACCGCTAAATTTGTTTTTCACTACTGTGAGACCTACTTCTCTCATAAGCTAGCATTGGCATTTTCCTTGAAACACTTTTAAACTGTAATTTCTTATTAGAAAGGAGCAGCTGCATCATGTTTTATAGGTTTGGAATGGTAATGATAAACCCTCCTAACTGGTGAAGTTGGATTTAACATTACTGATTTAGAAATGCCACCTTTAGAAAGTGGACATTTTTCTGCACTTACTCCTCTGTCTCCAATACAAGTCTGGGGTGTGTGACAGCTACACTTTGTGCATTCCCTCTAGACTGCCACAACACAGTAAGGATAGGTGTGTTTGAGTACCCATCTATATACATCTGCATTCTCATGGTCATACCTGGGCAGGATGGAATGGAGTGGCTAACTTCACTTGAATAGGTAGTGTCCTGTCCCCACATAAAGGACTGATTATCCCCCACAGATAGCCAGGCAGACAGGACTGGGTTGAAAGGGATACTTGTGCACTTCAGAGAGCTGCTTTGAAATCACCCCCCACATCAAAGGCACTTTTCGGTAGAAGTACTGGGTCTCTGACCCCCTAAAATCTGACACTACTAGACTTGTAACTAAGCTCTGTCAGAGGAACTGCTGTGCTGTCTAAAGGACTCAACTAGACTGCTTTTCTGGAAGGACTGCTTTCCTTCTTGTTTCCTTGCTGCTCTCTGACTTTGTTGAAGGAGAGCTGGACTCTGCCTTCTGCCAAAGTGATCTCCAAGGGCTTGTTGGCTTGCACCCTGTTCCTGAAGTCTTAGGGCCATCAAAGACTTCACCTGCCTGCTGTTGCCGTGGGACTCTGGCATTTGTGAGACCAGCAGCTGTACCGTTGCCAAAGACCAGTGCATGCTGGATCACCGGTGTGCTCTGGGAAAAGAATGAGTGTTTCATTTGTTAAGGATCGAGCACTCTGTTTTTGCAAAAGACGCTGCAGCACAGAGGTAAGCCCCTTCCCAGCTTGGCCCCCGCCTGGCTGTCTCGACCAAGATCGAGCGCTCTGTTTTGTTGGGACCGAGCGAGCTTTTTCTGCAACAGACGGCGCGCAAGCCCTTTCAGCGAAGCCCATCGAGTTGCCTTGACTACAGGAATCTTCTTCGAGTCCGCTCCATCCGCCCATGTGATTAGAACCAATGCTGTGCACCGACAAAGCCCTGCTTCAGAGGAAGGTACTGTGAACGAGACTGTGATGTCTCTGCAACCGACCTGCGCGACATTGCGGACGGCTAGTTCAATATACCGTTCGAGGGACATGCCATAAACGTACTCACCACAGACTTTGGAGTACCACTTCTGCACTCCAATGTTGAGAAATCCCATTTTTCTTTTTCTAGCATTACCATAAGATCCCCAAAAGAAGCAAATGTGTTTTCCCGCACTGTTTACTTTTATGCCTTTAATGTCGTTTTGGTCTTGTTTTGTTGACAATGCAATAACTTATTTCATAAACATGTGCAGAGTCTTTTTGTGGTGTGTTCATTGTGTTACTGTATTCTTTAGATAAACCTGACTGCTCTGTACCAAGCTACCAGAGGGTGAGCACAGGCTATCTTTTAGTATGTACCAGCTTACCCTGACTTGAGTGAGGATTCCTGCCTGGCCTGTGTGTATACCTCAGCCAACCAAGAACCCCATTTCTAGCAATGATTGTGTATGATCACATATAGTGAGCACATTCTCTGTTGAAACGGCTTTGCGAAGTAAAAAAAAAAACGGAGCATAAAATTCTGGAGGGTTCACCCGGAGTCATGCTTAGAAATACTTACAAGTGCTTGTTTTAAAACTGAACTTGGGGACATAGTTCAGCAGCTTTGCGCCAGTGGTGCTGGAGCAATTTTCCAAGTGGGGGTGCTGACATCAATGAAATCATAGGGGTAGTGAAAAATCCTACCTTCACACAAAGTGTAGCAATGTGTTCAGCAGGAGCGTTGTAAGGGTGTGGTATGTAGCTGCTGATGCATTTTGGAGCACACTGTTGCAAATAGATTACTAAAGCATCATGCGATGGCGCATTATCATTTACAGACCGCACATTTTCCATTGAAATGTCCACTAAATGTGAACAGATGTACAGTTTTACTGATAAAACTATACAGAAAACAAATGTGTGGAAATTGGGTTCCAGTGAATATGTATCGTTTGCGCATCACTAAGTAAAAGGGTCTTGATCAGTTTTGATTCCATTACATTTTTTGTTTCCATCACACTGAAGCGTTAAAAAGAAAAATGCCTTCATTGTTGCTTTCTTAACTGCTGATATATTCGAAATGTGTACAGTTCATTTGCAGGTATCTAAATTTTGTTGCATATTATAAAAATAAAACAATAACATCCTATAGGCTTTTCTTTCACACTCTCTGTAAATCAGCAAGATTGTCACATACATAGTTCAATAGTAGAGAAAGAAAAAATAATCTCCATGTTAATATAATAAGCAGCAACTTGTCAGAAGACCCACAATGACATTGGACCTCCGTCCTTGAAGCACAGCAAATGTGACAAGAAATAAACAAGCATTTGCAATGCAAATTGGTCTTGCATGTGTGAGAGTTAGAGGTACTTGCTTTTTAAATGATATTGTTTTTTACTTATGTTTTTTGTTTGAAGTGGATGTATGTTGTTTATAGTGGAGTTATGTGGTTTGAATTGGAATTGCAAGTTGTGGAATTTTGTGGGGTGGAATTGTGTGGTGTGTAGTGTATTAGTCTATTGGAAATATGTATTATGGTGAATAGATAGGAGTGAGAGCTGTATAAAATAAATATAAAGTAAGATTGAGAGTGATAGGTAGTTTGTGTATGAGTAGTAGAAAGTGTGTGAGAAAGAGAATGAAGGGGAGAGAAGGTTATAGACGCATAAAGAGGCTGTGCTTGTGTACACAGAAGACACCGAAAGAAGAGGAGAGTGTGTTTGCGGTTTGGATGTTTTTTAAGTTATAATAAAGAAAATGTGCTGAAAGACCTGAAGGTAAACAATATGAGAAAATCTGGATGAGTGCGTGCAGGTGCAATGGAATTATGTGGATAGTAATTATGTGGTATTAAGTGTAGTGGACTTGTGTGTAGTGGTAATTTTGTGTCGTGGAGTAGCATGTATTGTGTGGAATTATGTGGTGTGGTGCTGAATTATGTGACGTTTGTTTTAGTAAGCAAAATAAAGGACACACCTTCCCAGCCCACAAGTGTTTGTTGTCACAGGCTGGCTGGAGCTCACCGTAGCCAGCCCCACCCCCAAACAGAAACATGATTTAACTCAACACACACGTTATCTTTGCAAATGTGTGTTGCGTTATTTGTACAATACTTTAAGCACCAGTTTTAACAAAGCTCATCATAATGTGAATCAAAACTGCAATGCGCTTAAAGCTATTCCAAGCCATCAACATGACGCACCTCACGCAATATCTATGGAATGTTTTGAATTACAGCATACAATCTTCAAGTTGTCCCTAAGAAATCCCTTGGGATAGGAATATAGTCACATAAAAAGATGTCATCCTCTATATCGGTTAATGAGACCCGCTAATAACATAGGCAACTAGTACAATACAAAGCTAGTCGTCTATTTACAAAAGGTTAACTAACTCAACTTTAAACAACGTGCCAGTTTGCTAGCATGTTTGAAATAAATAAGACAACTGTATGAGTCAGCAAATTACAATGAAGGAAGACGCTTCCTCAATAGTTGGTGTATTGCGAGTGATGATACAGACCATTTCATAGCCAGCAACGACAAAGAAGACATACTCGAGGAATAAGCGATGTGATTATGGTCCATAAATAGGGTGATGTTAGCTGTCAGAGGCACGCATGCCCCTCTTTCAGAATTCCGTGGAAGGGGTTATAAATTAAACCTTGTGTGCGCGTTGGCAGTTTATTTTTTCTGTGGTGCGAGAGAGGACAAGTCACCATTTCTCTTTGTGGTTTTTGGAACCCTGAGTGCTATTAACATAGGATGCTGGGCTCCCTTCCCTTGATAATATGGATTTTATGATCTGATTCATGTGGGCGCATGAACGTTCGATGCATTTGTAAATGTCTTTAAGCCCATCAAATATAACTGGGATATAGCTTGGGAAGTCAGGCGACTCCTTTCACCTAAAGCAGAGACATAGGACTTACAGGATATAGGGCACAAAGGGGCTCTACTTTGTTGGGAATTATCACGACAAATGCACGTAAATGTGCGCCCTACACCTGGAAGCGGTGATTCTTAGTTTATTGAACATTGAGTACTCCTCCGCTCTTGGTTGTGCAGCGTGCCCTAACGGAGTAACCACTGCTCAGTCTTGAAATAACAGATACTTAATTGCTCATGTATTATCAAGAGGTATTTTATTTTTGGCTGATACCGAGTGTAGTTATTAAAGGAATAATGGAATCCAGTTCTTCACGTAGTGGCAAAATCGTGTTCCTAGACAAAATGTGATGCAAGAGTGGGTGTGGTGTTAGGGCCGGATCGGCCGACTTAGAAACTGTGGAACCAGGTTCGCGTCTCGGTTCGGATCAACATCCTGTTATTTTATGCAAATAACTTAAAGCTTCCCATGCACCCACCCCCCCAAAAAAGAATGTGACTAAATGTATTGTAACTGGTGCTCATATAAACGCTCCTATACTTCCGGGTTGAGTTTGCGCTATATAAAACAAAAAAAGTACAGCAACGACAAAGAAGACAGACTCAAGGAATAAGCTTTGTGATTATGGTCCAGAAATAGGGTGCCTGGTAGCTGTCAGAGGCATGCACGCCCCTCTTTCAGAATTCCGTGCCACATACTGCATGTGCAGGAAAGCCTATGAATTGTGCGAGTGCCTGAAGCAATGCGGGCAATAAGCCCTTGCCACTACATGCAGCGTTGACCTCTCTAAATGTCAGAAATGCGAAAGTAAGGGGCATGGCCAATGCCCGTTGCACTCGCATCGGTGTACCTTCCTGCAAAAAGGGTTGTGCCTAGAGCTTTTGCTCTCATAATGTACGTCGAAAACACTTTCAAAGATATGAGCTCAGAATACCAGTCCACCTTTCACTTACCTTTGAGCTAGCTGGGAGGCTGGCACAGAACTCACACGAGAGCCAAAGCTGCAATGCCCAAACGGGAGGAGGGGCCATCACACGCTGTACAGTGTGATGGCCAAACAAAAGGTTCCCTTAGTGAAATCGCCAGCAAGGGTGCTAAGCCCACAAGGGAGGGACATTTAAACAAATGTGCCAATAACAAGCCAGCATTTGTAAATGACCCATTTAACAGCCAATGGCAATTGGTGGGTGTGCCAGAGCCAATAGAATAGGATACAACAGGTCTTCAAGGCTCGACCTAAAAATGTAAAGGCATCTTTATTTATTGCTCTTACGCGACCCACCAGAAATCAGCCGGCGACTCACCAGTGGGTTGCGAGCGACAGTTTTGCAAACACTGCTCAGGGCAATTCAATGCTGAAAATACATTTGTGACTTATGGAATATCTCACAATACAGTGTTGGCACCACCTGGTGCCTCCCAGTACCTCAATATAGGACTTTACAAACCATTTCTAAAATTGGCCTACTCGGTTAACAAAAAAACCCTCCACAAGGCCCATCGTTAAAAACTGTTCTGCCAACATGAAGCAGACAAAGGTTTTGACAATTTAATATGCGGCATTAGAAGATAGAATTAAAATGCTAATTATGAAACACTTTGCAGAATTATTTTCACCCATTTGAGCAACAAACAAACGTTTTTTGAGAAAGCACTGTCAGCAAATTCCACTCAGAGCCAATTATTAGCTGCACTTTGAGTAAAACATGTTTCAAAAGAACTATCCCTAAAATGAACATGTCGTTCAGGTAATACATAACTAATAAACTGTATATAATGTCAAGGGCCAGTGAATTTATGCAAATTCGTGACCACAGCTTTACCATAATTATGGATTAACCATTTTGCTGCATAATTTCCAGATTTCACAAAAAACGTTGTTCTAACTCAAATGGATTAAAATACTGCCAGCGATTGTGCCATATAATTCGACTTTTTACAGCATAGTTTAGTTAACCTTAGCACCTAATACTAGCACCCCTGACAATGGTCCTTATCCATTACCCTATGCACGTGTGTGTGTGTATTTTATTTATGTTTAGGGCATACATAAAAATGAAGGACATTACAATAAGTTTTTATTAATACTTGCATATATTTACCCGTTATGTAATATCCCCTGCAATGTAATAACTCCTGATGTGGATGAGATGTAGTGGAGACCCAGCGTAACAGCAGCATCGCTAGGATTGAGACCGAAAGGTGTAGAAAGTAAAATATGAAGCGTCAGAACTTTTACTATTTATCAGCTATCTCAAACCACAGCCAGGTCTAAATCGGATGACCCGAGCCGTTCTCGAATAAAAGAGCCACCTACAACCGAAGACACTCTCCAACAGGAGACTCTTCAACCGCTATTCCTTCCACTAATAGTATCCACTATTTTTTCCTCCTCAATCCTCAGCTTACTTCTATACAACTCACTACACAGACAAATCAGTGAGGCAAAACTCAAGACCACAGTTCACATCTCGGTCTACAAGAAACGCCTAGAAGAAATCAACAAAGAGATAAACGAAACAAAGGAATATATCACACAAAACAGTATTATTTTAATCCATTTGAGTTAGAACAACTTTTTTTGTGAAATTTGGAAATTATGCGGCAAAATGGTTAATCTATAATTATGGTAAAGCTGTGGTCACAAATTTGCATAAATTCACTGGTCCTCGACATTATATACAGTTTACCAGTTATGTATTACCTAAACGACATGTTAATTTTAGGGATAGTTCTTTTGAAACATGTTTTACTCAAAGTGCAGCTACGAGACTCTCAGAGGCACTGTCAATCAAAATACAAATCAGTGAGGCAAAACTCAAGACCACAGTTCACATCTCGGTCTACAAGAAACGCCTAGAAGAAATCAACAAAGAGATAAACGAAACACAGGAATATATCACACACAAAAAGATACAAAAACTAGGCAAAGACCTTAAATGATTCTCCCAAGAAAGAATGCATCCCTACACGAAAGACGACTATACAGCACCAGAACAACAGAGTGACAATGAATCAATAGGGGGGAACTCTACCTAGAACTCCAACTATAGTGGAGATGAACGCCCGTACCAACGCCGGAATAGAGAACAGTACAGACGACCCAATAGACGCAGGCAGAACCCATGGAGAACACCCCAATTTGGGGATCCACCACTATACCAACCATATGCACCAACCTTTCCAGGCTGGATGAATCCATATATGCAGGGGCCACCACCAATGGGACAACCTCCAGGAAACATGCAACCTTTTTTAGGGAGAGGCCGCAACAACTGCCGCGGGAGAAGAAAAGGAGTAACTTGGACAGAACAAGATCGCCAAGTCCTCACACGCAGCATGTCGAAAGAGAGACCAGGACCCGGCACGACACCACGCTGATTGTGAACGTAATGGACAGAACACTCACAGAAGACCAAAAGAAAGTCCTGAACAAAGGCCTGGGCTTCGTCCCAACACCACCATTAGACCAATTCAAATTTCAATGTGAACTAGCAGAATTCTGCAGGAAGATAAAACTTAAGGCCTTTTTTAAAGACAAGGAAGACAACACTACCATTATTGATACAAATTTACATAATAAATCGACCTTCTGCCCACCGACTCACCTCGTACCCATAGCGGTGCAAGCTTTCGAACAAGCACTATTTCATGAGGTGGAAAACATAAAAGAAACAACGAAGAAACCCTACATGAATCTAGACAAGCACTGGATGAATTACAGAAACAAGACGGGTTAATCATCAAACCGGCAGATAAAGGTGGGGGCATTGTCCTATTAAACCAAGAAGACTGTGGTATCCTGTTGCTCAGCCAGAATGACTGCGTGAGAGAATGTTAGTATTTGGAATGTTGGGTGCATGGGCTGAGCAGCAGGGAGGCTGCTCCTGGTGGGGCTCTCTCTGGGAGGCTGCTCCTGGTGGGGTTCTCTCCTATGTAACTTGCCACTCAATAAACCTATATGGAAAACTACTTGGATTCGACTACCTTCATTGTACTACATTTTGCTACCAGGAGTGTCTAACTATGGTCTGGAAAAGAACTACTGATATCTTAAACATTAAGCCATTTCCTAAACTTGAAGAGGCTGACGAAACCGGCAACCCACGATCAAGCTAAAGGACTTTCTTTGAAACTAATGCAGAGCACTTCAAGTTAACTGGCACCTCCGAGCCCCACCAGTGACCTTCCATCAGTCGCCCACAACCCAAACGTGCCAGTTACAACTTAAGTCTACCAGCTCCTCCTGCCTGCTACCTGCCTGCCAGTTCTTGCTGCCTGCCAGTTCCTGTTGTCTGCCAGTTCTTGCTACCTCCCAGTTCATCCTGCACTCTCTACATTCCTCACTGCTGGATTCTACCTGGGCTGTCCCAACCCGTCTGTGCCAAACTCTGCCGTCTCCACTTCAATTACACTGGAGCTGCAACCCCTTCCTGTTTGCTGCGATCGCTCTGTAAGTTATTTTGCGGTGTCTGCTGCCTGCACTGTGTCGATCGCAAGCTTTGAGTTTGTGCCAGGGCGCTTCCTTTTGGGACCGGATTGAGCCGATGACAAGGCATTTGTGTGGTGAACTTTGAAAGGTGAACTTTGATGGGTTTTTGCCACTTTCTTTGACATTTTTGTTTGTGGCACCTTGCTGTGGCATGTTGCGTGGTCTGCCTAACTTTAATTGCTCTGTGTGACCCTTATTATGTCGACTGCGTGGACTACGCCGCAAAGTATAGTTATGGCGCATGGGGAAAGGTGTGCCAACTTGAGAAGTTAAAAGCCGTTACAATTACAGTTGAATTTGCTGGTCGGAATTTGCTTGTCATTGAAGCGCGTGGGGCAGTTTAACAGCGCACATCAAAGAATCTTGCAGTGCGACGCTTGGCTGCATGGACGCACTGTGAGCCATCCGGCTCGGCGTCCTAAACGTGCCGCCATCTTGGCAGTGGCCACATCATTCGAGCATGGGTGCACTGTTTTCTCTTGTTATTTCTACGCGCTCTGCCAACCACCTGCTGTGCTTCCCAATAAAGTTTATTGAAATTATCTACGTAAAGGGCAACGTCTCCCTGTCCTGATCGGTGTGCCTGCATCAGTGTTGTTCTTCCTACGTGCCGCCATCGTCTAATATGCTGTGCACTGCTTCCAAAGACATCGGTGCAGCTGTTTCTCTTCCTTCACTACAGGTACTGTTTTCGTGCAAACATTCTGTGACTGTACAATCAGCTTACTTGCCTCGTGTTCGGGTGAGTCGTCGCTAATCTGGCTGTGCCTTCTTGTACTTCAACTTTGCCGCTACGATATATGCGTCAACTCAGCGTCAACCTGCAATTTACATAAACGTTTAAGGGGAGTCTCTTTACATTCTTTTCAAGAGTTGATTCGTGAATTGACTTGCTTAGCCATTCTTCCCAATGTGTTTACAGACCACTACCTTACCTCTGCAAGGGCTGATGTGCTGGTCAATCTACACTTACATGACTACATGCTGTTATTACATACTCTTGCTCTACACATTGTTCGTTATTGCTGTGATGCTTGTGTGCTATGTTTTTCATTGTTCTTTTTCAGAAATGTTTATCATTTATTATAGTATGCACGGTTTTCTTGATTATTTCTGGCCCCATTCTGTTTTTCAGTTACTTCGTTACCCCTCTGCTGTTGCTGCAGGTCGCGCTACAGTGTGGTACGGATTGGTGAACATAAGTCAAACATCCGGACCTCTAAAACATCGGCCCCCTTGGTTCCACACTGGAAACTAATGGGACATACTGAATTTGACCTCAAGTGGAGTATTCTAGAGAAAATTGTTTCTCCTAAAGGTGGGGACAATAACAGAATTCGAAAGACCAGGGAAGTTTTTTGGATTTTTTTCTTAATTCTGAAAAGCAGGGACTCAATGAGCATACTCCATGGGAGCAGGCCATTTGACCTACCGATGGTCTTACTTTCTCCTATGTTCTGCCTTTCAGACGATCGCTTGGGTTGGTCTCCTCCTTTTACCTCTTTATTCCAGCTTTTTTATGAAGGTTAATACTTGGGCTTCGAGCTCATTCTCCATCCTGAGCTTTGTAACTCCAATGGGATGTATACCCCCTTCTTTTAGGCCTATCTTTAGCTTCGTTCACTAGTAGTCCTTATTGACTATAGGCGATTAATTAGTTATTGCTAGCCCGTGTTGGTTTTTCAATCATTATCGACCAAATAAAAGTTTTTCTTAATTTATTTATTTTATTAAACTTTGGTGTTTTTTCATTCGTTCCTTTTTGTTTTATATTGTTTTTTTTTTCAGATTGATACTTCATTGTTCAAAGCACTCTAGCGTAGCGAGCACTGGCTACCCTTTCCAATATGGCGCTTAGTGGACCAATGAATAACCATTTAGTTTCAAGCTCCTTGATGGCTCTATGTGAGAGTCCGTCATTCATACGTTAGTTTTATTTTTCTCACGTGTGCATTTAGAACACCGCCCCCTCTGGCGCAATTATCTCAAGGGTTTGAAAGAGTTTAAAAGCCAGATTTTGCACGAGCCCTGCATTCGTGCTCCCGTGAGATTACGTATTCGAATCCCGGTAGACTTCAGGAAGCGTTTGGACGTTGACTCTTTGACACCGACTCCGGGGGAGAACGCGGTTTCCCTCCTTTCCTCCTGCCATCGACGACTGCTTACAGCCCATATGGAAGTTCGCCGGCATTTTGCTTTCTAAACTCGGCGCTTCAACACTTGGCACTGAAGGTGAGGTTCTACATAGCATCTGTGCCGGTGGGGGCCGTGTTCGTTTAATTGTCTTTCGTTACTTGGGCACATGATGTACATATAGAGGCTCCAGTAACATCCTGAGTATGAGTTTAGACGAGACAGCGTGTGTTCATGATAATCTGGCTTCTAAGCTTTATTTAGTAAGACCTATTTGCTAGATAGCCAGATTAGTCGACCCACCTAGGTTATTTCCTATGTTTCGCGATACCTATACTGGTCATTCTTATAATCCTTTGAATTTATATTCTTTTATTCTGATTCGTTTATTTTCCTTCATGACATATCTCCTCTGCCTCTTTGAATTTCTAAACGCCCGCACGAGACTATGCTGGATGCAGCAAGCTTCCTATATAGCTGAACTTAATATAGATATTGGATCATTTTGTTCCAGGTAATATCTACCTGTTTTTTCTTCTGTGCTTATAGTTGGTGTGATTGGTATCTTCATTCCTGACTCCATTCGAACCTTTGCTTGCTATAGCTCTTTATTTTTTTATTGTATTTTTTTTAAATTTCTTTCTTTATTATTCTTTCAGATCGAATTCTTCACAAAACCCATCGCGGTCTGGTATTTTCAAATTATTGCCTTGGTAGACTGACAAATCACCCATCTACCAGTTGCTGTAGAGAATGTACCTAGCATTTATCCTTATTTAAGATTTGCAGTAAGTTCTTATATTTGTTGAATCTAGCCTCTAATCCTATAGAGACAAGCAGCATTCTGTTTATTTCTGATTTCTGGTGCAGATAGCTGTCCTTTTCTTTTATTATTATCGGTAGATAGTTCTTCATTTAACTTACCTTGGAGTAATTTGTTTGCATGGAAATAGCTATCCTTCCTGGTGACTAAATGTCTGGGTCTGGCCTGATTCCTGTTTTGCTCCATACTTTTTCTGGCACCATTATGAGGTGTTTGTTGGTGAAGGTTTTGACGTTTTTGACTTTAGATATCTATTCACACACTTATTTCTTTTAGCTTAATATCTTTGTACTTGGTTAATTTTCTGGAAACCGTAATATTTCTGATGTTATCAAGATTATGTCAGGGGAATATATGTCTAATTGTTGTCTTATATTTTTTCTTTATAGCTTTCTCGGACCTTTTTTCTATAAGGAGTGTTCGTTGTTACACCCAGACTTATTGACTCATTACATTGTGTATCTATACCCATTGCCCTTCTCTCTCTCCCCTTTTCCGCTTATTCCAGTTTTTAACCCCATATATTGACTTTGATGTCTTTTTTAATTTACTAAGTGCCCTGATGAAGGTGACGGCCACTTGTTAGCCTACCACCGAAACGCGCGTCGGCACCGTGCCAGCCAGAAACCCACTGGGCGACCAACTCTCGAAAGTACCATTTTGGTATACCACAGCCCTTGATTCTTATTGGGTTCCTGTCTGTTGTATATATTGTATGTTTATTAAATTGTCTGATGTCATTTTTGTGAGTGTGGTATGCATGAATGGAGAGACTGAACAATATGTTTGTTTTTGTCTATGCGTTTTAGTACCTATTTGTGGGGGTAGAGAGAATAATTGCTTGTTAGCTTATTTAGTATGTCTGACAATATATATTTGTTTTGTGTATATTAAAAAATTGATTTGTTTAGTCTATTCTATGTATATGTTTTGGTTTTTGCTATTGGACATACCTATCGAAATACAAATTTATAAAAAAAAAATTCTTTAATATATGAAAATAATAAAATATTGGTTTGAACACTTTAATTCATGTGTTTTTCTATTGCACTGCATATATAGTTTGTGTTCCCCTGTTCTTTTCATCAGTGTAAGTTTGCATCATTTGAGACGTTAGTACGCTCTTGGTATATCGTTTGGTAGGTGACAACCTCTTCCCTTGCCCTTGGGGGTAGATTTCTCCTTATTGTTTTGCCCGAGAGTCCCTACCTACATTGGTTTTGCTCGGGGTCCCTATTTGTTGTTGTAATTTATTACCCCAGCACTTTTGCTGTTAGGGATTGTTCTTCTTCTTGTTTTTTATTCATATCCTTTACTTAGATATTACGGTTTTCTGTTTCTCTTTTTTTATCTTTTGTCCATTTTTTCTATTTCTATACCTCTTGAGAGTGTTGACACTATTCATTCAACATCTTTATTTATTATTTTTTTATTTTTTTATTGTTGAGTCTCCTTCTAGACTCCCATGGACAGCATTAAGACGTTCGGGTTCACCGACGAAGATTTCGCCAGACTATTAGGTCAAACATCCACCAGTGATAAGACCTTTACTCTTACAAAAGGACTCAATGATGACTGGATCAAGCTTCTCAATTTGAAGAAGTCTAAACGAACAGAGTCTCATGCCAATTTCATGTTACAATATTTAAAGGCAGGTACCATCCCTATAGGCCTTAGGGTTCGCAATATACCTGGCTTATTTATCGAAGTTAGAAAGTTCCTAGAAAAGTGGGCACTTATCTCCAATCGCTGTTCCCGCGATTGGATGATTTTAATTATTGAAACAGCTAGGGAAATTGTCTCTGTTCTACTTAAAGAAATAGAGGAATTGGAAGATAAACTTAAACAGGGTAACCCAGTAGAAGAAGCTAAGAAAAAGATCGAAGAAATAAACATTGAATTGGACTCTTTTTCAGAATATCTTCTTAAACGCAAAACAGAGAAGCTTCGCAAAGATATTCGCTTCTTCTCACAGGAAAGAGTTTATCCCTTCCTGACAGAAAACTTCTATTCTGCTAGTGGAGCCTCTAATTCTGATTTTGATCAACAATCGTGGACAAATCGTAAGATACTTACTTTTTCAGATACCACAGATTCAGAAGGAGACGATCAATCTCCCCATCTGGATCCATATACTAATAGAAGGGGACACTTGACAGGCCAGGACCCAGTAACCGTTTTTTAGGGAATGGCCGAGGAAGGAATTACCGTCCGAGATATCGGACACAACAGCAGAGGGGACAATTTGTAGGACAGGAACAACCGCAGCAATATATACAAACGAGACGCCAACAATATTGGCGCAATTGAAAAACATTCCCATTTTCAATTTGAGCAAGGAAAACCTTGATCTTAATACCATAGGACTGCTTACTAAAGGACTCTCTTTTGTCCCCACCTCGAGACTGTCCAAATTTGAACTTAGAAGGGATCTATTCTCCTTTTTTAGGAGAATCAGGCTCAAAAAGTTTTTTGGGGATAAAGATAACATTGAAGAGTATAGCCAGTCAGGGCTTAAACTGCCATCTACCTTTATCCCCAGTTTGGATCAACTCGATCCAGAAGTTGAGACATTTGAAAAATCTGTGTTACTGAAAATCGACAATATCACCAAATTCAATCCATCTCCGATATCTAATCTCACTGATCAGGAAACTAGGACTTTGAACAAGCTTAAGAACAAACCTGAATTGACTATTAAACCATGCGATAAAGGTGGTGGAATTGTTTTATTTGACACCACTATCTATAAAAGCAAGATGAAAGATATGCTGGCAGTACAGGATCATTACCAGAAAACGAGGGGTGACCCTGAGAATAAAGTCAAAATTAAGATTTTAGATATATGTAGGAGAGCTGAACAAACTGGCATAATCACCAAAAAAGAATTTGATTTTCTTACACCCACTACTACTCGGATCCCGGTTATTTATGGTATACCTAAAATCCATAAAAACCCTCTAGATCCCCCTCTACGGTCGATCGTGTCTACTATTGGATCAGCCACAGAACCGCTGTCTAAATATATTGAAGTTTTTCTTAAACCCATTGTGTCACAGTTACCATCTTATATACGAGACACTGGCCACCTTATCTCCAAAATTGAAAATATGTCATTCAATACTAACACTCAATTCTTGGTCACTATGGACATTGAGGCGCTGTACACAAACGTTCCCCAAACAGAGGCTCTTTTGGTTGTTTGTCAGTACCTCAATCATCCTATAATGGAACCTAACTCTGATTTCATTATTCAATGTTTGGACATTGTGCTTAATGAAAACTTCTTTGAATTTGATGGCGAATTATTCAAACAAGTGAAGGGAGTCAGCATGGGGGCGGCTTGCGCCCCAAGTGTAGCTAACCTGTACATGGGCAACTTTGAACATAGATTTATCTATAATGAAGTGGCCCCATTCTATGAGAACATACGACCATGGCATCGATTTATTGATGACATTTTCTTTATTTGGGAAGGAAATGAGGTTGATTTAGACCAATTTCTGGAATGGATCAACCTATGTGACCATAATCTTAAATTTACTCCCAAGAAAAGTAAAGAGAAAGTAGAATTTCTTGACGTGTGGATAGAGCACAGAGATCAACACATTATGGTATCATTATATACCAAACCTACAGCCAAGAACACACTTCTCCATTATGGTAGCTACCACCCTCGATGCCAAAAGGATGGGATTCCTTTCAGTCAGTTCCTGCGACTTCGCAGGAACTGCACTTACATCCACGATTATGATCTCAACGCAGATATTCTCAAAACTAAACTTCTTACCCGAGGTTATCCTAAAAGACTGATCAGAAATTCATATAAGAGGGCCAAATATTTTGACAGAGACTCTGTTTATACCTAAACACAACTCTGAAGATAACAAATTAGTTTGTGTTACCCGCCATTCTAACCTGAACCAAAAAATCCAACAGGCTATCTACTCTGCGTGGCATCTGCTCAATCTCAGAGATGATACTCCCAAGCTCCCTAAGCCTACTTTTGCGTTTCGGCGTAATAGAAATTTACGGAACTATCTGGTTAAGGCCATACCGGAAAAAACTGAACTTTTCGTGCAAAAGTCGATCACAGGAGATATTCCCATCAAAGGCAATCACAGATGCGGTAATTGCCAAGCTTGTGACAATGCCATTGTGGCGGATCACCTAAACATCAACAACAAGGACATTAAACTGAAACAAATGACGAACTGCAAGACCACTGACGTGGTGTACTGCATTGTTTGCCCATGTAATCTTCCTTATGTGGGCGAAACTGGCAGAGAGATTAGAATACGGATTGGTGAACATAAGTCAAACATCCAGACCTCTAAAACATCGGCCCCCTTGGTTCCACACTGGAAACTAATGGGACATACTGAATTTGACCTCAAGTGGAGTATTCTAGAGAAAATGGTTTCTCATAAAGGTGGGGACAATAACAGAATTCGAAAGACCAGGGAAGTTTTTTGGATTTTTTTTCTTAATTCTGAAAAGCAGGGACTCAATGAGCATACTCCATGGGAGCAGGCCATTTGACCTACCCATGGTCTTACTTTCTACTATGTTCTGCCTATCAGACGATCGCTTGGGTTGGTCTCCTCCTTTTACCTCTTTATTCCAGCTTTTTTATGAAGGTTAATACTTGGGCTTCGAGCTCATTCTCCATCCTGAGCTTTGTAACTCCAATGGGATGTATACCCCCTTCTTTTAGGCCTATCTTTAGCTTCGTCCACTAGTTGTCCTTATTGACTATCGGCGATTAATTAGTTATTGCTAGCCCGTGTTGGTTTTTCAATCATTATCGACCAAATAAAAGTTTTTCTTAATTTTTTATTTTTTTATTTTATTAAACTTTGGTGTTTTTTCATTCGTTCCTTTTTGTTTTGTATTGTTTTGTTTTTTTCAGATTGATACTTCATTGTTCAAAGCACTCTAGCGTAGCGAGCGCTGGCTACCCTTTCCAATATGGCGCTTAGTGGACCATTGAATAACCATTTAGTTTCAAGCTCCTTGATGGCTCTATGTGAGAGTCCGTCTTTCATACGTTCGTTTTATTTTTCTCACGTGTTCATTTAGAACACCGCCCCCTCTGGCGCAATTATCTCGGGGGTTTGAAAGAGTTTAAAAGCCGGATTTTGCACGAGCCCTGCATTCGTGCTCCCGTGAGATTACGTATTCGAATCCCGGTAGACTTCAGGAAGCGTTTGGACGTTGACTCTTTGACGCCGACCCCGGGGGAGAACGCGGTTTCCCTCATTTCCTCCTGCCATCGACGACTGCTTACAGCCCATATGGAAGTTCGCCGGCATTTTGCTTTCTAAACTCGGCGCTTCAACACTTGGCACTGAAGGTGAGGTTCTACATAGCATCTGTGCCGGTGGGGGCCCGTGTTCGTTTAATTGTCTTTCGTTACTTGGGCACATGATGTACATATAGAGGCTCCAGTAACATCCTGTGTATGAGTTTAGATGAGACAGCGTGTGTTCATGATAATATGGCTTCTAAGCTTTATTTAGTGAGACCTATTTGCTAGATAGCCAGATTAGTCGACCCGCCTAGGTTATTTCCTATGTTTCGCGATACCTATACTGGTCATCCTTATAATCCTTTGAATTTATATTCTTTTATTCTGATTCGTTTATTTTCCTTCATGACAGATATCTCCTCTGCCTCTTTGAATTTCTAAACGCCCGCACGAGACTATGCTGGATGCAGCAAGCTTCCTATATAGCTGGACTTAATATAGATATTGGATCATTTTGTTCCAGGTAATATCTACCTGTTTCTTCTTCTGTGCCTATAGTTGGTGTGATTGGTATCTTCATTCCTGACTCCATTCGAACCTTTGCTTGCTATAGCTCTTTATATTTTTTTTTTAAATTTCTTTCTTTATTATTCTTTCAGATCGAATTCTTCACAAAACCCATCGCGGTCTGGTATTTTCAAATTATTGCCTTGGTAGACTGACAAATCACCCATCTACCAGTTGCTGTAGAGAATGTAGCTAGCATTTATCCTTATTTAAGATTTGCAGTAAGTTCTTATAGTTGTTGAATCTAGCCTCTAATCCTATAGAGACAAGCAGCATTCTGTTTATTTCTGATTTCTGGTGCAGATAGCTGTTCTTTTCTTTTATTATTATCGGTAGATAGTTCTTCATTTAACTTACCTTGGAGTAATTTGTTTGCATGGAAATAGCTATCCTTCCTGGTGACTAAATGTCTGGGTCTGGCCTGATTCCTGTTTTGCTCCAAACTTTTTCTGGCACACTTATGAGGTGTTTGTTGGTGAAGGTTTTGACGTTTTTGACTTTAGATATCTATTCACACACATTTCTTTTAGCTTAATATCTTTGTACTTGGTTAATTTTCTGGAAACCGTAATATTTCTGATGTTATCAAGATTATGTCAGGGGAATATATGTCTAATTGTTGTCTTATATTTTTTCTTTATAGCTTTCTCAGACCTTTTTTCTATAAGGAGTGTTCGTTGTTACACCCAGACTTATTGACTCATTACATTGTGTATCTATACCCATTGCCCTTCTCTCTCTCCCCTTTTCCGCTTATTCCAGTTTTTAACCCCATATATTGACTTTGATGTCTTTTTTAATTTACTAAGTGCCCTGATGAAGGTGACGGCCACTTGTTAGCCTACCACCGAAACGCGCGTCGGCACCGTGCCAGCCAGAAACCCGCTGGGCGACCAACTCTCGAAAGTACCATTTTGGTATACCACAGCCCTTGATTCTTATTGGGTTCCTGTCTGTTGTATATATTGTATGTTTATTAAATTGTCTGATGTCATATTTTTGTGAGTGTGGTATGCATGAATGGAGAGACTGAACAATATGTTTGTTTTTTGTCTATGCGTTTTAGTACCCATTTGTGGGGGTAGAGAGAATAATTGCTTGTTAGCTTATTATTTAGTATGTCTGACAATATATATTTGTTTTGTGTATATTAAAAAATTGATTTGTTTAGTCTATTCTATGTATATGTTTTGGTTTTTGCTATTGGACATACCTATCAAAATACAAATTTATTTAAAAAAAATCTTTTATATATGAAAATAATAATAAAATATTGGTTTGAGCACTTTAATTCATGTGTTTTTCTATTGCACTGCATATATAGTTTGTGTTCCCCTGTTCTTTTCATCAGTGTAAGTTTGCATCATTTGAGACGTTAGTACGCTCTTGGTATATCGTTTGGTAGGTGACAACCTCTTCCCTTGCCCTTGGGGGTAGATTTCTCCTTATTGGTGCTTGCCCACACCTTTCCTGTGTTGGGGGTATTTCTGCAATTCCTATTGGTACCATGTGATTTTCCCACACCTTCCACCCCAGCTTTTGTTTGGGGCATTTATAACGTGTGGTATTTTACGCCACACCTACTTCTGAAGTTCCTGCGTTTTGCACTGTACTGTGTGGCATTTCCTACCACACCTAGTTTGCTATTCCTACATATTACACTGTACTGTGTGGTATTTTACGCCACACCTTGCGTTGTACTGTGTGGTATTTTCCACCACACCTAGTTTTACATTTCTTGTATTGCACTGTACCGTGTGGTATTTTCCACCACACCTAGTTCTGTATTGCATTGTACTGTGTGGTTTTTTCCCCACACCTGGTTCTGATGTTCGTACATATTGCAATGTACCCTGTGGTATTCTTCGCCATACCATGTTCTTTATTGCATTGTGCCGTGTGGTACTTTCCGCAACACCTAGTTCTGCATTCCTGTATATTGCAATGTACCGTGTGGCACTTTCTGCCACACCTAGGATTTGCTGTCTTTCTGGGGACTTTTCCCCATGCTCTTGCTTGAGTTAAAGGCAACTATCCTCTTGCTTGTTCTATCTGCAGCTGTCTTATACCCTTTCACTGTTCTCTTGCTTCTGTGTTTTGTTCTCTCCTTCACCTTGTTGCTTATGCCCTTGTATTTTCTCGTGTTTGCCTGGCCAGCTTGCATGATATTTGTACCTGGGTTGTTTTGTTGTTTGTGTGAGGGAGTGTGTGGGTTGTCTTTGTGTGAGAAAGGTAGTTGGTGCATGAGTCGTTTGTATTTTCTTTTCCTGTTTGCGTTTCCTACTTTTCCACCTTTTATTTCCATGCTTTGTTTCAGTGTATTTTCTTCTCATTTTTCTTGCTTCTTTTCTGATGCCTTTTGATAGTTCCTTCCTTTCCATTTTAAAGGAGGGAGATATGTGGTATCCTGCTGCTCAGCCAGAATGACTGCGTGAGAGAATGTTAGTATTTGGAATGTTGGAGTGCCTAAGTCAGTTGGTGCATGGTTTGAGCAGCAGGGAGGCTGCTCCTGGTGGGGTTCTCTCCTATGTAACTTGCCACTCAAACCTACATGGAAAACTACTTGGATTCGACTACCTTCATTGTACTACAACGACTATGACAGACAATGCACAGATCTCCTCTTAGATGAAAAGTTCTACAAACCCATAACTGTAGACCCGACCCCCAGACTGCAACGGATAATTGACTTGATGGTTGAAGAGGCGCACATCAACCAATGGATCTCTAAAGAAAGAAGCTGATTTTTTAAGAACCAAATCACCCAAAACCCCTTACTTCTACTCACTACCTAAGACGCACAAAAACAGGACACCACCACCAGGACGACCCATCGTCTCTGGAATTGGTTCAATCCTAGAACCCCTTTCACAATTCGCAGACCACTACCTTAGACCGCTGGTCCAGAAGACCGCCTCTTACCTCAAAGACACACGTGATCTACTAAACCAACTACAAGGATTAACATTCCGTGAAGGATCGATGTGTCTTGTATGACTCGACGTTGACAGCCTCTATACAAGCTTGCCTCAAGAAGCTACTCTACAAACTCTAGAAGACATACTGTTCTCAGAGCAATGGGAACACAACACTCCTAGACACTGTCTTAGAATGCTTCCGGCAAGCACTCACTGAAAACTTCTTTGAATACAATGGCACCTTGTTTTTACAGACCCATGGGACATCAATGGGCAGTACATTTGCTCCTAGCATTGCAGGACTACATGTAAGCGACTTCGAGAACAAAAATATCCTAACTGACACCAACTCTTATAAAACGAAGATACTTTTCTGGAAACGCTACATAGACGACGTCATAATGATCTGGGACGACACTCCAGAGAGCCTGCCAGATTTCCACAGATGGCTCAACACCAGGGATGAATTCCTGAAGTTCACCTATACTGCAGACAAACAGACTGGATTTCCTCGACGTCACCATTTACATTGAAAATAATGAGATCAACACTAAGACCTTCTATAAACCTACGGCTAAGAATAGTCTTTCTTTCAACAGTTTCACCCTCGCTCCCTCAGAGAAAACTTGCCATACAGCCAATTTTTAAGGCTTAGACGCAACTGCAATAAACTACAGGACTACAAGACACAAGCACAAGATCTGAGCCAGAAACTACAAGCAAGGAACTATCCGCAGAATATCATACAGAAATGCCATAAGAGAGCCAGGAACCAGCACAGGGACAACCTCCTCGAAACCTCAGTTAAGGAACAAGACGAGAACTTAATCACGTGCGTCACAACATACAATATGGCATCTAACGTAGTAAAGAAAATTATCAACAAAAACTGGAACATACTAACTTCTGGAGGACTGAAATGGCCGAAACCACAATTCGCCAACAAGCGCACCAGAAATATTCGTGACCTGCTTGTCCACACCAGACCACGGCTTTGCAATAAACAAACTGAATCAATAACCAATTCATGGAACTGGACACCCATAACCGTACACTACCCTTGTGGATCCTGTTCAGTTTGTAAACTTACCAAAGTAACTAAGACCTTACAACTTAACAAGGATTTAAAATGGAACCTAAGAAACCACACAAATTGCAACACAACCCACGCAATCTATATGATTACCTGCCGGTGCAACCTAAAGTATATAGGTATGACATGCTGCAAAGTCAAACAAAGAATCTGCGAGCACCGTAGCAACATCAAATGCAACAAAGCATCGACCAAATTGAGCACCCACTACATCAACTCCAAACATTCTATTGATGAAATCAGTTGGGTAATCATAGAGACTCTCAAAAACAAAAATGAAAATGCTGAACGCACCCTCTTTGAAAAGGAGCAAAGTTGGGTCCATCGTTTAAAAACTGACAAAGAGGGTCTGAATGACAATATACCGTGGCTGTCAGTATTACGTTGAACTAGATCATTCACGTGACTACACAACCTCACCACTAAATCCATAACTACCGGGACAGATATCAGAAACTGAAAGGAACACCATAAAAACTGTCCCCCCAAATCTTTTACAACGACCTATTTGAGCAAAGTGACAACAGTCCCACTTCTCTGCAACTGATTGCAACTCAATCATTGCCACAGCGACCAAACAACAACTGCTGATAATAGAAACAACCGCTTTATAGTCACTGATGCCCGCTAACATTCATCACAGAGAAGCAACCACTATCTCACCGTTAATAACACCCGATCATTATGTTTGCTAATAGAATGAAAATCGTCCCCCTATCACAGTTGGAGAATTCCTGGACAAAGGATAAACATCCTCCCCCTCCATTGACAGAACAGGAGTCTTTCAACTATGCCAACTACAAAAGTTCCGCAGATTAGAGAAGAAATTACGAACAAGTCGTGAATAATATCTAACACTCTGTGTGTAAACTAGAATTCATATGTACAAAACCAGATGTAACCAAAGACTGAGGATAGATCCTGTTCTTTCCTTTTTCAGCACGCAATTCTTTCAACTATGCTCACGGCAATGAAATTACCATAAAACAGGCTCCGCTGCTGGCGCCCGTCAACGGGGCACGGCAGACGGGGGCAGAACAAGTTCTTCTCAAGACTCTAGAAAGGTATGCCACGCCGCGCGGCAAAAAGAGGTCGTCTCTTCACATGCATGGACAAAGTCACAATTAAGATGAATCCTTCTCTCTTTTCCTCAGTGAGTCGAGCCGCCTGTTTCCCGAAGGAGGCATTTTCCCCCTTCACTAAGGTAAACCAAGCACTGACACGCTACAAAAATCTGTTATCAGCACAATATATCAAGCACGCTGTGTTTTGCCCGCAATGAGCACGTTACCATATCACAGGCACGAACGCCTCACGCGCTCTCTTAAGCTCCAACATGATGCAGCACTAATAATTCTGAGTGCTCATTTAGCTCAAGACACACAAGCACCATAGATATATACGCCGTACGCTCTGCTCAACTGTGATTTACCAATGCCACACGATATTGAATAGCACACCAAGCGCTCTGCTTATTGTTATTTACCAATGCCACACAATATTAAATGGCGCACACATGACGTTGATTCTCAGGAACTAGCGCCCAATTATTACCGGGTGCCTTACAAATATGATAACCAGCATCTTCACAGATCTGAGAGCGGTGTGCTCTTCAACCGCTAGCCCCTAACACATACTATACGCTGATAACACACACACTAACGAGAACCCGAGCACGTTAGTTCAAATGCATTGTAACCATTGAGCTTGGTCCACCTTTCCTCCCTGAGCACTCTCAAACAATACGAAGGCTTGAACGAGAGTACGTTACGAGATACTAGTGCCCCGCACACCGACATTACTGAAAATCAGTATAAGAGGTCTATATAGGTAAGATCTTAGCAACACTCTGGCACACTATCAAGACAATACACATGAGTAACTGTGGTACTCCAAGACTACAAATATAGCCACAACTTCCCAGCACGATTCTGATCAGTTCTATTCGAACAACAAGCATCAGTCATGACAAGATATTGCGCGCAGCATAGCCAAATAGGACTGTTTATACCTTTACCTTGTCTTTATGCTTTTTTTATTTCAGTTGTAGACAGAGTTACATCTGCAACAAGTAAGTGTCTAAATAAGTTAACTTGAGAAGAAGGGTAAGTGCACTACTTGCCCTTGCACACTATATCCTGGTCCTGAAGAAAGCCCACAGACCCGACTGGGCCAAGAAGGGCTGAAACAGGTCAACCGCTTAACCAGCGATAGGACGGTAACTTTCCTAGCACCGCACCGTCACCTAATTTTAACCTTTGCCCCATCTACAACAAATAAATACTAGGTCATTAGGTGGAGACAATTTTAGCTTCACTGCACTTCACAAACATACTTTCCCTGATCACTACTGCCAATACCAGTTGGTCCTCCTCCAGGCGGAGGAAAGCATAAGTAAAACCCAATGATGATGCTTTTCACGTTACCAATCTTGCGGAGAACCAAGATATACCGCACCAACGGGTAATTCGTGAATGAGGTTTTTTTTTTTTAGACCCACAGGAACCCTGACCCTGGTAAAACACAGGACAAGTGATTAATTCTCATTTGATTACTTCATATCACTGAAAATGCAAGATTTAAAAAAATATTGTCTATGGGTGCTCGTTGAATACAAGTTTCTATGGCCTGGAATCTAGAGAGTGCTAAAGTGAATTTGGTATTTTACTGACCCCTGCTGGTCGTTTTCTATCAAGAAAGTTAAAGAGGCAGTTGCCAGAAAAATAAAAAAATAAAGTCCCTAAGTAGTAAGCAACCCTGGAATTTACTGACCTCTACTGGTCGTTTTCTATCAAGACAGTTAATTAGAGGCAGTTGAACAGAAAAAAAGACCCTAAGGCAAGGCGGAAGCATACAAGTCCTAGGCCTTATCTCCAGATCCCACAAAGTACATACAACAGATCTTCCAGCCAGCACAAGCACCGTCTAGGCTCGACCTAAAAATTATTTTGCACAGTAGGACTGTTCTTTGCAGACTGAGTTACTATGACAAGGATGTAGCATCAGAAACTAAAACTCACTCTTCTAGATGCGCCTTTGGTGAACTTTATCCATAGTCATCTGCACATCTTTCAAATTTAAGATATCAGGAAATCCCTGCAGATTTTCTTCAGGAGCATGCATAATTAAGACATTCATAAGTATATTAGTAGTACTGACTAGTGTTGAAATGATTTAGATTCTCGATACTGATGACAGCACAGACATCTAGGGGGTTCCTCGGGATGCAAAAATACAGAAAGTAAATAGGAGTATGCTAGAAGATAGTAACCACAAAATCCAGTGCAGTTTGCCGCAGATGAAGATGTATAGAGACATTCGAGAAAACGAAGCTAAGTAAAGAATTTGATGTGGAAAGTGAATGCTGTGATTTTTCCAGCTCACCAGATAAGCAACCTATTGGCCTGATTTACCTATTAATCCCAATGGTGAAGCAAAACCACAGAAACAGAAAAAAATAGTAATTTACAAAGAGCTCTAAACCAAGCGACCACCTGCACGGTCCTAGAAATATTTATAGATAAATGACCAGCAGTGATATGCCACAAGATGGTGCTCTACTGTAGCTATTGTTTGCTTTAAGAGTATACTCCAATAAATACTTTTTCTCCTAAAAGTGGGGCATACAAGACTACTGCTTCAAAACCATGTTTGCAGTCCTGCTGTACCTAGCCAAATAAGGACCTACATTAAAATCAGACAAGGACAACTTCCCCTAGCATCTAACTCCTGTATCAGAATGGTGGAACAGAAAAGCAGCCTTTGTTTGAAGAACCAGACCTCACAATCTGAACTCAACCAGCAGAACGATACATTGACAAACAACTTCATTCGTATACACTTAGGTTCCTTGATCATATTCAAGATATTACTACAAAGCTCATGTCTCATCATTGTAAACCGCAGGTCTGGGCGTGGATACATCGAACTAAGGGACACCCTCGCAGGAAATCTATCATTACCTCCTTGTCCCTCTCGCTCATCTCCATTATGCAAAGAGGCACCTGTGCCTCGCAGACACACCCCCTACTACTATAAAAAGTTACCGCACCTGCACACCTTCTGTTCTTTTGTGTCTGTAGACACTGTGGGGTGAGTGCAGCGTGCTCGCTCCAGTGAGGGTTGGTTTCCTTTTGGTCCTGTGGGCTGCTTCCATGCCTTTTTTCACCGGGCCCAGGTCAGCGGTGCCTTCCTCCGGTCGGGGTTGGCGTGGCCTGCTGTTTTTTTTTTGTTGGTTTCCTTTGCACTGGGATGGCCTTGGGCTATTTTATGCAGTGATTTAGTCCTGTGGGCTGTTTACATGCCTGTTTTCACTGGGTCAGAGGTTGGCGGGGCCTTCTTCGGTTGGGGCGGTGCCTTCCTCGGTCGAGGTAGGCGTGACCTGCTGGTTTGTTTCTTTTTATGGATTTTCTTTTCACTTTGGGTCATTTGTCTGTTGATGGCCGTGTCCGATTTCCTGGCGGGCTATCTTTTTTGGTGAGTTTTCCGGGTCCTTTGGAGTGGTTTACAAGCCTGTTTTCGCTGGTTGGCTGTCGGTGGTGCCTTCATCTGGTTGGGTTGGGTGTGGCCTGTTGCCAGGGGCTGGGTTCCACCGGCTGGAGGTTTGCTGTGCCTTTCTCCAGCTGGGGGTGAGTGTGTGGCCGTGGTGCGGAGGCACTCAGCTGGTCGGCATTGAGCTATTGAGGCCACAGATGCTCATGGCCTTTACTGGCCGGGTGCTGTTTTTTCGTGCACGTGGTGTGCACTTGTTGCCTCTCTGTTCCTGCTTGCGGTGCGGCAGGTGTGGGAGGCACAGTTTTGGTGGCTGCTGGGCGCCCAGGGAGGACACGAATGGGGGATGCCTGTATCCATTCTGTGACCCAGGGCCGGGGTTGCTGTGGTCTGTCTCCTATTACCCGCATGAGAAGCGATGTCGACTCGTGGAGCGTCTGATTTTTCCCTAATTAGGTGCTGTTTTTCATCCGTCCCGAAGGTCGGCGGTACCTTTCTCTGGCCGGTGAGATGTTGCCAGGCTAATGGCTTCTCTGCATTTTGCAGCGAGGGGATCTCGCTCTGCAGGGTGGCTGATTTTCTGGCATAAAACCGGAGCTCTTCTTGGTTGCTACGTGGCATTCAGCAGAATGTTTCTGGTGGGAGACTGTTTCTGTTATGTGCATCTAGCGGCGGAGCGTTTGTTCTGCTGCACGCAGAGGCCTCCTGCATGGTGTTTTTGTTCTTGTCCAGCCGGTGGGATGCTGTGCCTTTCTCCGGCCGAGGGGTGCATGTGAGGGTCGTGGTCTTTGAGACTCTGGATGTGACATTGTCCTCTATTGTATGGTTCGTTCCTGTCCCTGCCCTCATGGGGTATTTAGTGCTCCAGTGCTCGGTTTAACCTGGAATTGTGGCCTGGTGGTCAGTTCTGCTGACTTTGTACCTGGGGGACATGATTTCTCGGCGTCTGCTCGGCTTTTAGTGATTTTTGGGCACGTCTGTACTTTCCCTGTGCTTAGAATGCATGAGTCTGGCTTCGTGTTCTGTGGTTTGTGACTCATGGCCTACACTCCAATGCCTTTGGCCAGGTTTTCTCTATAGGAATCTGCACTGTCCACACTCACGACTTAGTACTTGCGTAGTTTGTGGACCGGTCTCTTGCTAGGCGGTGTACCTGCAGTCTGCTGGCTGATTGGTCCGTTCTGTTGAGATTCCGACATGATTTGGTCTGTTCCTTTTTTTTTTTTTAATCAAAGTCATTGACGTCTACTGTTTGAGGACTTTGACTCTCATGGCTGTTCGCCCGGCCGGGCGTCTGCTGTGCCTTTCTCCAGCTGGGGTGAGTATGTTTCTTGTGCCTGGGCTCCCTGCAGTTATGGTCATGGGTCTCTGGTGTTGGGGTCCCCACTGTTGCAGGGGTTTGTTCTTGCCCGTCTCCTTTGAGGGCATTGGGGCTCCTAGTCTCTTGGACCAGTGGGGTGGCCTGGTGATCAGGGCTGCTGCCATTGGACCTGGGGTTGGCAGTTTGAGTCCCAGCGTATGCTCTGCCTTGGGTGTTTCTATTCCAGTCAATTTTTTCCTGTGCTTAGGGTACGTGGGTCTGACCTCGGGTCGCTTGTGTGGTCTGGTGCTCAGGGTCCTTGGGCCATGTTTCACTCAATACTCTGTTGTATTTCCATCCTGATTAGTTCTGATCCATCTTTTTGGGTGGTTGGACTCTTGTGGCATAGTGGTTACGGTCTTAGGCTCTCATGGTGGAGATGCATGTTCATGCCTTGCTGTCTCTGCAGTCCGCTGCCTGGTGCCTTACACTGTGCATCATATAGGGGTTTGATTTTTGGGTTCCAGCCAATGTTTGGTGCTGCGGCCCCATGTGTGTTGTCTTCCTTTGCGGGCTACAGTCCCGTTGGTGGCTGAACTGGATTTTTCGGCTGAGTCCGTCCCTGTGAGTCGGATGGTGCCTGGTGGGTAGTCCTTTCGGAGTGTGTTCTGGTGGACCTTATTCCTCTTGTTGCCGTCAGTCTGGGCTTGGTGCCTCCTACAGTGGATTGGACTGTTGTGGTTCTTTTTTTCCGCATTTTGCCTGGGCCTGCAACCCTGGCTTTGCATTTGCACCCAATGTTTGGGGTGGCGACCATGGAGTCCTGGGTGACTCCTCGGCATTGCCTGCTTTCCCAGTTTCTTCATCAGTCCTTTACGTGGGTTGGTGGGGATGCGTTGTTGCCCTCTGTCACTATTGTTTCCGCCTTGGCCCCTCTTTTTGTCAGGTCCTGTTTATTCCGGGTGTCTGTTGCCCTAGGTTCGCGGTGTAGTTGTGGACATGGTTCGCTGCCTCTGTGCTCGGAAGAAAATCTTGCCAGGGGGGTCGTGGGTGTTGAACGCCCTGGTCGGTCTACTGGCTGATTTCCTGGATGATATGTCTGCGGCTATACTTTGCCTGCGTCCGTTCTTTGTGGCCAGACAGATCCTGTGGTTGTAGACGGACCTGGAAGGTGTTTTTTCCAGGAGGGGATGGTCTCCTGGTCTTACGGGACCTCTTCAGCACTTCTTCTGTCCCTTAGTGTCGCTTGAAGGCTGTGGGGGTACGGGTTTCCCTTGTGGAGGCTTCCGTTCCTGATCTTTCTGTGTGGTTCTGGTTTGGCCCGGACCAGGTTGGTTGCTGGATGTCGCCGCCTGGGCGGGGGGCCTCGGGTCGGCTCTGCCTATGGCTGTAACTGGGGCCGGGAGTCCTCTGATTGTTTTGTTGTTGGTTCCTGCTGCTGTTTTTGTCGGGCAGGTTTCAGCTTGTGTTGGTTCTAGCATCCCGCTATGTCTGGGTGGTGGCCATACCATTCTTGGGGCTGTCCTTGCAACTGCATTTTTTCCAAGGGGTCTGCCTGACTGCACTCGTTGGGTATGATGTGTGCCTTCATGTTGGCTGCCCTGTTGGCAGCTCTTCGTCTATGGGGAATTTCCTTCTTCCCATGTCTGGACGACTGGTGGTGATTGGGGCTTCTCTTCCTTTATTCATAAGTGCTGACAGGTCTGCTTCTTCTGTCTTCTCATGATTTCTGTGTGACTGCACTGTTGTAGCAGTGGGTTCCCTTCCGGATCACGTCTTTGTTGGGGGCACTGTTCCGGGCGGTTCTGGGTGTTGGGTGACATGGTCAGGCATCATGGATGCTGTGGGTTCATTCATGTCTGCAGGAGCTTGATTGAGCTCCTAGCCAGGCTATCTCTGTTTGGATGTGATTGCGTTTTGCCCCAGGTGTTTGCCACAGTTTGTTGGTTTCGGGGTTTGATGCCCTGCCGTGCCCATTAATCTGTTGTTCGCTTCCCTCCATTTCCTTTGATACGGTGGTCTGGTTCGGATGGGGGATGCGGCATGGTCCCGCTCTATCTGGTTTCCGCTGTTGCAGGTACCGATGTCTGGTCTGGAGTGACGGCTTCCCTTCGTTCTGTCTCTCCTGAGGTTTCCGAGTCTCCTGATGCCCTCTCCGGCGAGTCCCTGGTTGACGTCTGGGTTGTTGTGCAGCGTCTCTCAGCCTCTGCCTTCTCTTCTGTGCTGACGCCGGGCTTTTAAGGCTTTCCGGTCCCCTTGTGGGGGTGGAGAGGGGGGTCTCTTAGTCGGTCTGGGCACCGTCTCCTGGTTCTTTTGGGGAAACATCTGCTCGCCGGCTGGGGGGGGGAGGTGTTCGACTTGTTGTCTTGTCTTTCTCCTTTCTTGCGTGTGTTTGGGTTCTGGTGTTTGGCTCTGCAGTTCTGTCCACTGTGTTGGGACCGGGCTGTCTTTGCTTTTTTGTTGACCATTTCTGTGCATTTTTTGGGGTATTTCTTGGCATGAAATTATACTGTTGTTCCTTGTCTTTTTTGCTTGGTATGTCTCATTGCGTAATGGAGATGAGCGAGAGGGACAAGGAGGTAATGTTCCTATTACTTACCGGTAATTGCATTACTCGGTGTTCTACTCTCGCTCATCTCCATTACGGTCCCCCCTCCCTCCCGGTTGTCAGGCCAACTGTGTCTACGGAGACTTGTTACGTACAGGACGTGTGCAGGGGGCGGTACCTTTTTATAGTGGTAGGGGGTGTGTCTACGAGGCATAGGGGCCTCATTGCGTAATGGAGATGAGCTAGAGTAGGACATGGAGTAATAGAAGCATTATTTTGATGTCATCTTGGTTGAGTTTCTCCTCACATACCATCCTAGATCACCACCTTCCTTCTCACTGCATGATGCGGTTGCGTCACAGAGGCAGAGGATGGGTTGCAATGAAAAACAAAAGCATTCTTGCACCTCAGCAAGTCTTTCTTCTGAAGTGTAACCGAGCTGAATGTTAGATTAACATACATCAGCCTTTAGAAAAGTCAGCTCTTAGATCAATGCAAAACGTACTCACATTGCAACCCTTCGGCTGTCTTTCTCCCCAACGTCCTAAAAAACAAAACATACTGCACTGCAGGAAAATCCATGACCTATTCACTAGTAACCTTAATGTTAAAAGAAACAGCCTACTGCAAGCTGAGCAGCTTGGCAGCTGGTCTGCCATTACCACCCAGAGAACCTGAAGGCGCCCTCCAATGTATCTAGTTACAAATCACTTGGGTTATTTTTGAATTCTTAAATACAGTCAACTTCCACATTAAAAAAGGAGCACAGGTGAAAATACATTTGTAGAGAAAATAAAGAAATGTAGTACTGCAAATGATGCAGGCAAACGGGCAATAACCCTGCCCACACTGGAATACAAAAACCTGATGGCTTCACAGACCCTCAAAGTGGTACAGCAACATGCAGCATGATCAAACTGGAGTATGAGCAGATTGCACCTTAGTTCAGCAGCTCTCCATAAAGGGTGAGTCTTTTTTCAAGGCAAAGCGCCTAACTTACGTTTTTACACGTCACGATAGGAACAGCACTTTGCTTACAGGCGAGCTGAGAAAAGTGACTAGCCACCCTGAAGTGGCTTCAGAGTGGCATGGGATCTGTGTACAAGAGAAAGAATATTCAGCACATTAGGAAGACTGCAGTGCTGGAGAATCAACTGATCAACCAGCAGTGATGCACAGTGACTGGAGATAGCCCGCTGTTAAGTATACATCTAACATGACGACAAAGGCTTGAAAACAGCACGAGTCCTGTGACAAGAGGCAACTCTACTTTTAGCCATCTGTCTTGGCAGAACTCGGGGATCCAACAGGTTGTATTTTGGGAATTATATTAGTTTACAGAGCCAAATTGAAGAGGTGAGTTTTTTAAAGGTCCAATCTCAAAATCCTAAATAGGGAGTTCCTCAGGGAGGATCACTGGACATTGAGAAATTGACAGCGGTGTTTCCTGCAGCTCTACAGTTGGGTTGACGGAAGGCCGCGGGTGGAGGACCTTAAACTTCTGATCCGTTAGTATGAGACATTAGATTAGAAAGATAGCTCAGTGAGTGGTCATGGAGACCCTTGTGCACAAGGCACAGGGTTTTAAAGGTCTATCTTCAAGTGCGAGCCATCAAATGGATTTCAGAGCAGATATGATATGGATGTGTCATTTTCGAATAAACAGGTGAGATGCATAGTTTTGAACTCTCTGAAGTTTTTGAAGCTTCTGTGGAGACCAGTACAAAGGATAATGCATTCATCCAGGTATGCCAGGGCTAGATTATTTATTAGAGAGATTTTTCTACAGGCAGTGAAGCATCAGGAGAACATTTTTAAGCGAGGGAACACAATTTTGGGGACCAGGTCTATCTGTGAGGGGTAAATGATAGATTGCTATCAAATGGCTTGGATGCGTGGCAAGATGCATGCTTTAAGCAAACACAAGGAGATGATGGACGGAGCACCGACACTCACCCTCAGTTACAGATCTGGGTTGAATCCATCATCATTCTTTAGCTCACTTCGCCACCTCAGGTCAGACCCAGCTATATGCAAATCAGTCTTGACCCTGTGCCTCATGGGAACAGTCCAGCCCGAACTGCCAAGCCAGGTCTTCCCTGAACAGCAAACAAGCATCCAGGGACCGGTTTCTGGGTAACACCCTTCATCAGCAGGGTATGCCCAGACGTGGTCCCCTTGCTCACTTTGCCACTGGATTCAAGCTAGCCTGGCTGATGAGGGCTTTTAGCCCGAAACCGGTCCCAGGATGCTGGTTTCCGGTCCATGGAAGACATGGCTTGGCAGTTCGGTCTGGACTCTTCCCATGAGGCACAGGGTCAAGACTGATTTGCATATAGCTGTGTCTGAACTGGGGTGGCGAAGTGAGCTAAAGAATGATGATGGATTCAACCCAGATCTGTGACTGGGGGTGAGTGACTGAAATGTTCCAGCCCACCATCCATCATCTCCTTGTGTTTGCTTTGTTTGCCCTAAGTTGGCAGGGTATGCCCAGACGTGGGTCCCTTGCTCACTTTGCCACTGGATTCAAGCTAGCCTGGCTGATGAGGGCTGTTAGCCCGAAACCGGTCCCAGGATGCTTTTTTCCGGTCCATGGAAGACATGGCTTGGCAGTTCGGTCTGGACTGTTCCCATGAGGCACAGGGTCAAGACTGATTTGCATATAGCTGTGTCTGAACTGGGGTGGCGAAGTGAGCTAAAGAATGATGATGGATTCAACCCAGATCTGTGACTAGGGGTGAGTGACTGAAAAGTTTCAGCCCTCCGTCCATCATCTCCTTGTGTTTTCTTTGTTCGCCCTAAGTTGGCAGGGTATGCCCAGACGTGGGTCCCTTGCTCACTTTGCCACTGGATTCAAGCTAGCCTGGCTGATGAGGGCTGTTAGCCCGAAACCTGTCCCAGGATGCTTGTTTCCGGTCCATGGAAGACATGGCTTGGCAGTTCGATCTGGACTGTTCCCATGAGGCACAGGGTCAAGACTGATTTGCATATAGCTGTGTCTGAACTGCGGTGGCGAAGTGAGCTAAAGAATGATGATGGATTCAACCCAGATCTGTGACTGGGGGTGAGTGACTGAAAAGTTTCAGCCCTCCGTCCATCATCTCCTTGTGTTTGCCAAGATGCATGCTTTATCCACAGATGCTCTGTTCCTCTATCCAAGGTAGAAGGAAAGAGGGGGGTAGCAGGACTTCATTTTTTGTTTCGCTATTTAGGCAGAGGCAATTATTCTGCATCCACGACGAACCTGACAAATGCAGTGAGATGAGTCTTCATGCTTGAGGCGCAACTGTTTGTCATCTGCGCATGTAGGATATCCAATTGAATGAATCTAGGATGTCAGTCAAGGGGGGTCATGAAAGAGCTGAACTGCATTGGAGACCTGGCAGAGCTCTGAGGATCTTCTCCTTTGATGTCAACTGTTCTGGAGTGGAATGAGACTACTTTTTCTTAACGGGTACTGTTTTGCAGGATGGAGGTAGATCTTGACAATGCGGTTTCACTGATACCAGCTGATGTAGACATTCTTTCAATGAGCACTTGGTGGTCAGTGGTTTCAATGCCAGCTGAGAGGGCCAACAGGATCAGTGGATAGGGATAGCTCTGGTGCTAGGAGTCCAGCATTTCTTCCATGATGCTGAACAGACTGGTTTCTGTGCCCCCACATGGCCTGAGGGTAGACTCAGAGTCACCTAGGAGGTCGTTTGTCTCTATGTGCAAGCAGTTGGCAGCTAACCATAGTTTACAGGACCATTACTCCTACAAGGAAGATCCCAAGTGGGCCTGTAATTAGATTATTGGTGCCTACAGTTTAAGATGCCTGTGATATTTGCATATTTAAGGGCCCGGGGGATTACATCACTTAATAGGAAGACATTGATTAGGTTGTTGATGATCAGTGCAAGTCCTAGGAGGCCTAAGCTTAGGACATTAGCATTTCCAATATCCCAAGAAAGGGATTTTTTTTTTAATAATAAGAATTTTATTAACCTTGAATCCGTCAAGGAAGGGCATTTTTGAAGGAGAGCAAGGTGTTACTCATGTCAGATTCTGACATGCTTTCAAAGTGGCAAAAATGTATTGAAGAGCAAAGCTTAAAGTCAGAGGAGTGAAGACTGGCAATGTGAGCACTCAAAGTATATGTTTTATTGATGAAGAATAACAGACGATTGTCAAAGAGATCTGATGAGGTAGATATACTGGGAGACACGATCTCCCTATGGACTTGGAACACATCTTTGGCAGTGGTGTGCCTTGAAATAATCTTTCTTTACTGCTAAGCATCAGATTTACAGTCTCCGTGGTAGGTATGGCAGGCCATTGAACAATGTTATTTTAAGGGGTGATTACGATGGCAGGCGGACTCGAGTCTGCCCGTCATCGTAGCGGTGCCTGGGACCGCCCGCAAGGCGGCGGTCCCGCACCCCACATTAGGATGCGACCGCCACCATGGCAATCGCATCCAGGCACTTTAACATTGCGGCGGGTGCTGCTGGCAGCAGCACCCGCCGCAATGTTTAGTTGGCATGCCATGCATTTCCCTACACTACGTGACAGGCACAACGCGGTGCCTGCCACTTAGTGCAGGAAAATACAGGGGGGTACCATGGGTACCCCCCCAGTGCACCACCACCTCCCCCCAACACAAGGGGGTCCCACAACGGGCCCCCGAAACTAATCCCCGCCAGCCTTTTCATGGCAGTTCTACCGCCATGGAAAGGCTGGCTGAGGCCAGCATCGTAATTTGGCGGACGGTGCCTGCCAGGCACGCCACCATTTTACAGCTGCAGACCGCTCCGCCAGGCAATCGGAACGACTACCTGTGGTGGATCCGTGGCGGGCAGTCTGTGCACCCGCCACAGTCGCGGTCCGATCCCCCCAGCCATCCTAATTTGGTGGGCGGGGAATCGAGGTACGATGGCGGAGGGCCCGCCACTGCACGGCTGGCGGTGGCAGGCATTCCGCCATCGTAATCGGCCCCTTAGTTGAGATTGTCTTTCTAGTGCTCTGCTTTGATGCTCAGTTGTCGGAGGCTGCCAGTATTGCCATTTACGGGTCGTGTTTCAGGCAGAAATATAAACAAGAGTAGTCAGATGAAAAACCTTTGTCTTAAAATCAATGCTAAAAGAGCCTTGCATTCCTTGACAATGGATAGGTTACCCAATTCATGTGTTGCCCAAAATGTGTGTTCCAGCTGTAAGAACTGACCCTTCATGAGACCAAAGCTGAAAACCTTAATATGATTTCTTTTCTACCTAAGACGGCATGTACCAAGATGGGACTTGGTCTTCCAAATAGAGCAAAGGTTATTCTAATTGGTTTTTGAAGTATGGTGGCTCTGACTGAGCTAGGTTTAGTCGACAAATGCACATATGCTAATAAGTGTATACGTCTGATCGCATTGCAACTAATTTGCATCGCAGATACTGATTTATTGTACTTATGCATTTAAAAAAAAATATGCTTAAGGATCGGACCAAGGAGTACACACAAATCAACCCATAGATCCAGATAAAGGTATATTTGTAACTCCTTCACGTGCAATTCACCCACTTACTACACATGATTCTAGTTATGTGTATGTGTCTGTACTGCAGCCAAATGTTCTTCAGTTGCTATGCAGTGGGTGATACGAAAACTGGTTTAATAAATAAACCATAAATAGGTACAAAATGAAGGGACCCGTGGGGGGGGGAGTGACAGGTGCAGCCTAGTCTTCCCCCCCCTCCCCCTGGGGAATTTCGTAGAATGGTGGAGGCCAGGACAGGGGATAGGTAGGGAGAAGCAAAGGGGTGAGAGTTAGAGACAGTTATATAATGAGTCAGGAGGGGCGTGGCAGCCTCTTCCGGACTCCTTGCACCACCAGGAAGGAGGATTTTTTGGAGAGAATACAAATAATTTGGTGGATTGGTAGGGTTTTGTTGAGTTATAGGGAATGCCATAATAGGACAGGTTGTGAGGGGTGTCTGTGGTAGTTGGGGGTGTGGAGAGTCAGATGAAGATATATCCACTCCTAGGAGGCGGGGTTGGGGGGGCGTGGGAGTAGAGCACAGGTGAAGAAGACTGGGTGTGGGATTACTGGAACTGGACAAGGAGATTTTATTGGAGGATGTGGTGTAGCGGAACAGAGAGATTGGGGAATGGAAGGAGGTCAGTGAATGAAAAGGAAAGAATGAGGCAAGGTATGGGGCGTTGGTAAGCTTGGCATGATGTGGTAAGTGTGGACGAAGAAGGGCATGATGGTTCAAAGCCTTTGACACTATGTTACGTTGTTGAAGTTGACTGTTTTACAACCCGGTCCTAATAAAGTGACCTTTTATGCTTCATGGTGGTATGGGTTGTATTTCCCGAAAACAGGTGCTTCTTAAACTTTTTTATGGAGAACTTTGTAATAACATGCATGTGCACACAGCTTGCTATCTTTGTAAAATTCCTGAGAGTACCTAGATTTTTCTCCTTTTTGCAATTGCGGTCCTGTGAATCACAACTGAACTTCAATAAGAAGCTAGCTCGGTAAGCCTGATGCTATTATTAGTGGCAATTTATATAAGTTGTAAAGTTTACTTTTTTTAAATCGGGCAAAAGAATACGGAAAGCGTACTTTGACAGCTACTGTAAGGTCTAGCTTGTCAGTGCAGCTGTCTGGAAGACATCGAGCAGGATTTGTCTCCACCCAAAGAAGTAATACTCTAAACTCATGCTATTGGGTGTTTGGTGCATCTTTCCACCTTCTAGGAAGTGCTTCTGCTGGAATGTGTAAGGGACTATTTTACATCTGAAACACAAACTCTAGCATCACTCTGTTACATTCATCCCTATATTTCCTATATGCATTCTCTATATATGGACAATTGTTTTAGTTTTCCCCAGCACTGGCAAAGCCAGTAGGGCATGGTGTACTGTTATAAACAGGATTTGGGAATGCTTCTATGCTTTGATACATTAAAGCCAGCCCTATAGGCGTTACCAAGGCTTTTTGAAGCGGGGGGGGGGGCGGGGGTTAAATTTCTTGTTATTCACAATTCTAATGCCATTTGGATAACACTGACCCAAGACGGGACGGCCTCCTACAAATATATAGATGTATTCTGCTTATAAAGGTGAATACCTGGAAGGCAAGCCACATGTCCCCTCCCTCCCCCCGCAAGTCTTGGGTGTGCAAAATAATCTGGGAGGAGGAGTTATCACACGGGAGAACATTCTGCTCAGATGCTTTTGTAGAGGGTGGGCAACATCGTCCTGCATACGGACCATGATTTTTCAATCTGCAAAGGTCCTAACTGTGTTTCCAGTTTGGTCTCTGGTAAAGTCAGTACCATAATAAAAGCATTTTTGCAGGACAATTCCTACCCACAGTCAATTTGCAAGTTTTATTTTATGAAAAATCGATTAAAAATGCCTTTGTGTTTGACTTGTTTTCCTGAAAAAGAAGTCCAATTTGACAGTTATATGGAGAATGAAAATGTGTAGAATAGCAGAATGCAAAGATGGCAGGCAGAGCTTAATTCGTAAAAAAGAAATAAGTAAAATAAGTGCCCAACGTATTCTTCACGAGGCCTCTGCAGCTTGCCTTACCCAGTGACCACGGCAGCGCAGCCAAATGCCGGTAGCAATGCTACTGCTAATCATTACACTCTTACAAATGTGACATTTAGACTATTCCAGGCCACCCAAAGCTCTAATAATGGCCTGAACGCACTGGTATAATTATGTTTTTTAATTAATACTGAATTGTTAAACACTGTGCTAACGTGCTCTCCTCAAAAATTGACAAATATCGCCACTACGTGGTGGATTGTCATAAGTGCCTGTGTAGAGAATTAAATTCCAGTGCTGAGCACTGGCAAACACCAGCACAAATTAAGCAATGAGCAGGTGAGAACCAGTCTACATTCCCTGTGTTCTTTGAATATTTCCACATCTGTGGCGGGTACTGGAACTAAGCAGTTTTGCAGCGTCGTGTACAAAACATTCACGGTTCTTTGGACAAACCACAACAAAGAACGCAAATCTATGCCAGGCACTTCAGAATCAGAAAAGGAATTGAGACATGCTTGTGGAGACATCTCTCATCCAGTTAGGGGGAAGCAAGCACCAGTTTGATAAAGTGACTATTCTTGAAGAGTGAAGCAGACAGAGGGATTTGAAGCAATGCACAGCTTTTAAATCTGGACTTGCCAAACATCAATGCTTAGGATGTGGCAACTTGGGGAGCAGAACCCTCCCCCCACCCCTCCCCCATCGCACCCTTTGAACTTGCTGAAATCAAACTAATCATTCCTGATATGTTAAGGAATGCAGAATGGTAGCAGCTATTGATTACCAGGAAGTGTGGGTGCAGACAAGATAGTTGGTTGGCCCTAAAAATAAAGAAGCAATAAAGCAATTACTATTTGAACAGGAAAGAAGACGAATATAATTGGGAAGTACCAAGCAGCAACAAAAATAAAAATTCTGAAACTTCCTAGCGAGTTATCACAGTGGCATTTGGTTATAGTGATGCCACTCGACCTCAACACATATGAATAACTTGGTAAACTCATTTTATCGTTATAGCTAGAATGAAGTCGAGTGGTTTTAATTGTGAACCTCACTGTGCTGCATCCCTCACACATGATTCTAGTCCTGCGCTTGCTGCCATCACTGTAGGTGAAGTTAGATGTGCTCCTATGTCTCATTACAAGGACATCTGATGTACAGTAGGAGCCCTGCATCATGAGGATAGTTCCTTTGGAACTGGATATAATCATTTGTCTACAACAAATGGAAGTTGGGTTGATGCAGACCTTGTTCTTGAATAACAAGTGGAATAGAGGGGAACAGTACGGCCTTAGTGGAGCAGCACAGTATGTGTACAGTTTGAGTTAGTTTGGCATTTATTTCTATTATGTGCAAATTTGCTCCCTGAAAGTAGGAGAATTCTGAAAATGTTGTGCTTGAAATGTAACTGCAGAGCCAATCGGGAAGCAATAAAACTCGGTTGCACAGGCTTTAACAAGAGGGTATGTTTCTTAATAGTGAAATACTTGGACTTGGCATTAGCGAACTGAAAGAGGCAGAGCTGAATCAAACAGTACCATCAAATGATCCCACTACCACAGAGTGTGATTAGGAGCAATGTGGAATTACAAAAAGTGACACTTTAAATGAAGCGGTTCATAAGAAATATGGGAAACCAAGAGAGGGCGCTGGAGAGCTCAGCAGCAAAATGGCTGCCGAGTACAATCCGGCATTTTTTTGCGGCATCTGGGCTGAATTCAAGTCCTAATAGCTCTGAACGTGCGCCCCGGTGCAGCTGTCGGTACCGGTATTGGGGCTCTGAAGTGGCAAAGGGCTGCGTGGCTGTCTCGTGGCCTGTACTGCGGCCTGGTGTGCGGGATGCCTCGTGGTCCCGCTGTGAGGGGAGTCTCTAGTCCGGAGGTGAAGAGATGGCAGCACTGTATACCCAGTGCTGCAGGGCGGCCGCCGGGTGCCTGGCTGCGCTGCCTCTTCTTTTTGGGAATGCTCCTTTGCAGCTGTGGGAGGGGGGCGGCGACCTACTGCGGAGTGGTGGCCCTGTGGGTGAGTGACTGGTGCCCTGTGGGTCAGTGACTTGGGCCCCCGGAGGAAAGCTCTAATTCAACCCAGCGGGTGGCCATGCCACTTACTCCAGCACAATCCTTTGGATCTGGAGGGCAAATCAGGTTGCGGCTGTGGGGGAGGCTCGCAATACCGCCCACAATACACTCCGCTGTGGCCCAGGATGGGGTGCATTGCACAATACAAAGACAAGAATGGGTGAAAGTGGGAGGCAGCTAGAGGGCTTGCTCTTGTGTCTGCTGAAGCTGCAGATGGGACCTGTGGGCCTGCTGGTCCGTGCCTGAACTCCACACCAACACATTTAAGCATTTCATCTGCCTGCAGACCACTGGGAGTAGGAGGGCACCCTGGTCACTGGACACAGTGGCCTTGTTTTGCTAAAGAGGTAGGCCGGACTGGCCTAGGTCTAAGCTTAGTGCTTTCAACTTTGGGAGCGGATCCCTCCCCCCTCCCCCCAATCGCACCCTACTTGTTGAGAGGTCTGCCTCCTATAAAAGTGCCTATGCCTGGGCCCCTACTGATTGAGACCCCTCTACAACACTGACCTGCTCATGCCTCCCACTGGCGCCGGGGTGTGGCAGGGCCTCTTTGTGCAACTGTTCACGACCAAAGCTCCTGTACCCCATCGCATTTCGACCCGCCTTCACCCTGGGAGCGGAGACCTCAGGCACATACCTGTGAGGTGCAGTGAGCCCTTTGTCGATGCCCTGGTAGGCAGAACAATGTGAGACCCTGTTACCCTCAGGGTGGCGATGCCAGATGATGACTGACAAGTGTCTGACCTGCTGGACTGTGCATCATGGAGAAAACAGAAGTGTGCCAGTTGGCAATCGATGAAAAGTGGCAGAGATGCCACACTGAGATGGAGAGGGCAGCGGAGGACACCCCGTACGGTCTCAGGGTGGTTCCCTCCAGAACTCTGATCTGAAGATGTTGCTGGACGTCAAAAGCAGTCTGCGAGCTATTGACGCTAAGACTGACCTTCTCACTAGCTGCCTGTATCGCATGAAAGAGCCGGTGGATAAGCACGAGGACCAGTTAGATCAACTTGAAGCTCATGCGTTCAATGCGGAAGACACTGACAGCGGCCGGTGAACACCTGCTTCGTGTTGACAAAGTCCTCGAGGTCAAATGACTCCTCCAGAAAGCGGACATTGCCTACTCTTTGCTTTATCCTGCCAAGCTGTGGATTTACCTTGATGGAAAACCCCACTACTTTACAGATGCTAAGGCTGAAATCAAATTCTCCCAACAGATCTCGCTACAGAAGACCGAAGGAGCCTCCCCCCGGGCCTCCCCTACTCCGTGGAATGATGGCAGTCTCAGCAACAATGAATAACACCAGACGGAGCGGGTGGCACCACTGCGCCTCAAGTGCTATGTGCAGACTCTACGTCTGCACTCAGTTTTTGGCTGACATGCTGGCTGCGTCCCGGCCTGAGTAACAGGCAAACATTTCCAGCCAGCTCTGTTCTCCATTTTGTCTATGACCATGACCATCTGTTTACGATGCTCATGCCGATCACAACTTGGTGCACTTGCCCCTCATCGGCCACCCAGTCCAACTTGACTGGGTTGATCGCCGAGCTCTTTAACACCTCAAGGGATGATTCCCACTGTGCATGTCTATTTTTGGGATGGGGTTCGGCGGGGGGGAGGGGGCGGGATGGGGTCGTTCAACCAAGTTCTGGGGTTGAAGTGGGTGGGGGCGGGTTTAACTGTTTTTGTTCTTTGATTTTCTTTCTTTCCTTCACATATCACCCCTGGCAGGGCACCCCACTGAGTCATCACTCCGCACAACTCAGGGGGGGGGGGGTGGAGCGCTTGGCCCATTTCCGCCATAGCATGCCGACCCATTTCTACAGTGCGATGACCATGGACAGATACCGGACTTGGAACGTCCGCAGGTTGCATGACCAGCGGAAGGCCAGGTTAATTCACGCTTACCTAAATAGGCCCCACAGAGACATTTGTTTTCTTCAGGAACTCCATCTTACTCGGGAGACTGCCTCCTGGCTACATGGAGGTTGGTGTGCAGAGACGCGTCTCTTAATTCTAACTATGCTCGACTGCTACTCCTGCATAGGGGCTGACCATGGCATCTGACCCAGACCGTCCTTATTCCTGGCATGCCTCACAGACACCCAGTTATACTAGCCTCGATCTGTGGACCCAACAACAGCCCTGAGCCTTTTTACCGACATGTGACGGCAGATAGCCAGCATGAGCAGTGGTCTGGGGAGTGATTTTAATGTCGTCCTCGATCCGGTGGTGGACCGTTCTGGCGCCCCTAGATGACCTAATCCCAACACAGCTGCTTAACTCCACACACTGATGAGGGACAACTGCCTGAATGTTTGGCGGATGATGCAGGAGCATAGTGCAAGAGGGTACTTGTGTTACAGTAGCGCGAAGTGCGCGGTCATGGATCGTTTATCGATTGCTTACCTGGGATGCTCTTACCTGGGCAACTGTGGTGTCACACTTACCCCGCACACTTTCTGCTCATGCACCTGTCCTGCTGGAACTTTCCCCACCTTTGGCCTCTTCGCGGGCACTTGGCCCCTGGGGCCCTTTTTCACTCAGCTTTTAGGGATGAGGTCCGAACTGCGATCATTGACTATTTCGCCATTAACGAGAAATCGGTTTCCTCCCAGTCGATGGGAGGCCTTTAAAGTTGTTATTCGTGGCATATTCATCGTAAAACAGTTTGGCATTCCCATGATGATAGGGGCGCAGTTTGCTATGCTTGAGTGTGACCTTAGGTCTCTCGCACTGGAATTCTACGCCACAAAGAGCACTTCCACCATGACAGCTATATGCGTAAAACGTTCAAAGTACGATGAGTAGGCCCGGAGAGGGACCCGCTATCTGCACCGGGAGGCGACTGCACATCGCTACAGTAAGGGCAACCACCCTGGGAAGACTGTCGCTAACATGCTTCGCAGGCCCCGGACCTCAGCTTATGTTGTGGAGCGAATTGATGAAAACCAAAAGCGACAGTCCACCGCTACTGGACTACTCCAAACCATGACCTCCTATTACTCCCAAGCGAGGAGGAGTTGTCTGCTTATTTGGATACCATTCAGCTGCTCTGGCTTGACCAGGGCCATCGTCTCTACCTGGACACCCCCCCCTTACGGTGGAGGAAGTGCTCCAGGTCATACAATACCTGCCCAGTGATAAGGCACCCGATCTTGATGGACTTACTACCTCCTTCTACAAAGAGTATGTGGACCTTTTAGCCTCCCATCTTCTGGCGATGTAAGAGGGAGTGCTGGTATCTGGCAAGCTGCCATCTCTTCGTGAAGCAGTAAACATCACAATACTTAAACTGGACAAGCCTGCTAATCGTTTATATCGACTCATACCAGCTGCTCTCATTGATCAATGTCAAGAAGATACTCGCCAAGCTCCTTGCAAACCGCCTCCCTCCTCTGCTGACAGACACTGTTCGCCTGGACCAGTTGGGGTTTTTACCAGGCCGATCCACGGCGCAGGATCTTCACATGATGCTTTCCCTCATGCATGCCATAGAGCCTCGACTAGCCGATGTTGCTGCCTTATTGGACGCCACAAAGGCGTTTCACTCTTTGGAGTTATCCTTCTTAGTCCACTTACTTCTGCACCTTGGTCTCAGCCAGTGCTTCGTGCTCCTGATCCAGCTTCTTTACACCCCCCGGATGGCCCGAATTCACCTCAATGAGATGATCTCAGACACGTTTCCAGTCACGCGTAGAACTTGAGAGGGACGTACCTTATCCCTGGTCCTTTTTGCCATGGCAATGGAACTGCTGGCTGCCCAACTGCTGCAGCACCATACTCAAAGACTCAATTTCACAGTGCAAAGGATCTTAGTGTCCATGTATGCTGACAATGTCAAGCTGTATTTAAGAGAACCTCAAGCGGACCTACCACCCATCATTTGCGAAGTCATCAGATTTGGTGGCTATTCGGTCATCCACAAACTGTGCTACATCTGTACTTTTCCCCCGCACCGGGGACACGGTTGTTCGAATCGGATTACCCACTGCAATGGGCCTCTGAACCTGTACGCTACCAGAGTATTTGGATCAGCTGCGACATGTACGAGCAGATCCCGACCTTGACTCGCTTATCTCGGTCTGTAACTGGGCAGATTGCTATTGCAAAAATGGTTGTTTTACCTAAATTCTTGCATCTCTTCCTCAACCTTCCAATCCCACTTGCCACACATTTCCTCTGGTGCCTGTGCTCCAACCTGGCGACCCTGGTCTGGGCTTGGAAACAGCCACGGCTCATGTGGGAGACGCTCAACCTGCCAGTCCAACAGCCGAGCCTCAATGCACCCGACATGACACACTGTGCACTCTGAGCACGAGCCCAATTCCTCCATTTTTGGCTCTACCCCACACACTTCCTGCCCCATCCTCCAGTGGAGGCAGATCAGGCAGCCCCTTGCCCCCTGGCCACAGTGCTTTACCAACCCAACAAGCCCCCATGCGCAGAAAGTAACACTGTTGAATGTGTTCCATGGGCCTGGAATGGCATGCAGCATAGCACCCAGCTGCCTTGCTTTTACACCCCTCCTCCATCCCTCTTGCGCAGAACCCCCTGCTGCTGCCACTACAGGATGACAGCGTCGGAGCACTAGCCCGCAGGCAAGGTCTTACCACGTTTGCAGACATATACCCAGACGGTCAAATCTAAACCCCATTTGCAGTGGATGAACATCCCCGCCCCACAGTGCTTTATGCCCTTCTCTACCACCAGCTCCGCGCTACCTGCCATGCAATGCATGCCACGTTCACCGCGCCACCTACACTTCACGCGCTTGAACATATGCTGACAAATACCTCCTTTTACATCCTCACTCACCATTCTATTCAATTACTTGTATTTCTGTGTTAATTTACATCGCCTATGGCATGCACTGTATTTGGATTGCTTCCAAGTTCCATTTAGAGTTTATTATGAAGTTCTGCCAGTGCTTCAGTTGCATCTGGAGCTGTTCATAGCTGGATGTATTGCTGTGCTGCTGAGAATAAAATCTACATAAAATCATCTCTACTCTGGATTCTTTCTAACACCTCCCCTTGCAAATTAGAAACCCACTTGGACACTGAGATGCAAGACAATGTAACAGTGTGCACCCGGGCGACCCAAGCTGCCTGGGACCTGGACCTAGACTTCTCCCCCCCCCATCACAGGCGCACAATGGTCGAATTGCTGTGGGCAAACTGCACCCCACTCACCAAACTACAGGCTGAGGCCAATTTAAAATTTCTACACAGGTTCTACCACACCATGGTGCAATTACTACATATATTGCTGGTCGATGATGTTCGCTGCTTATGCTGCGCAGCTCTGCATGCTCATTCTGCCATCTAGCTTAGGAGTGCTCTAGGGTGGCGGGATACTGAACTACTGTATACACGGGCCTACATCAGACAATTTGTCACTCACTGCCGCAGACCCAGTTAGTTGGCCTCTTGGGTTATGTGAAAGATGTCCCCCGCCAAACCCCTGGGGTTGGACGCCTCATGGCCATGCTCTTGCTCTCAGCCAAGAGACGGGTTGCTATGAATTGGGGCAGGCGGCCTGCACCAAAGGTTAAGACTTGCTTGCAAGATGCGGTTTATTGCCAGGAGCAGCTCTCTACATACTGGGAACTTATGCCACTGAGATACCGCCCAAAGGACATTTGGGTGCCCATGTTGGCCTATCACAGACAGACGGAGACACTGTCTCTGCCGAATACAGAGAGGGACTTGCCCAATGTAGAAGCCCCCACCTTACCAGGTGGTGCTGATGTGATCCAGGCACCCCTGCCCGTGACTACCCACACATCTGAAGCCCTGTGGCAAGGCGTAGTTTGTGGAGCAGTGCTCTTTCCCCCTAGCCATCCGTTGGGCAGAGTGATGCTGTATTGATGAATTATGTACTGCAAATTTCATGCTATTTTTTAGGTCTCTATGATGGGGTGACGTTACCATGATGTATTATGCACTGGAATGAACTACATGTTGTACCTTGCCTTTCCCCTTTGTTGTTTTTTTTACCCATGCCTCCATCCCCTTCCTTCCCTTTTTCTGTTGGAGGCTAAGGACATGCTGTTATGTTTATGAAATGACAATAAAAACAGTTTTAAAAAGAAAAGAAATACGGGAAACCAAAACGATTCATAGGGAGCTAGCTTAGCTCAAGGTCTGCTCTTCAGGCAAGGTGGTTAAAAGCTTCTTTGTTCCTGTGGCTTAGTAACCCTTTACACCAAGCATAAATTTAAGGCTGTGGTAATACTTAGAAAATATGTAGACTTGTGCTCCCAAGTAAACTGTTTGAGCAGGCTAAAAAAAACATTACCTCAGATGTTCACTAAAAATGCACCATCTTTGATGTCTTTGAAACTTATTTCCAGCTGGCACGAATACGGGGCTATTGTTCTCGCCACACACAATGACCTGAGGATGCAGACTGATGGTGAGTAGGAGCCAGATCTTAATTGACCTCTGACTGGCTTCCAACATCACTGACTACCGTTTTCTACCATGTCACCTGGTAGAAGTGAGATTCCATGGTTCTTGAGTACAGCCCTTTCTATCAAATATGTCCAGTGTGGTGCCATGACCCCTTGAATTCCCATGTCACCCCTCCTTTTCAACTACAGATTGTGTCTGTAGGCTCCGTGGTATGAAATTTTTTATTTATGCTGATCAGCATCTAGTTTTAAAGCTAATAAATATTGCGTCACTATCCTCTGCTGATATATGCATCATTCTTGTAATCAGATGGTGCTTTTTCTTAAAATGTCCTAAAATTAAATTCAAATAAATCTACCAGTGTTATTCCCTGGGACTTGTGCCTATGGTCCTCCTCTATAGGTACTTTCCCAACCCCTGTCAATGTAGGTCAACTCTTAGATCTTTGGTGGACAGTTATCAAGGCATGTTTCTTTCATTTAAGACGTGCAGTAAGTTTGATCATTTATTATATCAATATATACACATCTGCATACTTTATGTATGCCAATTTCTGAACCTGAACTGTATTACAAAGCAATTTGGAGCTTTTTATACCAGTTTTGAAAGTCCTAAGTCTAGAAACTTGAGAAAAACGGATTCATTCCCCCACTTTCCCCACGAGCAACCTCAGTTTTCTCATATCAGTTCACATTCCATTGCCCTCTAGAATTCTCAATATCTTCAGCCTATGAACACAGGGGCTCAGACTGACGAGTAACACCAGGTCTCACAAAGCAAAGATGGTGGGGGCAGCTAGTTAGCAGTGAGGAAATGGAGATATATTTTGCAAGACAGTGAGAATCTTACCTTGTGTGTGAAGCTTTATATGTTGGGCCACATCTAATGAGGAGGCTAATCCTTCTGATAAAGGAGTCACTATTCCCGTTTAAAAAAATGCAACAGGTGTTTTTGTCTTAATTCTCTAATCGCACACACTGATTTTTGTTGAGTTCCAATGGAGAACAAGTCTGAAGCGTTCTATTTGTAGGAGTTTCCGGAATTGCTTGTAGTTGGACGCAGAGCTCAAGGAAAGGCCGTGTTCCATGGTCCTAGGCTTCCTACTTACCTCTGTGCTGTTAACTTTGGTGCATTGGCAGTGGTGGCAGGAGAAAGCTACAGGAGCGCAAAAGATTGTAGAGCCAGCGGTTTGAAGCAACAAGCTCTGAAGAACTGGAGAACTCATGAAGTACTAAACATGTAGAGTGCCACTATCTAAGAAGCAGGGTCAAAACTGATTTGCAAATGGCTGGGTCCAAACAGGAATGGCATGGTGCGCATAAAAACTACAGATTTAGGCCCAGATATTTGTACGGGGCGAATGTTTGACATTGTTCAGTATTCCGTCCATCAATTGTTCTTTTTGCATTTTACACTTCGTGGGGGTCGGGTATGCCCAGACGTGGGACCCATGCTCTCCAAGCCACTGGAGTCAAGCTAGCCTGTCTGATGAGGGATGATACCCCGAAACGGGTCCCAGGATGCTCATTGTAGGTTCGGGGAGTACCTGGCCTGGCAGTTTTGGCTTGACTGTTTCCATGGGGAGCAGGGTCAAAAGTGATTTGCATATGGCTAGGTCCAAACTGGAATGACCTGGCGAGCCAAAAAAACAATATATTTAGGCCCAGATCTCTGTACTGGGGTTGAATGTTTGGAATTGTTAAGCATTCCATTCATCAACTGTTCTTTTTGCACTATCTAATAAGAAGCAAGGGAGATTGAGGAGCTGATCCTTCATGTCTCAAGATGAAGAACAGCAGGGAGCCAAGACAGTGGCAACAGCACACAACCAGTTAGAAGAGAGAGAGAGAGAGGAGTCTATAGTTACAAATCAGAGCATTAACACTACATGGCTTAGTCGAAATAGTTGCATTAACGAAAGCCAACAATACATTAGAGACAAGGGAGCCATATGAGAAGTAGAAGCCTTTTCTTTGGATTTTCTTGTCGGTGTCCTCGAGGTATTAAAAATCCTGGCACCTTTCCCTTTTTCAAAATCAGCCCTCTCCCTGTACAGTGTGGAATCAATGAACTGTGGATTTTCCTTCTAGCAGGCCACAACTCTTGTTAAAAGTAAACATGTACATAATGTGTTGAGCAGATTTTTGCACGTTATGTTTAAATAACTTATCGACAGACATCACTACTGTCAATCTGATTCTGAAGTGGATATTTTTTGTCTTAACTCTTTTTGCCAAGCTTTGAGATGACTGATGTTGAAGGAAATGTAAAAAATTAACACATGGTAGATAATATAACACAAGAGAATAGGACGCAACAGACGCAAACTGAAAATACACAGCCGTTCGTGGTTAAAAAACATTTTAGGCCCAAATCTTGCACTGACGAGTAAGGTGAAAAGTGCACTTGAGGACACAATGTAATAGGAAACTTGAAAGTGTTTCAGTTTAACTCATGTTTAGTGAGCTTGAAAGCATTTATGATTTTGACAAACAAGTCCACCGCGCACTTTGTGCCTCCAAACAGATTGTGGCCTGATTAGACAATGGGTGCAGGGAAGTAAATTAGTCCAGAGCACACAGAGGTCTTAGGTGCACAATACTGAAATAACACTCTTCACTTAAATTACATTTACCATGAACACACATGCATTCACAAGCAGAAGAATGCTTTGTTTATCAAGCATTGCTGAGAGCGCAATAAAGAGTGTGTGTAATGGACTGGGTCAGAATCTTCGAGTGATTTTTCAGTCTTAAATCTGTAACTTGCAAGTCAACTATTATTTACTGTTTGTAATAAACTATTGTACAGTTGTGTATACAAAAAGCTGCCTGCAAGCAGCAATTTAAGGAAGACTGAGGTGCAGTCTGTGTTGTGTGTGTTAAAGGTCTTTCTCCCTGTCGAGACAGTAAATTGCTGTCTTCATTGCCAGAGGAGTTTGTCTTCTTTTATTTTTGAAGGTATCTGTCAACCCGCAACACGGACGTTAATTTTCCATAATGTTAAGAAATCATTCACGTCAGCAATGCAAGCCTCTGAAGCAGCAAAGAAAAAAATTCTGTCTACGTTTGGTAAGAATACAGCATGTTGCATGAAATGGGAGGTTAATAGGAGATAAATATACAGGCTACGTTTCTAGGATGTAGCTCCAGAAATCTCCTACAACTCTTGCAACCTAGTGCTCTAACTTTAAGAAATAGAAGAAAGGGCTGGGTTTAAACAAACTGGCAAGAAATGCACTGATATTGTTCTTTGCCACAGCGGGGTAGAGGCAAGGGGAAAATGCATGGCATGAGCCGTGCCACGAATTGAGTTGTGCCCTATAATTATCCCGGTACGCAAGGGGGGGTGGTCCTAGTGGAAGCCCAATATTACATAAACATCAACATCACATGATCAACCAATTACAAACAATACTTATACATATTGAAAATGTTTAATTGAGGTTGAACATATACATCATCATGTTCAAAACACATCATATTCTGTAGCGCTGCGCACATGCTTTCTTTCCACCTATTGCGGAGGACTGGCGACCTCGGATATTCTCTCATACTATCAGGCCTCGCACTTATTGGTCCTTAATGAGTGGTGGTATGGCAACAGGGAGGACCCGGCATATGCGCTGGAGCGTTATCTTATGGGGTCCCACACACTACACACTATTCTTTACTCGGCGCCGCTACGGGGCTCGCTGCCACAGGCCACACGGGTGGTGTTCCAAATATGGCGGCAAGCACTGCGTCGCATGGGGTGGTGGAATACCCTGACCCAAGAAACCCCCCTGTGGCATAATGGGCGACTGCCTGACATCGCGGCCCTACAGGGCTTCCGGGGATGGGACGCCATAGGCATCTCGACCCTGGGGGATGTTATGAGGGGCACGACACTCAAGTCCTTTCAAGATCTACAAGAGGAATTTGGCATGCCCCGGTCCCAGTTCTACCGATACCTCCAACTCCGTCATGCATTGTCCCCTAGCCTAAGGGGTCTGGAATCTCTCCCGGAGTTTAGCCCCTTGGAGGCAAAAGTATTCATGGGGGACCTAGAGACAAAAAAGATATCCCGGATTTATCAATCCCTGGTTACCCATTGCTCCCCTACGCTACAGAGGCTCCAGGGGGTATGGGAAGAAGATGTGGGCACATTAGAAGAGGAGGACTGGCGGGAGGCTCTGGCCGCCCCTCGTGGCGCGGCCATAGCGATGCGTCTCCGCCTCATTCAATTTAAATACTTACACAGTGTCTACTTCACCCGGGTTCAACTGTGGCGGGCGGGACTGATTGCCTCCCCGGAGTGTCTTCGGTGTGGCCGGGAGGAGGGCACGTTTCTGCATACCGTCTGGCACTGCATGTCTTTGGACCGGTTTTGGAGGCGGGTCTTGGCCTGTTTGTCGGAGGTGTTGGGGTGGGGGCTCCCACACACGCCACAGTTTGCCCTGCTACACGTTATGGAGGGGGTAGGGGGCAATGTATATAAAAGACATCTTATGCACCTTGGCCTTACATTGGCAAAACGAGATATAGCTAAGGCGTGGAAGGACCCACGGGCCCCGTCTGTGGCAGCCTGGAAAAATGGTCTGGACTTTTGCATGGGGTTGGAACAGCCAATCTTTGTTGCTAGGGGATGCCCACGTAAGCATTATAAAATATGGAAGCGTTGGGCGGAATACAGGGGCCTGTGGCTCGAGCCTCCGGTTGTGGCAGCGGACCCTCCGGGAGTAAATGATGGCGACGCATGGGCTTGCTATGGTGCGAGGTGAGGGGGGGCTTGGGGGTGTGTGTACATAGGCTACTATTCTTCTGTTTATAAAGATCGATTGTGGACTGGACTCCGTGGACATTGTGCGACTCTGGGGGGGCGGGTGAGGGAGGGGGGAGTTGGAGGGTGGGGGTCCTCTTTGGAAAATTCAGTTTTGTATGCATAGCCATGTGTTGTTCTTTGTTCTTTATTTTAAAGAAAAAGTCGATTGCTTACGGCTGATGTAAGGTTTGTTATTGCAGTTGTCTCTGGAGTGCAGAGCCCTGCAACATATGTGCAATTTGACAATAAAATACGTTTAAAAAAAAAAAACACATATTCATCAAACAAATTTATGCATAGGTGCCCCTGACAGGAGAGCAGAGGAAAAAGTGCATCAAGGTGCAGACGTAAGGGTGAGTGATGGAAGGAGGGCAGTGAACAGTGTATACATCAAATACATAAAAAGCCTGTCCAGCCTTAACCAAGGCTAAATTATTTACAGAAACAGAATGTCAAAAAGGACACGGTGAAGCTATCACCGTTGTCCACATTCAATACAGAAAATAGAGCTGTCGACGTTTCGACCCCGGGTTGGTGTAGGGAATTCTGCTCCTTACAAAAGGGCCTTCATCAGGACCATAGGGGGGCACCCTTTGTCCACCTGGAAATGTGGTGGAGAGAGCAAAAACGGGCCCGGAGGCTCCAAAGGTCAGAGAGGGACGGACTCTTGGTGAGTAATGTTAATATATTCAGTTTGTTCCCTTGATTTAATTTAATGAGGCGTGAAAGCATCAAGGTGCTCCTTCAGTCTTGGAAAATGACTTTGTGCTGCTTTGCATCCGTCCGCTTGCTATAATTATCCCTGACACTATCTCTCATTTTCCAAAACAAGGCTTTTCCTCACTGTGGTCATATAGATAGGAATTGGTCAATTTTGTGCTAATGGGGAGAATGTATGTGATGCAGCTCATCTTATTTCTTACTTTTTGAGTCCCTAAATTGGTAGGAGAGTCCAGCAGTGTAAACTCCTGCTTCAGAGAAGAGTACAAACTTGAGTTCACAGTTCCACGTCTAACAAAGCGTTTCATCTATAATGGGTAGAGCTCAACTGAGTCAGGAAATAAATTCATGTCTTCTAATTTCCTTCTCTCAGTTACTCCTCTTTTTACAGAAAAGTTTTGAAGTGACCCAGCCACAGTGCGACACACTAGCAACATAAATGACATCGCGATCCCTCCTCTATAGACCTTCCCTTTCCCCGATGCTTATTGCCCTTTTAAGTGATCGATCAATGGCATTAATCACAATACAAGTAACCTACATACATTGACTTTACTGAAACAGCCAGCTGGGCAACTCTGGTTAAACTCAAGTGTTGAAAACCTAGTACAAGCCACACAGAAGTGGACCAGTACTAAGGCAAGCCGTCAGCACTGTTTGTAGGTCTTGTCTCCAAAACATGTGTTCTTTTGTTCTCCCAGATCTCAAGTAACTAGGTAAACTAGTAACCACCGCCAACTCCTTTTTCAGATGTTGGACCACAGGTAAACATATGTATAGTGTTCTTCCTTTTCCTCCTCTCAGTGCCTCCTTTTTAGGCAAGACCTTTTTATTTTACAAAAGTATATGTATAATATACTTACAGGGGCTTTCAGCCATCTCTCTTCATCCACTGGCATGTTGAGTCATTCACATTTTGCTTCCACCCAAGACAGCATACAGCAGGGGTCCAATTGGTCAGCCTACTTTAGCCACTGGCTCAATTCACTTTGACTGTATTTTGCTCTTTCAAAATGAGCACATCCGCACACATCCGTTCCCTTCACCACACGCATTTGTTTTTATTTTATAATTACTTTAGCGTTGCCTTTGTGTTTGGAGCCTCTGGTGAAAGCAGGATCTTTCTGCCAGATGTCATCACAGGCCACATTTCACACTTTCAGTTCCTGTCTCCTGCCAATCGTGTTGCTATTTCCGTTTGAAGTGTCCTTTTTTCATCTGACTTCTGAGCTTTCATAGCATAACACATTCCGCCCATTTAAAACTATTCTGTATTTAGTTATTCTCTTTATACTATGCATGCAGTATACAAACCAAAAGCTTCAATATTATACATGAATTTATAAGCGGACAACTCTTCAGAACACATTTCTGCCATTGTCATATTTAACAGCACTTGTACCACTTTTTTTAAATGTATTTCGTTCTTTATTTCCTTCTTCCTTCATTCTTTGGATCTTTATTTCCTTGCTTTTTTCTTTTTCTTTCTTCCCTTTCCTGCTAACTTTCTCTTGCCTTCTCTCTTCCTTTCCTTTTCCTTCCTTATTTCTTCCTACTTTCTTTGCCTTTTTCCTTTCCCTCTGCCTTTTCCTTCTTTCTTGCTTTCTTTCCTTCTTTGTTCTTTCCTTATTTCTTTTCCTTCTGTCCTTCATTCTATCCATCTTTCCTTTTTTCTATCCTTCTTGCCATCATTTCTTCCTCCTTTCTTTCCAACTCGTGTGCCTTCTTTCTTTGTTTTCTTCCCTTTTTGCCTCTTTTCCTTCTTGCCTTTTTCTCTCCCCTTTCATTCCATTGTTCCATCATTCTTTACATTTCTTCTTCCCTTTCTTCTTTCCTTTTGCATCCTGTTTTTTTTCTATTTTCTGCTTTATTTCCTTCTTACCTTACATTCTTTCCTTCTTTCCCAAAAGCAAGAGGCTGGCAGCCAATGGCAGAACGATTGGCTCTTTTATGCCCGTGTTAGCTAAGATCTTTTGATTTTACTGACATTTTGTGCATGTCCTAGGTACTCATAGGGGTTTTTAACCACACCTCATCCATTTGTCTGTGGTTGCGTCATTCACATTTTTATCCAACCCACTCAAGCATGCATCAAGGGGCAATACATCAGCCCACTTCAATCACTGGTTGACTCCACTATGAGTTACGGCATGCTGCCCTTTCACAATGAGCATATCCACACATTGTAGTTCCCTTCAGTGCCAGGGAGTCCTATGGTAATGCCTTTAGTCATTGATTTTTTAGATTGAGGAACACCTGCCAACTTCCCAAACAAAGCTTTGCAAAAACCATGACAAAACAAAACATGAATTGCCAAAAGGCTAGTGGACAACACCAGACATAATGGCTTTGCCAATGCTGGTTATTGTTTACATCCCCTGTGTGATCTGAACAGCATTCATTGCTATACAAATAATCAGCACAAAATGTGCGAGACGTGATGTTCCACATTGTCAAATAACATAATACTGAGCAACATGGGCAGAGGAGATATTTACACTGGAGTTAGTTTTAATGAAACAAGATTAATTCCAGTGGCGGCTGCTCTCAAGAAGCATCGGCGGTGGGCGGGGCAAGGGTAAGAATGGGGAGGAGCGGGTGGGGGTTTAAAAAAATAAAATAAAATCACTTGCCTGCCAGCCAGCTGGCTGGCTGGCCGCCTCTCTTCCGTCCTCTTCCTGGCTTGTTCTCTGCAAACAGGAAGCACCTGGGCTCCCAGGCTCCCCATAGCCAATCACAATGCTGCAATGCAGTGTTGTGATTGGTCTGAGCGCCGTGAATCGGTGTTCAGCAAGGGAATGGGAGCCTGATCATGTTCTCCACCCAGGCTGTAATGCAGCCTGGGTGGAGAACATGCAAAGTGCGCATGAAAGTTTGGCGGCCCAATAGGGCCGGCCAAACATTCAAGCACACTTACATAGTGCCCACCACTCCTCCTCCTGCTCTGAGAGCAGAGCAGATCCGTCCTACCAAGATGCCGCAGCAGGAACAAATAAAATTATAACATTGAGTTCTTTTATTTTTACTTTTTTTCACTGTGAAAAGCAGTGGGGCGACGCTCCTCCACCTTAGCGGAGGAGCCGCCGCTTATTAATTCAGACTTGTTTGGCTTATCCATTGTCTCCAGTATTCAATGTGTGCCTGTCAAGAATATGTCTTCGAGTTCAGTGGTGATTGAGAATTCAATAAACATGACCCTTCCAGAAGAACCTGCTTAGCAGAATCATTTGACCTACTTTATTTATTCTGCCCATCCTTGTTGGTATGCAGCAGCATTCTCCCACAGAAACTTATTTTTTTAGCTATTATCATCAGTGCTGCGATGGTCGCAATTTAAAGGACTGGCAGTGCCCTGTAGGTTTCCCAGTATGGGACTTGTTAATGTTTTAAAATGAGAAGCAGTACGTATTTAAATATTCACATTTAGAATCATACTGGAGTTGGTAGGTGTATAAGCTACGTGGAAACTGATGGCGATGTAACACTTGTAAACAGATGACATAAAAATAGGCTGTGTTGAACCGACCGGGCAGGCATTCTGTCACTCTATTAACCAACACACTTTTACTTTCAAACCTCCTCATCTGGCAGTCAGAGTGACCGACAGGCCAGTCTAGCACTGAAAATAGCAGGTCACTGCTTTGAAAAGGCTAAATATCAGTGAGTGTGGTTGAGGACACATTTTGATATATTAGCTTTCCTGCCATTTCAATGTTTCTCTCACCTTTCGAACTACCACCTTATGCAATTTTCAGCTCAACTGATTCTCCTTATTGCCAGAACTTTGAATATGTGAATGGATTCCAAGGAGTACATTTATTTAACAGCCGTTTTCAATGAGTGAAAACTGAGTAGCCACGGAAGGATCCTCTGGAACAAGCATAATCAAGCTGACGGGGGTATTTCTGTTTTACAATAGTTGTAAATACCCTACCACTGCAGCTCTAATACATCATGGCAATGCTTTTTTTTTTTAATAACCCCTCAAATAAATATTAGTATGAAAGTGTAAACTTGACCTCAAATCAAACGTACCATAGAAACATTTTTGCTCTAGTTAATGCCCTTTCTCGGTCTCCAAGTTTGGACCCCATTTCACGTGATAGCTCAGTAGGTCAGCTAGATAGGTGGTCTTTTTGCTGCACCAGGTGTTCTCCTAAACTGAAAATTACTACCAACCTATGACATTTGATAACATTATGAGTATCTCGATTCCAGTAAGTTACCATACCATGGGCCGTAATGGTCAATCACCTTAGGAATATGTGATTTCAGGGTTAGGGCTTCCCATTTTGCCATATCCACATTAGGTTCCGCTTTCAAACCATCAGCATGTCCAAAAATGGGTGATGTGTCCCCATAAAACACACCATTATGTCCACTGACTGTCACTAAAACTGTTATTTGCAAAAACCCTCTCCATATCCCAGTCAGTAGTTTGTAACATTCACATCTGATCGCATACACACAATGTAAATTCATAATGGTGTTTATGGTTAATGATAACACTTGCACATTACACATATTCATGCAAATAGTACAAAAGAGGCAGTGAGTACAGGGGTTTACTTCCATTGGTGCAGCAGTCGCACTGGGGCCAGAAGGCCCGAGGAGTCCACTCAGCCATAGTTATTGCTGCATTTTAAATTTGAAACTTCAGCCAGGGGGCCATTTCCTTCTTTGCACTAAGGCCCATGACACACTTGCTACGCTACTGAGTGAGTAATGTATTTCTCTTACTCTCTCCGGTTATGCCTCGGGGTGGTCCCTACACTTAGTGGGCAATATGTTACAGAACAATGAGCTGTTTATTGAGATGTAATCTTGTCAGTGAAAATTGAACTGTGCTTTTTAAACGATAGGAGACTACCCATCTGAAAACTGATCAAAACTGTACTGCTAAATGAAGACTGAAATACAAAATAAAACGTGCAAGGACTGGTTATAACAAGTGTTGTGATGCCTCACTGCAGTGAAAAGGTCTGTACTGCTTTGTTTTAGGACTACCATAATGCGTTATTTTAGGTCAAGACTAGGCAACGCACATGCGCTCCCACTGGTCATGCTGTGTTCACTGCATGGATTTACAGCCTGCCTATTGGCTTTTAATTGGTAACTTGCATTGCCCTTTAGAAAGGCTTGCTCTCTATTGGGTAATGTTTGTTTTTTGTCGCTCTGTTTAGTTGGTTAACGCCCAGAGAGCAGGGACTAACTACTCTATGGTTCCAGCCAGTGTGTTTAAGTGTTTGTCAGGAACTATTTGGTTTTTTTTCCTGCTCATGTTTTTGTTGTATGTGCAAGGCTTGTTTGCAGCTCCTCGGCTGAAAGTGTTTTTTTCTGTCTGGAACGGACCGTGTTGGTATATTGTGTGTATATATCTATTTTTTCTTTCGACTTGGCTCACGACCAAAACGAGTTCATTTGATGGCATTCTTCCCTTTTTTGTGTAGCTTTTTCTCTGAAATGCGCTTGCACTTCATTGTTGCCATTTTTTATTAGCTGGCTAGGACTCCACCTCTTTTCCGGTAGCCGCACGAGGAGCAGAGGCAGCATCGGGTCCTTCATATGTGAGGAGGTGAGGGGCGTAATTCTGCTGGGCCTGTATCATCTGGTATATTCACATTGGTCTGGCGACGCTTATCGGATATTTCGGTGTGCGCTCTGGTGGGGGAATTCTACATGTCACTTCACATCCAAAAACTGAGCTTTCAGAGACGTGAGCCCAGTTGCAACAGCTGCCGATGGACCATAATCCCAACAATATTCTGCTGGTTAACCGTTATAAGCTGACCATGTGCTGAAACGGTCTACCGCATCGGCTCGCACAACATGGCCGCCATCCGCATGAAGCAGCTGGTGTTACCAGAAGACTGTATACGCACCAGCACAGCCCAGAATCGTGTGCAACTGCGACAGAACTTATCACTTGATCAAATGTTATGAAACACCCAAAGGATCTTTCTGAAGCATGCGCTCTGATGGGGGATTCTACATTAAAGGGCATTCCTTTTTGCAATAACATCCGGTCCAGTTTCCCCGATTTCTCCTTCTGCTCCTCCCCTGCTTTGTGTGTTAGGGCAGTTTAGGTAACAGCGTATCCCTTTACGTTCTACTTTGTTCGTGTGCCGCCCCTTCGTCCGTGGTTGGGATTACCTTGGTTCTTCAACAGTAGGGTGCCACATTGTTCGGTTCGCTTTACTTCCGTTGGGCAGAGTTGTGCGGGGTTCCATTTTGTGCAGCACATAAATGGGTTTTGCAGGGCATAAGAAGCCCTGCCAAGCCAAAAGTAGTGGGTCCATTATTAGCAAGCCATGTGGTTTTATCCATAAAAAAAATATAAAACATGTGCAGCTTCGGGTGCCCTGTTTGGTTAAGAGGCTTAATGGAGACCCCATCTTAATTAAGTTGGTAGTGTGCGGTTGGCGACCATCTTTGAATGTATAGGGTCGCTATGCAATTTGCCATGGTTGCGGGTTTTACTATTGCGGTGGGGGTTTCTAAGAGAAAGTAGTGTAACAGCCAGAGCTAGGATTTGACAAATAACACATCTTTTGGAAATGGAATTATCTTAATCAATTGCTTACACCTCGTAGCCCCTGTCGGGGGCCCGATTGCCTGCTTGTGTTGATTAGTACCCAACTCCTATTTTCACAGACTCGCTCCGTCGCAACTTGGGCTATGACCTCTCTGCATTTAAATATTTGCAGCTGCTGAGCTTAAGGCATGATGGACATTTTCATACAACTCAGGCTATGCCCTCATGGCATTTATACTTGTATACTATAGATTGCACTGTCCTCTGCATTTGTGGGCATCCCATGGTTTCCAGTTCAACAGGTTTTTTTTTCAGTGCACGACATGCCGCTGCAACAACAAAGTTGTGAAACAAGCAGTGTTTCCAACAGCCAAAGTGGGGGCATAAATCCAGCCGTGCAAGACCAGTGTAAAAGCGATGTCTAGTGTCCACGGTGCACTGGGTGTGCTTGAAGCAGTCGCTTCCAGTTCTGGTGCAGCATTTGCAGAATGAAGAAGCAGTAAGTGTTACACTGCCAGTTCTCGATTAGAGAACCACTCTTCCGGAAGCTCAGCATTCGCAGGTGCCAGATTCTTCTCAATGAAGGATGCGCACCCCTGCTCTGCTGAAAATTGGACTGGCATGGGCTGGTGCCCTGAAGAGCAGTTCAACTTAAACATGGTCTCTTGAGTCAGAGCTGCCCTTGAGGCCCGCTCCAGTGAATACTCTGAACAGGGAGCTTCGCCGCCTGGGTCTCTGGCTTTTTTTTTTAAGTTAGCACACAGGCGCTTTGATTGCAACAAAAAGATACACACAATGTCACCCGAGAGATCTTAAAGCAATGGACACCAATACATGCTGTCGCATAAAGAAGGGGCTTAGATTTCAGGGGGTGATTGTGTTTTTATTGCCTACTAAGTCAGTCTTGTTGGGTTATCTTATTTGCATGCCTTCGGTTACGGAATTCATGTATGGTGATGCCATGGAATGTATGGGCTTGAACTTGTAGCAGTTGGAGTGAGCGATAGTGGTTCCTACCTAGCTGCTGGTCGTGTACTTGGATACGAGGAGTAAGACTTACATTTGGATGTATCTCATGTGCCTGCCTGCTATCTTTTTATTGGCATGAGTGACCATGGTGATTTGAACCTACATGCCTGGCCCTCGCATTCTAAATGTTGAGGACTGCTTCCAGTGGTCCCTGTGGTGTACTGCAACTTTGCTGTGAAGCTTCTTGCATCTACTCTCTGCAGTGATGTTCTGTTCAGTCTGATGGAACTCTAATCAACCCGATAGTTTTCATGCCTGTTGTCTACTGGAATATGGCTGCAGGGCGTGCATCACCCGGCGTTATCTAAACTGTTCTTCAGTCATTTTAGGTGTGCGTTTTGGCAGGAACATGATTATCTCGGATATTTTATTGAAGGATTGCCATAGTGTTCAGGGAGGAGCATGAGAAAAGGAGCACGAGAAAAGCAGTGCTCGCGATTAACAGCGAGTGAGGAAGTGCTTGTGATGAAATTGTTGAAGCTCGTGAAGGACTGCGAGGAAGCCAGCGCTCAAGGGTGACAAGACGAGTCAGGCTTGACATGTCCAGCGTTCTGACTTCATTGTTGTATTTGAGAACGAGGAAGCAGACGTGCAGACCACGTCAGTGCAGTGCACATCTGGTAACGCGTTTATTCAGCTGCCTCCATGTGCCTCTACATTGCATCGCTCCACACAAACTGAAGTTTATGTTTGTTGCTCGGCAATGCCCAGCCCTTCATGAACGCAATCCCGAAAGCCAGCATGATGAATCGCAGTGATTTGCACACCATTTCAAAGAAAACAAAAGAAAATAAAAGCACTTTTTTTTTCTTTTACAGCGGTTCGCAGTGATTTGCAGACCATTGAGGGAGAAATTTCGGTGATCTTCACATCTTTAAAGTTGTGGGTTATTATCATGGTGATTCACACACCATTTAGCAATTGAAGAATTAATGTCTGCACTTGTTATTGTCTGTATTTGTATGGGTGTATCCTGAAGGCATTTCTCAACAGTAAGATACACACCAAAATATTTTTACTTTTCACTCATTCTTAAGTTTTAATAGATTGGATTCAACTCATTGTGTAGTTTATATTAGAGTGGTGAAGGTTACACCATGTATCAAAGTATAGTTCCTCCAACATCATTTTCTCCTAGTACAATACTAGTGTTGATCGGGAATCATGGAAGGAGAGTTTTGAAGCATATATGGCCGCTATAGATGGTGAAGATTTCACTCATAAAAAGAAATATGCTTTATTACATCATTGTTTAGGTCCCGAGGGCAGAAAGATTTGAAAACATTTACCACAACAAGCTGTTTTGGGGGAAGGTGATGCCGTGGATGAGTATGAGTCTGCATTAAAAATGTTAGACACAAGGTTTAAACCACACAAAAATGTCGTACTTGAAAGACCAATTTTATAAGTGACATCAGCTTCCAGGAGAACCTATTGAAACTTATGTGGGTGATTAGAGAATGTAAGCTTCTACCTGCAAATATAAGGAATTTGAAGATGAGCTTATTAGGGACCAAGTTGTGTAACATACCAACAATAAAAATTCTGAAAGATTTATTGACCACGCCTAATCATATGGTGGTAGAACTAATGACGTAATGGGAGAATTTAATGCCACTCTTACATTTAAAGGCAATTCCACTTCAGCTGTTGTATACAATGCTAAAATAGCTCATTACTAGAGTGGTTGGAATGGCGTAATTTGAGAATTATCCTAGATCCCAACAGCCCAGATCAAGTTTTGATTAAAAAGGAATATGCAGGTGTATGTGAAATGCAAGTGTGTGAGTGGCTGGCAAAGTTTCCTAAGGTTTTTGCTGAGACCCTTGGAAAACTGGAGGGATTTAAACACAGGATTCAATTGAAATCTGGGGCAAATCCAGTGGTTGACAAAGTAAGGAAAGTCCTACTAGCGATTAGGGCAGAGTTGCGGAAGGAATTGGAAAAGTTGCATGACCAGGACATTATAGAGCATCTAGAAAGCTCAGAGTGGTTGTCACCTATGGTTCTAGCAAAGAAACCCAATGGAAGTTTGAGAATGTGTGTTGATCTCAGTGACTTAAATGCTATAATCTGAGTGTATCACCACCCCTTGCCCAACTTAATGGAAATGTGGTCATTAATTAAGGGTGCCAAGTGTTTTTATACCCTTGACATGATTTCGGCATACCATCAAATAGTCCTGCATTAAGATTCTCGCCACCCAACATCATTTGTCACGCCTGAAGGGGCTTTCCGTTTTTAAAGAATGCCCTTCGGACTTGCCTCTGCAGTTTTTCAACGGCTCATGGAAGTCTTGTCTAAAGATGCAGAGGGTGTCCTATGTTCTCAGGACACTGTGGCGGCGTTTGGTGATAACACGCCTAATCTTGATCGGCGTCTGGCTCAGATTTTGGGTGTTTTAGAACAGAAAGGTGTTACTCTTAGACCTGACAAGTGTAGATTTAGGGTAACTGAAGTTACTTACTTGGGCCACAAATTGTCAGGTGTGGAACCTAAAATCAGTAGTTGAGGCAATTGTGGAGGCACCTATTCTCCAGGGAAAAGATCAGTCAAGATTATTTGTACGATTGATGGAATTTTATTCCCGCTTTATTAACAGATGTGCACAAAGAACACATGCACTGCAGCAATTATTTAAAAAAATGAAAAGTTTGCTTGGAGTGATTTGTGTGAGCAAGAATTCATTGACATGAAAAAGGAAATTGCCAATTCCATTCCACTCAAGCTTTTTTAACACTAAGGATCCCAGAGTCATTATTACTGATGCAAGTCAAAATGGTTTGGGAGCGGTATTACTGCAAAGAAGAAATGGGAGAGAAAAGGCAGTTGTGTTTGCTAGTCATAGCCTTAAGGATGCAGAAGCATCATACTCTGCAGAGGAACGTAAGGCCCTAACTTGCTGTTGGGATGTGAACCATTTTATTCAGTATCTGTGGGGCACAAAGTTTGTAGTAAGAGTTGATCATAAGCCTTTGATTGGCATGTTTACCACAAAAGAGGGTAGGATTACTAAATTGCAATATAGGATGCAAGAGTACTGTTACAGGATGGAGTATATTCCGGGGATTAACAACATAATTGCAGACTGTTTATCGAGGCGATCAGTGAATTCCAGTGAAGATGATCATGGAACTTTGGAAGATGTTGTAGTTAGTGAAGTAATGAGCATTACCAGAGTGCCATTTCGGAACCTGAATGGTTAGATGCCTTGAAGGGAAACTCTGCTATATCAAAAGCTATGGAATATATCAATGAGGGTTGGCCTAAAGGCAAGCTTCATGATGAGCTTTTAGATGCTTTTAGGAAGATTGAGTGAGTTGTCAGTTGCGGAAGGTTTACTGAGAAGGTCTAACTTGTTAGTGGTACCTGATACATTAAGGAGGAAGGTGTTGGAACTAGCTCATGAGGGCCATATTGGTATGAGAGCAATGAAAAGATGGGTAAGAGAATTAATTTGGTGGCCAGGTATGGACAAGGAAGTGGAACAGTACGTAAGGGAATGGAGATTTTGTTTTGCAAGCAACAAGACACAAGTCACTGTTCCAAGCCATATTGTAGCTGTCCCTGTTCCAGAAGTTGCATGGTTGAAGCTTGCCATGGACATAACTGGTCCAGTGGGTGTAAGCAATGTCACGTGAAATATGGTGTTGTGATAGTAGATCACTCTATGGATGGAGGTAGCAATTGTGAATAGTATTATTTCTTCAGTAATTGAGGATGTGATGAGAAAGTTATTTTTCCGTGAGGGGGTGCCTGATGAGATCGTAACAGATAATGGTCCTCAATTCATTTCCCATGAAGTTTCCCCTTTTGTACTGCTGAAAGGACGATTACCGGGATCACAGTTTAATCGATCATGGGTGAAAAAAATGGTACCTTAGGAAGTTTTGCAGAAAGTGTGTGAGAAGAGCAGAGGCGCTCAAAATAAGTATGCCAACTTTGGAGACAGTATGCAAAAGAAACAACTGATGGACGGAATGCTGGACAATGCAAACATTCACCCCCAGTCACAAGGATCTGGGTTTAATCCATCATTCTTTTGCTCACCACACCACCCCAGTTTGGACCCAGTCATATGCAAATCAGTCTTGACCCTGTTCCTAATGGGAACAGTCCATCCCGAACTGCTAAGCTAGGTCCTCCCTGGACAGGAAGCAAGCATCCTGGGACCGGTTTTCACCGTTTACTTGCTATGAAACCCGTATCTAAGAAAAGGAGTGTGGCTTTGTCGCCAGATGACATCATGAGACTTACATGTTTTCACTTTTACTAACGTTAAACCCTTATAATATTCCTCATTTAAAACTGCAGTGGCTTATTTTACAAAAATGACTAATTAGCAAAATCATAAAGAAATGTGAAAATAACATTTGATTTTACTTGTTATAAATTACATGTAGGTTTCTCGCATACCAATGTGTAGTTGAGCTCAAATATGGCTGAGAAAGCTCTTTTTAAACAGACGTGTGAAATTTAGTATTACATTTTTAAACTGCATTTAGAGAATTAAACATGTGCTGGAAGCATATTTTTTTAATATAGTCAACTTGCTGTTAATGTGGTATGTATTAGGAGTTTGCTTTGCCTTTATCCTCTAGGGGCTATCATCATGAGCATAATGGGAGCAGTTTATCTTTGCAGACCCCAGAAGTTGGGATGCGACTGATAAGCTCCAAGAAGCACTTCTCGATATTTTAAAGCACGACTCCAATATCACCCTTGTTTCACATGCTTCCTTTGTGCAATGTATTTCTTGTTTACAGTGTCACTAAATTTGTACTTCGTATTTTTCCTTAATTAGATCATGTGTCCCCAATTTACTTTCAAGACGTTTTAATATCACACCCTAGGGGCAAGATGGTCAGAACGATTTTTGGGATTAATACAAAACGAGCAGTATTTTCCTTTATAGGGGTTTTCGTATATTGACCTGTTAGTGTATGCAGATTGTTAATGTGATCTGTATTTCTTGGTTTCGGAAGAAACCCCCTTTGATGTCTTTGTAAAGACTTTCTGCATGAGGAATGCCTATGCTTTAAGTTTAAGAATGCATGGTTCATGGTTGAGACTTGGGTGGGGCATGGGGTGGGAATTTAATATATTTCTTGTGTTTGGACATCGCATAGAGCATGGACCAAGTACTTGCCTCCGTACACTGCTCAAATTTTTGGAACCATCTTTTTTTATTTTTCTACAAGCATGGCATAGGCGTACTTGTGTTTTTGGGCCATCTCCCCTAATCGTGTTGCTTCTTTTCCCTTTCAGCCTTCTGCCCCGGTCTGTTTCTTCTGTACCCTCTCTAGCCACCCCTTTTGAAATTGTATAGCTCTTCAATCCCTGGTGGCACAGGACCCAGGATAATGTGTTGCATGGCTACACACCTATAATGTCCAAAAAGCTAGACCTATTGGCTATGCCAATGCTTGTTGAAACTTGTGGCCCGTATTCTGCGAGCGATTGCTCCCTTGTTGAAACAGCTACAAGGTTAAGTTCCTCTGAAAATCTTTACTGAAAGTGAATGTCATGTTGGGAGGCCTCAACATTTAATGAAAACTGAATTGCACTGTTTACATGGCATTACCTAATTGAAAATTGGGCAGTATTTTACTGTTAATTTAAGACTGAAAGACGGAATAAATGATGAATAGACTACACCTCCCACAATGCTGTGGGCCTTACTGATTGCAATGTTACTGAAGGCCCCCACCTGTAAAAATGTTCTGTGTTGCTTTATTTCTGCGCTATTACAATCTGTGCCTGTCTAATTTTTTTCGCACAGTTCAACACTAATGGTGGAGATAATTCAACCAGCAAAAATCAGAAAAAGAGCAATTACTAAGAAGAGGAAAATAATTCACAAGGGGACATTATGGAGTTACAAGTGAATGCCGGGAAGGTTAAGGGTGACTGGCAGGCTCTGATGTGTCGCTTCTAAATTAAACCAATCTGTATTAAAAAAAGTCAATACGGCGCTTAAGAGCCGCTGTAATGTTGTGACCAGCGTCTGTAATCTTAAAAACACATCTTCAACGTTGGCCGACGCCGACCGACTGTTGCCGAAAGTATAACTCGTCTTGAGTGTAAAGCAATACTCTCGGCTCTGTAAACTGAGCTTGCAAGCTGCTAGGTGCCACCTGTAATACGATGCATGAGAAGAGTCTGCTCACAAATCAAGCGGCGCGGAGGCGCCGTATAGAATTACCCAACACCAACAAAAAGGCAGACATTTCTGCAGGCCCTGGCCGTCTAACGCTCCAAGTGAAGTCACATCTGCGCTGCTATACGTGCACGGCTAAAAGCGGCAGTGTCAGCATTAACGGAGTACTAACTACTTCTGTATACGACGACGACGACGACACGTAGCACATTCAAAACATGGTCAATAGATATTAAAAAAATAAATAAATAAATGACGCTTCATCGCTCCCACCTACCATTCCAGTTACCTAATTGTTCGTATGTCAGTTACGAGAACATTGTAATTCAACGGGAAACAACCTTTAGAACGCATGCATTACATCGCATGCCATTAGATTGCGGTTTTTACAACGAAAGTCGTTACAACGACTTGCACTGGAGGGCGCTATAGGACAAGGAGTAGTTTAAATTACTATCCAACACCTTCCCTACTGTATGTAGGCTGGAGTTGGAATAGTAAATTAAACTACTCCTAAGTCCAGCGCCCTCCAACGCAAGTCGTTGTAACGACTTGCGTTGTTAAAACCGCTATCTAATGGCATGCGATGTAATGCATGCGTGGTATCGTCATACATCCTAATTCAACACCTAGATCATAATATGTAATAGGAACCTCTTTCTTACATATGCTATCTTGAAATGTGCCTGTGCTTTCTTCCCTAAAGGACGCGTCCAATGAAGCATTCAGGGCAAGGCTGGAAACCGGTTTGATTTACCGACGTGGGTATTGAAAGCCCTGGCATGCAATGCATTGTGGGAACAACCATTATCGGCGCGGGCGTGGTTTCTATTTATGGAACAGTACCTCGAGTTTTTCAGTCACAGATTCACATTCCGACATCAATTGGGGTATAATTTCACCCTGCTTCCGGAGATCCTCCAGCTCCTGCACGAAAGAATACAAGAAAAAAAAATCTCAGTATAACCAACGTCAGCAGCAGCCTGTCCCAGCACTCACGCGTGGACTCCAACAGTTAACAGGAAATGCCCTTTTTCAACTGCAACATTTAATGTGTGATCAGACATTAGCAAAGACCAACACAGCAGTCATAGTGGTCACATTTTACTTCCTACTAAATGAAAATATACATACTAATGTAACAGCAAGCTTTTGGTTTCAGAATAGTTGGACACTTGGAGAACTAAGGCCAGTGTTGTAAGAGACACATTAGGGGAGCTCTGGAATTCTGGTATGAACGCGTGACCATATCCACCTCCATTCACAGCCAGCATCATAACGCTTTCTTTGCCCATGAGCGCAAACAAGGTGCAGGATTCTCCCGCATGAATATTGACGATACATCTCTCCTATCGGCTGCTTTACATCTTTCAATTTAAGCCGGGTTCAAATAGTAAAGTTGGTCAATGGCTACATCCGCAACCATTGACCTACAAGGACAGTGCAATACTTTTGAAACAAATGCATGAGGCACTATAGGTTTTCCTGATTTGAATAAGCAAAAGTCATTTTTTAAGACGCCACCTCAAGGTGACCTAACCGTTTATTTAATAGCATTGTATCACAGACCTGGATTATTAAGTAATTTGTGAAACTTTTGCAATAAATTGAATTATTACAACGTAGGATGAAATTAACATCTTAAACGAATAGCTTTTATCCAGTAAATTCAGTGAGGAGGAGCAGATGCTGAACTGAAGTGTGAACATCAGGTAGCTTGAAACATTCCCTTAGTGGTGAAAAAATGTGGTGAAATTTTGGTTGACTGAAAAAGATTGTGTATTCATTGCCTGATTACCTTTAAGTACCACCTCCTCCCACTCCTACCGGCTACCCCTCCAGTACCACCCTACTCCTCGATAACCGATCCTGATGATGAAGCAGCGGTTGGAACCCAGCTGTGGCCATTAATGCTGCCTATCTGCCCCTTTTTATTTATGACCTGCAGCCCTTGGGTGTTATTTATCACTGAAAACCAGTGCCTATCACGTTCCTTTAATAGATATTTTTGTCGGTAATTTTTGTACGCAGGCTTGGAGAATTCAGCTACCAAATGATCACAGCCAAGGAGATCGGTGTAACTCATTCAATTAGTACTTGAAATATGTGGCGATTCACAAACCATTCCCCTCTCATTGCCACAAAGTTCAATTGAATGATAAAGTTTGTTTAGGCCAACATGCTCTTTACCACAATGTATTATAATATATCACACATATTCGTCCTATAACATCTTAAGTACAACAGCCATATTTTTTCTTAATTGATTTAAGAAAGGGGGTACGATGAACTGAAATGTCTTTGGTCTCCATTCTCTATCACTGTTTTCGTAGCTAAGGTTTCGTGTTGTAAAATATCACCCACAAGTATACTTTCCTAGGTGTTGATAGCGAAGGAGTGTACATGAATTATACACTGAGTTCATGTTGCACACGTGTTTTCTTTAACCCATTAGCAGGAGGTCTATAATTTGACACATAGTCAGGGATGACCTCCAGTTAGAGTTATTACTAAATGTTAAGATTTGTGGTAGATCAATTAAAGTAAAAAAAAAAAAAAAAGCCCCATCAAACTTACATTTCTCTCCATCTTTTGATACCCACTATTTGTTCTGCACAGATCAGAGGCCCTCACTTTAAATTCTGTTTCATAGCATTTGCACTTACATTATCAACAATGGCATTATTCTAAATCTAGTTCCAATTAGCATTAACTTTTTTTAGGAAACCTTTTCCCCTCCTAATCTTTAAGCTCTTGCCAGGATGAACTGGATATTTTACTTGAACTGCCACAGGTCAGAGACCATAAGAACTTCACCTGTCTAGCCATGGCTCGTCCCCCCTTATTTCCAACAAACCTTACAAGTCCTCCCATTGCCTATATGACCTGGGATGTTATGTTTCCCGAAGTAGTTTCAATGACTATGTTTGGAAGAATGTAATTCCTAAGTACCTGTTTTCTTCAATCTCATGTTTCCTTCCATCGAGCCATCATGAGGGTGGACTTAGGGACTAAACAATGGTTTACGGTGAGATGCAGATCCCTCCACATTACCCCCAGGTCCCTTATGTCCTCGTCCCATTCATAACAAAGTGGAGATAACTATCTCCCGACAGAAAAAAACAAGAGGAATGCTGGGACCCTAATACTGCCCCTCCCACCTGGAGTACATAAGCAGTACTTACCCAGCATCCCTCCTGTTCTTTTTTCTGTCTGTCGACAGAATGACGTGGTGTGCTGGTGCTGCTCCTGCTGGGCTGAAGTGGCGGCGCTTTTCTTCTCCCCTCGCCCGGCTGCCTGGCTGTGCGGGCGTGGGGTTTCCCTGGGCTTTCTCCTGGCCTGCTGGGCTTGCTGTGAGTCTGTCCCTGTTGGTACCGGTGTCCTGCTGGTCGCGTGCTCCTCTTCCCGAGCCTGGCCGGGTGGGATGTGCTGCGCTTGATGGGTTCCTGCAATGTCCTCCCGGTCCTTTGCGGCTGGGGCTTGAACTCCCGGGTTTCTTCCGGGTCGCGTGCTCCTCTTCCCGAGCTTGGCCGGGTGGGGTGTGCTGCGCTTCCTGTGTTCCTGCCGGTCTCCTGATGTGCTGGACGTTTGGAGTGGGGGCCTTGTTGCTGGGGTTGGCCCCCGCTCCTGGTGAGTCCCGCTTGCCGGGTTTTTCATTTCCTTCTTGGTATGGTTCGTATACAGTGAAGAATGATAATGGATTGGTAAGAAGGTTCAGTTCTCTTCTCTCCCGCAGGCTGACAGGCTGTCTGTGCTGGTCGGAGGTTGGGTTTCGTGTTTCCCTTCCTTCGGTGCACGCATCGCTGCCCTGGTGGTGATGGCGCCAGCTGGTTTGTGGTGTCTCTGCCATGGTGCTGGTAGTGGGTTCGAGTCCGGACAGTGTGTTGCACGGCGGGCTTTTGCTTCCTGTCTGTTCCTGGTGGTGGCCTTGTTGTGCTGGTGGCCCCCGCTCTGGGTGTTTTCGCTCCTTTTTTCTTTCAGGAACCACCGTGCACACCGCTGACTCTGGGGTCGGCTCTGGGTTCTCCCTCAGGGGCTGGGACGCTGTCTTCCTGGTGGGGGTTCCGGGTCCTGTGCTCTCTTCCTCTTTTTTGCCTGCGGTTGCTTCTGTTCTGGCTCCCGCCCCCACCTGTACGGGGGGGGGGAGGCTGACCGCCCTGAGTCGACGCTGCCTCTCCCCCTGCTGGTGCTGGCCACTCGAGCGCTGTGGTTCTGGGTTCGGTGCTAGTCTTCGGCGCAGATTCCTGTGATTCCTCACTCTTGGGCTGTGTGGTGGGAATTCCTGTTGGTGTTGCGGAGCTTCTCTCTTTGGGACGCTGCCTTCGGGTGGTGCCCCTGCTCCTGGCCACGCGCGCCTTTTGCCACTTTCTTTTGGGGCGCTGTTGGGGGGGTTCTCCTCTCCGTTGAGTTCGTTTGCTGGTTTTCTGTGCTTTTGGCTTTCGCACTTTCTAATAGTTTGGTGGCCTGCCCCGGGTTGGCGTGGGTTCCTGTCGCTGCTGTGGTGGCAGGTTCCTCTTTCGCTGGCTCTTTCTGTGCTTGCTCCTGGGATTCCCTGTGTTGTTGGGGTCTCCCTGTCTGCTTGCTTGTGCCATGCCCTCTGCTGCTTGCTCTCTGGTCGGGGGCTCCTCTCGCTTCCTTGGGGCGGCCTGTTTGGGTGCGCTTCTGTTCCTCCCTGCTCCGGACTCCTCGGCTCCCTGCCCCCGGCTGGTGGTGGGACTGTGTTCCTGCTCCTTTGGCGGCTGCGTGGGGGGTCCTGTTGCCTCCCCTGGGTTCCTGTTGGCCTGTCGGGGTCGTCCCCGCTTTTCTTGCGGCCCCTATGCGTCCCTGCTTCTCGGGGTGGTGTGGGTGTTGTGGCCTGCCCTTGGGGGTGCTGGGTCCGTCTGTCTGCCCGCCCTTTCTCGGGGGTCCTTGCCTCCGCTGCGGGCTGCCTGTTATGTTGTGGCTTCTGCTCCGCTTGGGTGTGCTGGGGGTTCTCCTCCACTTCCTGGCTTCTGCGTGGTTGGTCGGGGTTGGTGCATGGGGGCTTCTGGTTCCGGGCATTGATCCTCCCGTCCCTTGGGCTGCACCTGTTTCCTCTTGGGGCTTCCTGGTGTCGTGCCTCCCCTCTGCCTGCGGGTCCGGTTTACCGGGGTTGCTCGTGCTGCCTCCTGTGCGGCTGTTCTGTTCTCCTTTGCTCCGGCCTGGGACTTCGGGTGTTTGTCCCGGGGCCTTCTGTGTGCTTGGGTTGCTTCAGGGGTCTGGCTGGTTGGTCCTGTCTCCTTCTGCTTGCCTCGTCCTTGCTGGGTGCTTCTGTTTTTGGTTGCTTCTGCCCTGGCGCTCCCTGTGCTTGCCTTTGGCTTGCTTCGGTGTTTCCTGGCCGCCCCTCCTGGATCTGCCGGCGTTCCTACTCTCGTTTGGTCTCTGGGGCTCCGTTTGGTCGGGCCTGGTTTGATCCTAATTGGGGCCGCCTGGGGGTGCCTGGTGTGGGCTTCTCAGGCTGGTGTGGTTGGGCGCCTGCTCTTCCTTTCCTTGGCGTCCCCCCCCCCCAAGGTGTGTTTCCGGTGGCGGTTCGCCTTTTGATCCCTGGGGTTCGTGCCGCTGATGTTTGGGCCTGGCTGTCTTTCGATGCTGCCGTGTCCTTGGTGTGGCTCCTGTTTCCCCTCTTCTGTTCTGCGGTTCTCCCGTTTGGGGGTCCGTCTGCGCTATGGGTGCGTTTGCTCCCTGGGGGGTCCTGGTCTCGTCTGGTTCCTGTCCTGGGTGCCTGGCTGGGTGTCTGCTAGAACTTTCCTCTCCTGCGGGTTTTGTGCGACTGTTTGTCGCCTTTTTTCGGCTCTGCGTCCTTGCCTGTCTCTTTGTGTGTTCTGGCGGGGCGCTGTGCGCCTTTATCCTCCTGGGTTGCGGTTCCCCTGTTGGGACCTGTGTGGGGTCCTGGTGTTTACTGCTTCTGGGTTGGCGTGTCCTGGGTTGCCTCCTGTTGCACCGGATGTGCTGGCTTCCTGCTGGTTCCGGGTGTCCTCGGATTAGCCTCCTTGGCTTGCTGGCTGTGCTGTCGCTTTTCGGCCAGCTCTGGGGTGTGTTTTGCTGGGCGTTCCTGGTTCTGGTGTCCTGGCTTGCTCCTGTCTTCCCTTGCTTCCCCGGGCTTTTGTTCCCGGTGTGTGTCTGTTTGGGTGCCCCCCCCTTCTCTGGTTGGGGTGCGGTTCTGTGGTGTTCCTCTTGCCTCTGTGGGGTCCGCCCTCCTGGCTGCGTGTTGTCTGGGGGTTTGCTGCTGGTTGGCCCTCTGCCTTCTCTGCTTGCTCCGGTTTCCGCTTTGGCGGTTTCCTGTTTCTTTTTCCGGCCTTCTGTGTATTCTGGCGGTGGTGTGCTGGGGGTCCCTGGTCCTCCCTGCTCTTTGCTTTGGCCTGGGCGCTGCGTGGGCTCCTTCCGGGGATTGTTGAGCCTGTGGGTCCGCCTGCTTCGGCGGGTTGCTTGGCTGTGGTCCTGGCTTCCTGTTCCTTTTGGGTTGTTGCCCTAGGTTTGTGCTGTTTTCTTGCCTCCTCTCCGGCGTTGCTGGGGTCGGGCATTGTGGGCTTTTGGTCTGGGTGCTGTGCATCCTGGGGCCGTTTTTTTTTCCCGCTGTTCCTGCCCTTGCTGCGTGCTTGGCCTGGGGGTGGGGTGCCTGTGCGGTCCTCCGCCGTGTTGGCGCCTGTTTGTTTCTGCCCTCTGTGGTTCGGTGGGTTCCTGCCTGGTTGTTTCCTGGTTTGGGGGCTGCTGAGTGTTCCCGGTTGCCCTGGTCTCCCGTCCTGCCTTGTTTTTCCCTCCCTTTGGGGTTGGGGGTTTTTGGGGGTCGTGGCCGGTGGCCCTGTCCCCGCCCTTGTTGGGCTTGTTCGTTGATGGTTTCCGGTCTTTGTTGGCCTCTCTTTTGTTGGTCGGCTGTCGGCTGGTTCTTTCTGGGGGCGTCTCTGACCTGTGGTCTTTGGGTTGGCCTCCTCTGCCCCTGCTGTGCTGGGTTTGGTGGCCTTCCTGGTTTGGTTGCGCCCTCCTTCCCTGTGGGGTTTTTGACCTCCTGGGGTTTCGGGTCTCTGTCTCCTTCCCTGTCCTTTTCCGTTTGGTTGGGGTCTCGCTCCTGTTCGGCCCCTGGGTTCTTGCTGCGGCTCCTCCCTCTGGGCTGGGTGCTTGTAGTTTGGTGGCCCTGGGGGTGCTGGTTTTTCTTTCCTGGTTCCTGGGACTCCTCGGCGGGGGTTGGCTGGATTTCTCCTCTGGGCTATCTGGGACCGGGTCGTTCGGTTTGGTGGGGTGGGCCGGTTTTTGGCCTGTACTTTCCTCCTTCCTTGTTGGTCTGGGTGCTTGTGCCTGCGCTCTGTTGGCCTGTCTTGGCTTCTTTATTTGGCCTTCTTCGGGCGGTCGTGGTTTGCTGTGTCTGTGTGGCTGCCGGGTCCTGGGTGCCTTCCTGGTGGGTCTGGCCTGGGCGGCCTTGTCCGGTGGGTCTTCTTGGCCCTGTCCTTTGGGTCTTGGTCCTGGTTGCCCTGTCTCCGGTTTCTCTGTTTGGTGGCCTCCTTTTGGGGCCCTGCCCTTCTGTTTTTTTCTGGGTTGTCTCCGGTCCTTGTTTGGTCCCTGCTGTCCTGTTCGGGGTTGCGGGCCGGTTGCTTCCTGCGGTCTTCCTTTTCCTCCCTTCTCGGTGCTCCCTTGGGTTGCTGCTTTTGTGGTGGTTTCCTGGGTGTGCGTGTGGGTTAGGAAGGCCGGGTTTCTGCTTTGGTATTCTCCACTTTGTTATGAATGGGACGAGGACATAAGGGACCTGGGGGTAATGCTCTATTACTTACCGGTGATCTTCATTACTCCGGGTCCCGTTGTCCTCGTCCCATTCATACGCCCCTCCCTCCCTCCCGGGCGGCCGGCCTTCCTGTATGGGCTTGGTTGTACAGGAGGGATGCTGGGTAAGTACTGCTTATGTACTCCCGGTGGGAGGGGCAGTATTAGGGTCCCACCATTCCTCTTGTTTTTTTCTGTCGGGAGATAGTTATCTCCACTTTGTTATGAATGGGACGAGGACAACGGGACCCGGAGTAATGAAGATTACCGGTAAGTAATAGAGCATGAGGCTCTCTACCTCTCCCCGCCCACTTTCACTGCAGCCGAACTTGGCTCTTTTCCAGGCCAGGCTGAACTGTTCCCTTCCCAATCTGCATATTTCAGTTCCAGCCGCTGAATGCAATAGGCAGAGGTACTTGTGCAAGGGTTGATTGCAGTAGGCTGCTTGCATCCAATATACAATTAATGATGGATTCAGATAAAGTAGGGTACACGTGACAGAGGGAGGGTTACACTGAGGCAGCACGGTTTAGAGACACCTCGCAAGCACGCAGTCTGATTACTGTATGTGTGGGTACCTGCAGGGAGACCCCATTTTTCCACCTCTGCTCTCCTCTTCTAGCGATGCGGGCAGGGCTCTTATGAATGTCTGCCAACCATTTTAATAAAAATAAAAAGTCTCTTACTGCAAGCCTGTGGGTGATTTTTTTCAGAACAATCCGTTTAAAAAGAAGGAGCACACTGGGTCGCGGCTCTTATTTTGAAGGGTCCACATTACAATTTTGGCAGATTTCGAGCAATGCAACGTTCACCCTCTTATCCACAATTGGCTACTTTCAATGAGAAAATATGATTGCTAAACTGTCTTAACACGAGAAGTATGTATCACAATAGTACATATACAGTGGGGATGCACAATGCATCAGAGCAGCACTGCATCACAAACTGCAGTTTTTAGATATCCACTATTCACCTTGCCAGCCTAGTGTGGGACAGTAAATTATGCTATATTACAATTCGTAAACAAACCGCTGCCGCTCACAGCAGTAAAAAAAGGCCTGAATACTTATGAAACCATTCACCTCCCCCCATAGGTATGGCCTTGTCTCAGTTGATGATATTTAATTCAATAGGAGTGGTTCGCTTAATAAATTAACATTGATTTATTTCTACATCTGCAGTTTATTGCTACAACTTCCTCTATAACTATTGCTCTGTACAAATCTGTTTAATACTTTCAGGTTCACATTTCTGTTCCTAGGAGTCAGTTTAATATGCGTCGACAAATACACATCAGTCAAGCCAATAGGTTTCACCTTTAAAAAGCTATTTTTAATTTACTGTTTTAAAATGGCTGTCTGCCATGGAGAAACAGTAAAATAAAAATATTCCATTTCCATTGATAACTTTATTTCGATCATAAAAGTACAATAAAACATATATAAGATCAACAATTGTTATACATAAAAACGATACAAGTCAGAAAAATACCAAAATTTAAACTTTGTACTATTGGGTCAGAATCACGTAGTGCAAAACATTACACCAGTCCCATAGTTTAACTGTACAAGTAAACCTATGCGATTACATAAAGCTACGCAAGGAGGACAGAAGTTGCTTACAGTCCGAGCTCCTTGTACCAATTTTGCAATAAATTGCATTCTCTTCTTCCACACAACAGTTAAACCCCAATTGACACCCTTTTACACCCAAATGGTAAGTGAGAAATAGAAATGGACCAATAGGCAATAAAGTGCAAGTTCCTCATTGGGCTCCTCGACAGATGTCTAACATACCTAATGCAATAAAGTGACATTAAAACTAAAACATAACTATTAAAATATTAAAAAACTTTGGTTAAAATACAATCACAAAGTCAGGGGTAAATAAGAGAAGAATACATACAGGCTATCTGCATGGGCTTGCGGGAGGATTTGAAACTGCCTCTGCTTAGCTCTCCCACATGGGTGTACATAGATTTGTGACGACTCCTATTCACTTGCTTGGATACACTTTGCTCACCATATCGGGCAAACAGAAGGTATTTCAATACAGCAAAAACCACCATCCTGGAACTGTCGGTCCTTAGAATCCGGAGAGCCTCCAGGTGCCTCCTAATACTCAACCTTCTACCAGGGGCAATAACCATTTTAGCTGTGCAGAAAAAAAGTATACGGGATATTGTCTCTGTAGGCCCTCTGCAAGCTGGACATGCTTCTCCCCCAGGGGGTGCGTTGTCCCACTTGATACAGAAAGCTCTAATATTATAATGGACACTGGTGCATCACGATACATAAACACGCAGACACACAAGCAGCCATCTTGATATATTTTGTACTTTAACACCAAAAATATTCCAAGATGGCTTCTGGTGCGCGTCTGCACAACGGCAGACATCTTGAAATGGTTGTTCTCACAGAAAAAAAAACACACACTAAAAGATTCCCACAGTGCATGTGCATACATTGAGATGCTGTTTTAGCATTTTTCTATTTACCTCGAACATGGTTGAGGTCTATTTTACATGATAAATTAAACAAGCATTTGCAATGCAATTGCTTCTCGCGTTTGAGGCCTTATAAGTATTTAGCCATGTAGCAAATTATGTGCAGATGGTCGTCCGCCTTTGTTTTAAATTTTTTACTTTTGTAGAATTTGCGTCACATAGCGCTTTAACTTTACATGTTTAAAACTAAAGGGCGGCGTGCCGCGAACGGCACAAAAGTAAATAAATGGAAAAGAAAGGAGGGCGGGCGCCATGTTTAAAGCTAAAGCCAATGTCGAAGCTCCAAAGTCGGCAATGTTTGCAGCTTGTAGGTTGGCTTTTGCTATAAACATGGCAGCAGCCTGCCTTTCTTTTCTATTTATTAACTTTTGCAGCATTTACGCCGCACGTTAGCTTTAAACATGTGAAGTTAAAGCATAGCATGCAGGGAATGCTACAAAAGTACATAAATAAAAAAGAAAGGCGGACGGCCACCGTGTTTAAAAAGCCAGAGTACAAGATGCAAAGAGTGCGCAAACAAAGGATAAAGCATTCAGAGAAAGGATACCGTACTAGGCCAATATTCCAGGGGAGGAGTAAGACACGAGAAGATGGGACATATACCCACAAAATACCATACAGAACAAAGTATTTCAGAAGGACACACATTTTAACCAATGGGCAGCCAGGGTTTGGCCAAAGCCTGTAGAAGTGGATACAGCATGCCTCACAGAGAGGCGCATGCGCGCTGGCTAGGCTCAATCTAAAAAGTTCACGGGAGTGCCAGATAAGGAGCAACCAACCCAGTAATGCTTTGCATCTGCCGGGCACTAAAGAAAAGTGCAACTACATCATCTTAAAAAATTAGAGTGGGATGGCAATGGTTAGGAGAGCACTGGGGAGCAATGGACAAGGGGGCGGGGGGTGGTAGATAAAGTGTGGGGATGAGCCCTTCTAATAAAAGACATGCAATGTTAAAAAAGAGGTCGTGGGATGGGGAGACTTTAAAAATCTTTATAATGGTTACATACTTCATGTCTTCAGGCCATTAAATACTTTGATAAGAAAGTAAAACTTAGAAACATTAACGTTCGGAATAATCCTGGACCATACCACCTGAGTTAACTAATCCTGCAAATCCTATCAGTTAAATGTTTTATAGCATTTCTTGAAGAAAGTGGTTGGTATCTCAGAATCCACTGTGAAGCTGGTGGATATGTTCAGGACAGTGAACGCTAGCTCAATTACCGATTCATTAATATCCATCCATTACTTCCAATACTATACTTATTTCAGTATACCATGGAGGCTAGATCACGATCATAACCACCTGGAGGTAGAACTAATGGCATCAACAAATGTATAATCAGAGGCTAACAAGGCAGGGAAGTCCTGATAAAAGCCCAGGTCCCAATGGCCCACAGAGTATAGGGCTGAAACATTTCGACTCCATGTAGGTGTAGGACCATTATCTCCAACACACCCCTTTTTGTATTGCTTTTAATCATACCAGGGACACTAAAAATGATGGGTGTTTGGAGGTATTTTTATTCGAAGACCCCGGCAGGAAACTATCCAAAATGCTTCCTGGAATATGGTTGCGCACATCCTGGCTTTTACGGACAAGGATGAGATCAGATTATGAAGCATGCCACCAATAGGGTCTGAGGGTCTAACAAAACAAGAATTGCTTCTATTCTTTAGGGCCAAGCCTCCTATCCATTTGTGGGCTTTTTGTGTTCTTTTCTGGGTTAACATATAGGATACCTTTTGGTGTATAGATGGTGCTTAAGGGAGGACGTATCCTATTAATTTCCTCTCTTCTCCCCCTCGTAGTGGTGGATCCTCTGGTAACCTCCTGTAAGATCGGTTATGGTAACAAGTGCCAGAGCATTTTGAATGTTGTTATATTTGCTGGATGGACATTTTAGAAAGGCCAAGGAAGAACATATTACAATAATCAACGAGCAACAGAATGACTTTCTTCTGCACAGTTTATGGAAGTAAAGGGAGAACCTTCCACAACAGTCTCAGATAATAGATTTACCCATTTTCATCCCAAGATTTTTAACCACTTTAGGAGTGGGAGGACAGCCCAGATCCAGAGGCCATCATTCAGGGAGCCAGGACTCTTAGGTGCACCCCCCAAAAAAAAGAATCTACTCCATTTTATCGCAATTTAGTTTAGGGACTGACACCTCGTCCAGTCCGCTACAGCAGACATGCAAATGAAAAACCTTTGCCTGGACATGTTCGGGTCCCCAGCAAAGATACCATTGTTTGTAAATCATGAGCTTATGACATGAGCGCCAAAGCCAAAACCGAATAAGCTTGCCTCTTTGCTATAAATGGTGAAGATCTACTTGCTGCAGATGTTGGAGTGTAGGATTAGAAATTAAGCCATGCAAATTCCCATTTCACAAAATTAGCGCTGGATCAAAAAGGCTCGAGATTTACTGCCTAAGACCTGTTACTCTGGAAGGAGATCAGCCACCTTAAATTAAGATGACAAAAGCTGAACTCCCTGAGCTGATCAACCAGAGCAAAGTGTTAGATGGTGTCAAAGGCTGCGCTGAGATTCAATATTATCACCACAGTACAACTTCTGCTATCAAGCCTCATATGGATTGAGCCACCTCAGTGCATGCAATCCCTGGAACCTGGCTTCCAAAACCTAACTGCTTGCATTAAAAAGTCTTCCGTAACCCAACTGCCTAGTACCAGCAAAAAGCTTAAAGCAATTCTCTATTAATCTTAGTTTATTGCAATTTTTGGCTATAAGCAGATGGAGGCTGTCAGAGAAATCCATGTTGCCTAACACATTTTTTGGGGAAATGATGGATGTATTATGTAACTGAAAAAAGCTAACAGAAAGAATATTTCAGCAAATATAGGCCACGTATGTGTGAGGGTTAGGTGTTCGTCTGAACAATTTTTTCACCATGTGTGCAAGTGTACCAATGGGCCATGCAAAGCATTGTTACTTACTCCTGCATTATTTCCAAAAGGCAAGAGATTCATGGTATCTCCAACTAGCTCAAACTAGGTATTGAACATCAAAGATTCAACATTATGAAGACCCATGCGTAGTTTATAATGTATTGCGCAGAACAACAATACGTTTTCAATATTTGCATATAGCCAGCAACCATCCCTGAAGGAGGGACAATAGTGGCCTGAAGTAAATGCAAAAGAGCCATGGTGAAAAGGGGTTAGCTGTGGTATTCCTGAGAAAGCTCTTGGTGGAGGCAAGTCAAAGGCGTCAAACTAGACAATGGAGTTTTTCTGACAAAGAGCACTTGAACCAGGCTACAGCCTATTTCACTGCAAATGCTGAACCTAAACTCTGAGGCAAATCGTGATCAGTCATGCTTATGATGGCCATGCTGGTCCTACAGGATCAAATATAGTCGTACAGCACCAGCATGTTAAATCCCTTTAGGTCAATGATGTTAAGGATATTTTGAGTCAGACAAAGTAAATTGATCAGTTTCTGCGAAGGGGGTAGTAGTTCATTGGAGAGAGCAAACAGCATGATTTTTGTAGATGGGCTGTAATCGTTTTCATGACACTTTTAGACAATCTTGGTCTTCTTGACTCAGGTTAGCTTTCCACTTTCTGATGAGCACATAGACCTTCTCTTTCCACTGATCAGCAAACTGCTTCATCTTCCAGAAGGGGAACCTTGGAGGAGGGTGATTTTTTCCAGCCTTTCTTATAAAGTATTTCCCTTTGACTTCAATACAGGCATCTGGAACTACTTTTGAAATGTGGCCTATTTTAATGGCTAAATGAAGACAAATTCCTTCTTTCAGTTGTCTCCAACAGCTCAGAACATTCTGACTCCTTTCAATTGCTAGGGCCAGTGAGTGAAAATCTGAGACTAGCGATTGTGAGATATAGGACTGTCAATGTGTTTCCTTCAGGGAAAAATGCAAACCTGCATAAGCCTGCAGAGATTTGTCAATGTATCTGTACACCTGATTCTGCAGGAGTGTAATATAATAGAGATAGATGCTCTGACAAGCTGACCAACATGAAAGCGACAAGGATTGTCCAGGGAAAGACTGCCCACCTCCCCAACTAGAGGTACGTTCTTGACAATTCTAGATTGGGTAATCTTTTGAGGGCCTCCCATTCCTGAAAATATTCTTGAGAGCCAAGAGAATACAGTCTGCTTGCTTCTTCTAATGCCTTATTTTGACTTTAATGGATGTTCTTGGCCACTCTTCAGCTCAACAAGCTTTGCTCAACATACTCCAGCAACTGGTTCAATGCATATTTTCGGTATATTTACCAATGGGCTAATAACTAGCCTTGTTTGGAAGCAAGTGTCTGGGTCTAGGAATAAGTAGGAGGGGTGGGGGAGAATGCTGATCACTTTTTCTGCTCCTTTACTCAGATGTGCCCAACAGTGAAAATACATGAGGGGGCGTGGCCTAGCTCATGGCCGGGTAAGACGTATTGAGCACGAGCTCCCGCCAGAGCCCTGAATCCTGAACCTAAACCTGCAGCATCCCGCTTTGATTTTGCCCCCAGATCGTTCCCTTGTGAAGCTTTCCCCCATTGACAAATGATGGGGGCCCTGTAAGCGCCTGAAACGGGGTGGCGCAAAGTTTTTACTTCAGGGCTGACCGAAGACGGGAAAATTAAGATGGCGGCCGGTGGCTCCGGGGCAGTCGGAAAGGCATCCCTCCACCGCTGAAATATCCAGAGAGTGAACGGGGGCCGAGCGAGAGTGGCTGGATTGTTGAGGTGAGGAGGGACACCCCCCCCCTCTCCAACCCCCCCCCCCCCGAGTGTCTCTGGGGGAGTGTGGCGGGGCCCGGACGAAAGGACTTGGACAGAGAGCTGTGGCCCGGAAGATAGCGGGTGTCCCGGGGCGCGTTGCTGGAGTGCAGTGGGGCCAGCGACACCTTTCTGACCCCGGCCCCTGCTGAGCGGAAGCCAGAACGACACCAGATACGGCGGCCTGAGTGTTCGGCGGGGCCCCGCGAGAGCTGTGGCTGAGTGATCTGAGGCCCTGAAACACCACAGACCCAGATTTGCTGCCATCCGGGGTCGGACCGCTGATACACGGCACCACAGAGGATCCCTCTCCGCCCCATGCCTGGCTTGATTGACGGCCAGGAGGATACCGCCTGGCGGTGATCGCCCGAAGAGAAGACCTGAGCAATGCTGGTCCGGCTCTGACCCGGAGCAGGGGCTGGGGCCCGGGAGCATGGTGGTCGTGTGGGCCCAGCGGCGCAAAGCATGGAGCGAATAACTCACTAGTGCCTGGAGCTGCGCGGCTGAAGTGCGGTGAGAGGGGTGACTCCCCCTGGGCCCGTATGGGGTGAAAAACAAGAGGGCATTGCCCGATCGTGGTCGCCCTGAATAGAGGCCGGAGTGTGGGGTTGGGGCTGGCGGGGACGCTGGCAGTGAGATCCATCAGGCTGAAGAGGTTTATTTCTATTGAGGAAGGCTGATAGCATCCTTACTATTTTTAATAGATACACATTGATCACAATATGGACAATTTCAAAACGTTCAGTTTCTCGGAGGATCAATTCAATAGGCTCATTAATCGTAATCCGGGCAGCGGGGTTATTAATACCTCGAATCAATCCAATCCGGAACAACTACTTAAATTATATAATCTAAAGAAAAAGTTAATTCGTACTGAATTGCACTCTGAGTTCCTTATAGAGTATTTAAAAGCAGGGGTAATACCCATTGGACTCCAAATTAGGAACGAGCCAGGCTTGTTCATAGAACACAAACATTTTTTGGAAACCTGGTCACATATAGCCAACCGATGTAGTCGTGATTGGCTTATACTTATTATTGAGACAGCCCAAGAGATTATTATCATAGAGAAGAAAGTTATTGATGAATTGGAAAGTAAAATCAAAGATACCCCACTGATAGATGAGATTAAGAAGAAATTGGACGAAATGAAATTGGAAACGGAAGGTTATAGAGAATATTTGGTGAATAAGAAAATGAATAAACTTAGGAAAGATATTGATAAATTCAGTGCAGAAACTATATATCCTTATTTAGGAAAGGATTACTATGACCTTCAAAAGAATCAGAGATGGGATAAACCTAATTTTCAGAAGCCAATGTACTCAAGGGGGGGTCAAAAACGGATTACCTTTTCAGACACTTCCTGCTCCAGCAGTGACGATGAAGCCCAAAGTTCGGAGCCACGGGGTAGACCGGGTTTTAATCAAGAACCTGAGTCTTTTTTAGGGCAACGCCAAAAGCGAGAACTGGGGAATTTCAGAAACCCCAACAGGGGGGAACCAGTAAGGAATTATCCCCCCCAGGAATACTTAAAGACCAGGAATCGCAGATATTGGCGATAGATAAAATCCCTATTATTAATCTTTCTTCTAAGACTTTGAGTAGATCAGAAAAGGAAGTTTTAGAGAGAGGTTTTAGTTTTGCACCTACAACTGCCCCTAACCAATTTGAATTTGAAAAGGACTTAAAACTCTTCTTTAGAAAAATTAGGCTTAGGGATTATTTTGCAGAAAGAGAGAGTCGCCCTAACATGAATATCACGGGATTTCGTGGAAAATCATCCTTTACTCCCACTTTGGGACAGGTAAACAATAATATAGAAACGTTTGAAAAAACTGTAGAGATTGAGATAAAAAATTTGTTTAATCGACCACATCCTTTCACGAATAATTTCTCGTATGAACATAGAACGGCTTTAAGAACACTTAAGGAGGATACCACCATCATTATTAAACCCGCCGACAAAGGCGGCGGGTAGTGATCTTTAATAATCAAGACTATGATCAGAAAATGATGAACCTCCTCAATGTAAGAGAACATTACCTTCCAGTGTCCCATTCTAGAAATATCCAACTCAAAAGAGAGGTTGGTGAATTGTTAGATCTAGCCAGAAGTGAAAATTGGGTCTGTGAAGAAGAATACAAATTTTTGTATAATTCAGATCCTACTACCCCGGCAATTTATGGACTGCCTAAGATTCATAAAGATATTGTTGACCCTCCAATGAGGCCCATAGTTAGCAGTATTGGATCGATTTTAGAACCTCTAAGTAAATATGCGGATTTTTCTTGAAACCCATTGTTGCCAAACAGAAATCATATTTGAGAGATTCTGCGCATGCCATTGCCACTTTTGAGGGATTGGGCTTCAATGGGGTGACCCAAATTTTGGTCACCCTGGATATTGAAGCCCTATATACGAATATACCCCAAGATGATACCATTAGAACAATTCGGTCAATTTTGCAGACTGAAGATCTTGGGGGTGGCAACATCAATTTTATTATGAGTTGTGTGAGCATGGTTTTAAAGAACAATCTGTTCTTATATAAAAGAGATTTGTTTCATCAGATAAAGGGGACCAGCATGGGCGCAACTTGCGCCCCTAGTCTGGCCTGCCTTTATGTCAGCCAATTTGAACAAGTTCATATTTTTAATGAATTGGCTCCTTTTTTGAGAATATCAGTCACTGGTACCGCTTCATAGATGATATTATTTTCATTTGGAGTGGTACCAGTGACCTGCTTGAAGATTTTATAAGCTGGTTAAATTTGGGAGATCCCAATCTTAAATTTATATCTCAATGGAGCAACTCACACATTAATTTTTGGGATATTTGCATTAAGGAGGATAAAAAGACTTTAGCGGTAGAATTATACAGGAAACCGACAGTTAAAAACACCTTATTGCACTATAATAGTCATCACCCCAAAGCGCAGAGAAACAACATCCCTTTTGGGGAGTTTCTACGCTTGCGTAGAAATTGTACAACGATTGATGACTTATGTCCATGCTGAAGATCTCAAGAAAAAGTTAAGTGATAGGGGTTACCCTAAAAAGTTGGTTAGAAATTCTTTCAAAAGGGCGAGATTTTATAACAGGGAAGCTATGCTGAATATGAATAGACAAAAAAACAAGAACATGGCTACAGAGAAAGTAGTGTTTGTAAGTAAATTTTCATCAATAATTAACCAAGTTAAAAATATAATAAATAGAAATTGGAAAATTATTAACAGCGATAGGGAAAAGCCATTAGAGAAACCTCTGTTTGCATTTAAGCGGAATGCCAATCTCCGAAATGCGCTTGTTCATACATAGAGACATTGAAGAAAATATTCAAACCACGTTATTCCAGACTAAAGCAATAGGGAATAACAAATGTGGTTCTTGTGCAGTTTGTGCACAATGTAGAGTTGATAAAAAGGTCTCTTATGGGAACTTGACCTTTTTTTCCAAAGATCTTACAAACTGCAGGACCAAAAACGTAGTTTACCTTCTGGTCTGCCCATGCGGCCTAGGCTACGTGGGCGAGACTGGTCGGGAGTTGCGGCTGAGACTAACAGAACATAAATCCGCTATACGAACGCAAAAAGATAATGCACCATTGACAGCACATTTTGTTCAGTACAATCATAAGTGCGAAGACTTTTGGTGGTTCGTATTAGAAAAAGTGAAATATAACAGGAGAAGGGGTAATGTGGACAAGCTCAGAAAAATGAGAGAACAATGGTATATATGCAAATTAGATACCGTTAATAAGGGTCTCAACTCTAGAGAGGATTGGATGTCATTTATTGCCTGAATAAATTTTCAATCTTATTCGGGCTTCCATTCTGCTTTCATGAGTTGTGATTGAGAGTTAGCTCTGATAGGGAGTGGGCTTAATATAGTTTCTATATAGGATGCTTGGGATTTACTTTAATGGTATTCAATGAGATGATTTATTGCTGAGATGGTGCGGTTAGTACCTTTTTATATTAGGTTTATAGCTCATGCGTTAGGATATGTATGAGACTTGATCTGGTAGTAAGAAGACAGGATCTGTTAAAAATAAACTTTGAAATAAATTTTAGAGTGTGAAACTCAATGAGTGGTCTACCTTTATATGTAGGAAAGAGAGTTTAATATTAGTAATTTTATTAGTATTCTTCTTTTTCTTTTTATGGGTCCGGTTCCTAGACAAGAATTACATTTATAAAGTACTTATGGATCGGACAAATACGAAGATTTTTGCCGTTTATATTCACTTATATAGTTGTAGCCGTGTAGCCTTTTAATCATTCCAATATGGCGCCGGCGTTCCCATACCATTTCATTGAGATGTGTACCTTCCGATAGAACCGGAAGTAATAGAGGGGTCAGTCCGCGCATGGCCAAGAATAGAGAGGGTGATCTCAGTTATTGGAGTCAGGTGAAGATTAACATAGGCGCGGCCCCGAGTATAAAAGTATACCACCGAGCCGTTAGTATTGGCCAACTAACCGCTGAAGGACGAGGACCGTATGTGACGATAACCGCGCTAACTGTAAGTAAAACGGCACACTGCTTATGGCCATACTTACGTTTGGCAGCATAGAGTAGGTAGTTGTAGGCATACTCGGTGGTTACGGGGGGCTTTTGTTATTAAATTAGTGCATATAGTCACTTAGTCTGCTAGAAATGATAAAAAGCAATGAGGGGACAGTTATTTTGGGCATGTATAAATGTGCTCTATAGGGAAGACATTACGAGAGCTGTAAGAGCGGGCCCATTATGTTTAGATATATTCTGTTTAGCTCTTCCGGATAATCGTTAGTCTGGGGTGATATGGATAGTATTCTTATGAGAACCATCTCCTCTTGAAGTTTTTTATATACTCTGGAGTAACGGGGGGTTCTGTTCTTAAATTAGTGCAAAACAGTCTCTTTGTTAATTTGAAGTGCTAATCGGCAGTGAAGGGGGTGATATTTTTGGCACATTTGTGTGCTATACATGAAAGATACTACGAGAGCAGGAAGAGTGGGCTTATTATGTTTTAATTTATGTTGTATGGCTTTCTGCGATAATCATGAGTTTAGTGTGGTGCGGAGAGTATCTTCATTATAATTTTCTCTTTCCTCTTCCGTGATATACAATAGTGTATTCATGTGGTACTAACAGTAGGATTTTATCATTTATAGCATTATTATACTCTTATACGGGATGGCTAGCACATTGTACACCATGTATTCGATTAGGCAGTGGATTTAAATATTTGGCAATAATCAATGTACACAATTTACTTTTTACAGACCCTAATGTTAAAGAGGGAGTTATAGAGGACGACAAATTGAAATAATTCGCCCAATGACAGCAGTAATTCTGCTTCCATTTTTAAGGAGCTTTCTTGAGAACCACCGATACATCAATAAATTATCTGTGGCGGAGGTCTTATAAACGGTAAAAATAATTATAGAAGATCTCTAAGTTCAAAATTTAACTAGATGAAGTCTTATATAAATTTATTGAAACATGGAATTATTACGTCTCTTTTTTAGGTGTGCTATAGACCTGTTTGGAAGACTACAAAACCATTTTTAGCCTCAAAACATGGCATCAATTTAGGATGTTGGGAAATTAGTTTTTAATTCAGGTGAGTTTTTATGTTTAGTAAGTGCGATTTTCTCATCTATTTAATTAAACACACTATAGGTGGAGACTAATACTAGTATACTACTGTATTTTTACAGATTTATTCCCACTAATTGAGAACGGAATAGTGAAGATAAGTAAAGATATTACAACACATTATATCCGTCTAGTACTTTTTGATACGATTAGTACTGCCTATGGGAGGTGAGATAATTGTTTTATTTCCCACTCTTTACCTTGTGAGGTTCTGGTTAAAAGAAGAATATGTGGAGATATTTGTATGGGAACTGCCTGTGTAGTTAGTGTTTCTATTTCAATAAGAACACATTATTTGGAGTGTGAGTGTGGTGAGAAAGAGAGGGTCGCCATGCAAATTCCAATTGAGTGTTTGTTTCTCTCTATGTTTTAACATTGATTCATGTTTTATAATTGATCTATGATATGGTTTAGGGATGTATGTGGGATATCTATTGAACATTATAGATAATATTTTAGAGATGTAAACATGAAAATAGATATGACAAGCTGATAAAAAATATGTGTGGAGGTCTAATTATAATATGAATATGGATCTTTGTTTGTTTGTAATTTATTTTATATATGTTTATGTTGATGTAGTGGTAGTTTCCTTCTGGGACCAAATGATTGACATCTGTTTTTTTATCACACAGGTGGTGGTTAAATTGATATTGTTTATTTGAGAAAAATTCGTTTTATTTAAGGAGAGTAAAATTGGTTTGGTCTTGAAAAAGATGGTTTAAAAATTTCATCCATCGAAACGCGTCGACGCTCATCTAAATACACAATCTGTTAGAAAGGCGGAGGTCTATGAGTAACACATACTAGGATCTTTGCCTCAAATATTGGTGTAAAACAGATGTGTAAAAAACTAATGATAAATTGAACCTGTCTGTGCTATGTACTCTCTTTAAGTTGTTTTATCTTTGGTTTTTTAATGGATTGTATTTTAACATGTGATTATTTGCTCTGAAACCTTTGTGATTTCTGTCTATTTATCATGCAATGTATTGTGTTCATATAGTATAGGGTTTCATTGCCCTTGAGTTTTTTAACGTCTTTTTTGATACACTGGTTTTTATAATAAATCGATTTATATATCTTTGTACATCCTTGTATATTTTATGGTTCATGACCCTCTGTGGGAGTTATATGGCAATATTCCCTCAAGTGTGTATGTGAGACAAGAGTGAAGAAGTATCGGCTTGAATGGAATATATTGACTGGTTGAATATTATATTGGGTCCAAAGGATATTGGGTCCAAAGGATACTGTTTCTTTATTCAGTGAGATCCAGGGCCATCACTTAGAGACATCGATCTGCCTCCCCCCGCACCCCCTAAGTGCAGAGACGGCGACCGTGGCTTAAGTGGTGCCCATGCCAAGACACCTACCATAGACCCCGAGGGGTGACGGCTTGTAAGAGGATACAGGGAGGCCCACACTCGTATTGATGAAGATAACCATCAAGGACAGCTTGGCCTGCCGCGAATACACTGGCAAGTGCCAGAGAACAGTGACCTGGAGCCCCCCATCAGCCGGCCACGAAGGACCCCAATCGAGTGAAGCACTGGCAGGGGCACGAGAGTAGTCTCACCGATTCCTAGGTTGGGAGTGAGTAGACGTACCGCAGGGACGGCGGTCTGCGCTGGAAACCCAGGAGAAGCCGGGATACTCCGGCCCCCGCGCTAGACACGGAGGAGAACACAGATAGAGATCCTAACACCTACACCGGGGTGGCGCGGGACAGAGCCATGGCCAAAGACAAGGACCCAAAAACCCCGCGCCAGGGCAAAATGGATAAATACACTAAAGCTCTCCCCCTGCAACCGGAGACAGCGGAGGTGACCCAGCCTTCTTTGGACACGGCCCTGCTCCTCCAGGCCATTCAGAGCTCTAGAGAAGTGTTGGAAGGGAAAATCAGTGAGGTCTGTTCGGAGGTGTCATTGCTCCGACAGGACCTCCGCAAGGGGTCCGAGAGGGTAACGGAGGCCGAGACCCGAGTGTCAGAAGTTGAGGATGCAGTTAAAGACCTCCAAAAGGGGATGAGAGAAATGAGCAGTACCACCGCGGACATGCTGTGGAGGATTGATGACGCGGAAAACCGGGCACGAAGGAACAACCTCCGCTTCGTGGGGTTTCCGGAAGGGGCGGAGGGTACCAACGTAGCAGCATTCTTGACAAAATGGCTGACGGCTGTCATCCCGGCGGAACACTTCTCCCAATGCTTCATCATAGAGCGTGCACATCGCGCATTGAGCGCTAAACCCCCTCCCAGGGCCCCACCAAGGCCAATTATTGTGAAACTGCTGAATTTCTTAGATAGAGACATGATACTTCAAGAGATGCGCCGCAAGGGGGAAGTCCGCTATGAAAACCTAAAGATTATGACATTCCCAGACTCCAGTCGGGAGGTGCAGAAGCAGCGCCGGACCTTCGACTCGGTCAAGGCCAAGCTCAGAGCCCTACAGATCCAGTACATGCTCCTGTTCCCAGCGAAGTTAAAAGTCATGTTCCAGGGGAAGGCTCTCTTCTTCCAGACCCCGGAGGAGGCCTGGGCGAAGGAAAGACCGGCGCCTCGTCCCCTAGGGGGATCAACTCGGGACAATCGCATACCGCAGTCCGGCGCTGCCGGAGGTGGATCCCCCGGCGAAGGATTCACACGACCGCTGGTCGACCACGGAGAATACGCAGGGCAACACCGTATACCAGAAGCAAACTCGCACAAGGCAGAGAGAGTCAGGACCATCGCAGTGGTGAACGCTCTCAATCCGAAACGGCGCAAAGAACGGGTTCCCCCAACCAACAATCAGACTCCGATGACACTGATATGTCCCTCGGTCCAGAATCAAGGCACCCACTGGAGAGGGCAATCTTAGCCCTGGAACAAGGTGAGGAAAAGGAGAGGCTAAAAGGGAACGCTCCATATACAGAAGACGATCCTACTGAAATGGGTGCTGCAAGCTGAATACCGGCGGGACTGCCGCGTGGATCAGTCCTTGTCCCCCCCCTCTTTTCTCTTTCTCTCTTCTCTTCTCTTCTCTCTCTTTCCTTCACCCTTTTGCTGTTTCCTTCCTCCCATTTTTTCTTCTGTGTTTCTTTTTTCTTCGTGGCCGGACGCTGAGCCTTGAACGGCGGACAGCTGGGACATTTGACCAACGAACTGTAAGAGTTGGGGTTTTGGGGTTTATAACTGGGTGGGGGAGGGTACGACAGACCGACCTAATCTCAACGGCCGCGGGCCACTTCCAGAGATGGGTGGGCAAGGGGTTGAGGGGAGAGGTGGAGGGACTACGTACAGTTGGGGTTTACATGTTCATACTTTGATTTGTTAAGCACAAGGGTTGTCATGACAGGAAACTCCCACATAAGAAGCATGGGGACATTGTACCCCCACCTGTCCCTAAATGATAGCACTACTGATGTGATGTCGCTAGAAACAACATGACCAGACAACCTATTTTGACGGTCTTGACCTGGAACATCAATGGATTGGGAGATAAGATAAAACGCAGACTAATTTCACAACATATCAAGTGGCTGCAACCGGATGTCGCAATGTTACAAGAAACACATCTCAAAGGTACACACTGTGGTTTTATCGGCCGCGGGACCTATAAGGTCCTGGCACACTCGGGGTTCACGTCTGGGGCACGAGGAGTGGCGATCCTGATTAAGAGGTGTATTCCCTTTCAAACCACATGCCTTTGGCAAGACCCCTTGGGCAGATACGTGGGAGTTCTGGGGTTGTGGGGAAGGACGGAGGTCACATTGATGTGTATACGCACCCCCCAGGTTGCAAGCGCCCACCATGACCAAAGTGATGGATATACTGATTGAGACACCCTCTGCTTTGCATGTGGTGGGTGGCGACTTTAACGACGTCATGGACCCAGTTCTGGACCGATCGGGGGGGGGGGGAGATAGATCTACAACGAACACACCATTACGGCGCTTCTCCACAACGATGGGCCGGACAGACATTTGGAGGGACAAACACCCCCTAGCTAGACAGTTTTCTTACCACTCCGGGGCACACAACACACACTCCAGGTTAGATTATATATTTATTCCCAAGGGGGAACTAAATGACGCAGGACGTGCAGAATATACTACTAGGGGCTTTCGGACCATTCCCCGCTCCTGGTTGAGATGGGGTTGAGGGTACGGGATAGCACCCGTAACTGGAGACTGAGCCCATGGGACTTAAATAATGCCAAAATCGCGAGAGGGCTTAAAACGGACACCGAAATCTATTTCCGGGAAAATAAAGACTCTGTCCCCTCCGGAGTGACGGTCTGGGAGGCCTACAAGACTGTGTTGCGGGACAGAGCTCAAAACCGAATAGCGTGGGAGAAGGACAAGGGTTTGGTAGAACTGGAACAAAAAATAAACTAGTTAGATATGCGGACTGCCCAACACAACGACCCCGAGCTGTCCCGTAGACTCATAGCCCTGCGACTGGAATACAAGGAACTGGCCACAGACAATGCAAAGAAACTGAATTTGGCGATACTACACGGCCTCTATGAGGTGAGAGATAAGGCCGGAAAGCTCCTAGCTTAGCTTAGCAGGTGGGAAGTCCAAAACAGATGGGTGAGGTGCTGGACCCCCAGGAAATTAGACAGACCACTTATGAGGGTGTGGCTAAGGGATTTGCTGAATACTACAGGGACTTATACAGGGCTCACCCACTCAAATCACAGGCTGAAATACTGGAATATCTGGAGGCAATTTCCACCCCAATATTAGGAGAAACGGAGGCTCAGGGACTGGAAGAGGATCTGTCACTGACAGAAGTCCAAGAGGCTGTAGCGAAGCTTCGCCTTGGGAAGACCCCTGGCACCAATGGACTACCCGCGGAACTTTACAGGCGATTCACAGATATCCTCTACCCCCACCTCCTCAGACTTTTCACGGATGCCCAGGAGGAGGGTGTTCTTCCACTGGACTTACGGATGGCTACTTTCGTGGTCATACATAAAGAGGGCAAACCACGGGATCAATGCGGGTCCCTACAGACCCATCTCACTGCTGAACTCAGAAGTTAAAATCCTGGCCGCCATCTTAGCAACGCGTCTTTTGGGTGTAATAACGGGTCTGATCCACGAAGATCAGTCTGGATTTATGCCAGGCAGATCTACTCGCTTGAACCTTAGGAGAACACACAATTGGCTTATGAAAGTACGACACCGGACGACTCCGCAGGTGTTCTTATCATTAATCATTAATTGGCAATTTCTTGATGCCACCTTGGCTAAATTCAGGGTGGGCCCAAAATTCCGTAGCTGGGTGACACTCAAACAATCAACCGATGACCTCGGTGCGCATCAACGGCCAGTGCTCAGAGCCCTTCCCCATTGAGAGGGGGACACGACAGGGTTGCCCCCCGTCGCCCCTCTTTTTTGCGCTCTCACATCGCTGGCATGTGCTATTAGGGTACACCACACTATCCGAGGCTTCCACATCTCATAGGCGGATACAGAGGAGGCGAAAATCTCTCTCTATGCCGATGATATCTTGATGTATATCACATACCCGAAACGACCATACCGGCCCTATTTGATTTGATCATGGAATATGGCCGACTTTCGGGACATAAAATTAATTGGAATAAATCCACGCTGTATTGCCCGACTGACGCGCAAATAAACTGTTCCTTACCTGGTGAACTGCGGGTAGCGCCAAGGGGCCTTAAGTATCTGGGTATCTTCGTTACTCCACACCTGAAGGTATGCAGGAGGGAAAACTTAGACGTAGTCCTAAACAACTTCAGACTGGACATGGAGAGATGGAGGGATCTTCCCCTTACCCTGCTTGGTCGAGCGGCCATTTGTAAAAGGATTACCCTACCTCAACTCCAATATGTCCTCCAAAACTCGTACCATCCCTTGCCCACAGCCATATTTACAGGAATTGCCAGCCAACTTAGAACACTACTGTGGCAAGGGGGACACCCCAGAATAGCACTTAAGATGCTACAACGCAATCCATACAACGGCGGAGTGGCACTCCCTGACAGAGGCCTACTACTGGGCGTCCCACCTGATACCCATAAACGACTGGATACATAGAAGCAGAGACCACCCCACATACTGACCTCGAAAGGGAAGAAATGCTGCCCCATACACACCTACATTTCATCTATGGGGGGGAAGAGTAGCTCACGTTTATTACCTGCTACTCAGGTGACCCTGTCGGCATGGACAAAGGCTACCAGGATACTGGGTTGGAAGGGATGGATCACGCAGAGCACACCGCTTTGGGAGGGGACCTGGTTTAAGGAATTACAGAAGCTCACAGGGTTTGAGACTTGGTATCTCCTGGGATCTCTACGATAGGGGACATATTTGAAAAAGGGGGAACTAAAAACATGGGCAAAGCTCAAACAAGAATACGAGGTGAACAACTCCCAATTCCTTAAGTACGCACAACTGCGTCATGCCTGGCGGGCGGAAAATATCCCCAGCGAGCAACTTCCGGAATATTTGCCCATTAGAGGGCAGGCTATTGCAAGAAGAGCTAATCCACAAGGCGGTCTCCTTTACATACAAAACCATCAATAATAATATCCCAGACGGGCGAATAGGGCTCAGAGCAAGGTGGGAGAAAGACGTAGGGCCCATGGAGAATATCGACTGGGAAGCGGGATTAATGCATCCCAGAGAAGTTGCCATCAAGGTAAGGCTTCGACTCATACAGCTTAAAATATTACACCAAACATATTATGACAGAGACAGGCTACACAAGATGGGAAGAGCAGACTCACCATCGTGCCTGGCTTGCTCCGCCGCTAACAGTGATTTTTTCCCCCGATCAGGGCGTGTGCTACAGCTATACTGGACGCAGGTAATCGGACTAATAGGAACGGTCCTGGGGGTAATGCTACTGATGGAGCCAAGATTTGTGATACTAGGGATTCCCAGTGAGGTAGATATCACCAGAACACAGCTAATCTTTGCTTCCCTGGGGTTAGTAGTAGCCAAGAGAGACGTAGCTAGGAGGTGGGGAGTGGCCAATAGTCTGACCATTCAGGAGTGGACAAGAGGAATGGACATATATATGACGGCTGAGCGGACCACGTATTGTAGCAGAGGCTGCCCGAAAAAATTCCACAAGATCTGGGACCCATGGAGACGATACTTTGGGCTCGACATGGGAGACGACACACAACTGTCCGCTATACATAGTACACAAGAGACTCAGACATAGGGGCCCAGGGATCACAACGTCCTATAGATTACCCCGGAGGCTTACTAGCGGCCATTCCCAGGTCCAAACGGAACTGCATAAATACAACAAGAGACACTGGCGGTATGAGTTGACTCATACATATCAGAGGGAGAAGGTGGGAGAGGGCTTAGTTGATGGCGACCATGCTTGTATTTGTTTGGGATTGAATACCGCAGATGTATCATGTAAGAACGGTCTTGTGCTGATTGTTCAGTTTGAAAATAAAAAAAAATTAAAAAAACTGTGAAAATACATGTTGCCCAATGAAAGGCGTCATTCCATTAAGAACACATTCATCAATACAGTGCAAAGGTCAAATTCCATGTTATTGTCATAGTACAAGTTACAAATCTGGATGACCTGGACAAAGTTCACTGCTTCGTGGTTAGAAGGCCTATTTATTGGGAACATGCTCTGGTTACAGATGTGTATTAACTAAAATACACAGAATCCCAGAAAAGTATAACCTGTACATGCAGCTCTGCATGCTGATGTGGGTCCTGTGTTCACTCTGCCATTGGAACGGAGCTGTACCTGACTGACGAAGCCCAAATAGGCCAAACCCAGTCTTGGGTCTCTTGTGTACCAGTTCAGAGAGGACCTGGCTTGGCAGTTCAGGCTGGATTATTCCTACTGCAGCATGGCCAAGACCAATTTACAGATGGCTGGGTCTAATCTGAGGTGGCACGGTGGGCAAACAAAACCGATGGACTGGGATGCAGAAAGTAATTACCAGTGGCTGTGATTAATTTAAGCATTCCTTTAATCATTTGTTTGTATTCTTCATTATGATGCTCTAAATGTAACGGGTATGCCTAGACTTGGGTCATGTGCTCACTGTGTCACCAGAAACAAGCTGCACCTCTCTAAAGAGGTCCAAATAGGCCAAAACTGGTCTTGACTTGCTTGTGTTCCAGTTAGAAGAGGACAAGGTGCTGGAGTTCGGACTGGACTGCCCCTATTGGAGCGGAACCAAGGCTGATATGCATATGGTTGGGTCTAATCTGAGGTGGCATGGTGGGCAAAAGAGCAATGGACCAGGATGCCGTCCTGGGTAGTTAAGAGTAGCCGAGATTAATTCTAGTTCAAATTCCAGCTTTCCTTCCATGACTTTTGTATTCTTTTTGGTACATATAGCAGGGATTTTTTTTAAATTTTTTAAAAAGGACTTTTAGGTAACCCTATCTTTTGGTACGCTATAAATTGTTTTTACTCATTTCCATATACAGAGCTCAGTCAGCTTCAAAGCACTTTATAATTGTTGCAATAACTGCATATAGATAATGCACCCCATTAGGCTCTTTTTGCAGGCACAGTGAAATCAAGTTCTATGCATGGGTTGTAAAGCACAGCTTTCACTTTTCAAAGGTTCAAGCGTGAGCAGCTCGCTTATTGTAATAGCTTTTTTTAATATAGTGCTTCACTACACTTCTGCCGCTTGTAAGCACTTTAGAAGGCAGATGTGAATATTCCTACCCATGGACCTCTGGGAGGATGGAAGGCATAATCGGCTAGGATTCAAATTTGTGACCTACCAATCACCTCTCTGTTCCTGTGGTAAATGTTCAGCTGACTTCAGTTATCCGCTATGATTTTTGTTTGCATTCTGACATTTGTTCCCCTGGATTTCTAATGACTGCAAGGGAAAATGTTGGCAAAGCCAATAGAACTCACGTTGACAGTTTGCATTGTATGACAATATTGAATGCATTATAAATTTTGAAAAGCAATGAGAATGTGGGTCATTTTAAAGTGTATTAATGAAATAATATATAATGAGTAACATATGGGTTACCATACACCCTGCTATTCATTATGAGACTCATGTAAGCTCTTTCATGTTCATTGCAGGTAAGAATAATAAAAGCAGAATCTCTAATGAGAAATTAAACAAACCAAAAAGCAGTTAATAATTTTTGCAAAAAGACATAAGAATTTGTTTAATGTAACTCAGGTTAAAATGCTGTTGCTCAGATTGAGTAGGAACATGCAGAGATTCTAGCTTTCCTGCAATGACCTATAGTGTGGAAAGAAATGTCGCCAGAAACCTCTCCTACCTCCTGATCACTTTTCCTTTATAGGGAAATATATCAGAAGGAAAAGCCAGTTTCAATTTTCCTGGTTTAAAATGCAGCTGTAATGATGCCCTGTGACCTGCCTTTCATCCAGCCTGCTGGCTCTTGCAGCAGGCATTGCAACGTCAGAACTCAACTGTAATGTATTATTGATATAGTGATCTTACTAAAACAACCATCTCATTTGAAATACCAAGAAGTGACTCAAACAGATAGATTCACCAAAGAACAAAAATATATTTCCACTACAACGTTTCAGCTTCCGCCTTCCTCAGGTAGTACAAGATGGTTTGCTCAGTGGCTGCACAGATGACACAGCTGAATTTTCAAAAAGCATCATGAGTGAAGATTCCATTTGGAATGTGGAATCAATGCAGTCCTGAGAGCTCTTGAGATATGCAGTAATCAGGTTGTATTATCAGTTATGTTCAGTCCATCTGGATGCAGTGATTTTAAACGGTACATCCAGAAGTTTTCTCTGGAGTCCAGTGGTTCTTCCTTTGAGACATGTTCCACGGGGAAAATCTTCAAATCTGATAGTAAATGATCCACAAGGTTAAAATGATTGGCTACAGGCTGGTCAATTTTCTTATTAATTATTGCCGATTTGTGGTTCCTGAATCGTGTACGGAGGTCATTCACTGTTTGGCCTACATATTGTTTTTTACAGCTTTGCCGTTGGCACTGAATCACATAAATAATGCATGTTGAGCGACATGTAAGATGGTGTCTTATTCCATAGGTCCTTCTCGTAACAGAACTAGTTACTGATGATGTTTGTAAAAGGTATTCACACGTGATGCACCTTTTAGAGTCACAGCAATGAACCCCTGCATTTGTTACAACTTGCTTGAGTTCAGCTCTCACAATAAGAGATCGTAAATTTGGAGCTTTGCGTTAAGCAATGACTGGCGGTTTTGGAAAAACCTTTTGCAATTTTTCACAAGTAGACAGTAAGGGAAATGTTTTTTGCATTATATTTCTGTAGTTGGGAGCTGATGGATGATAGTCAACCACAAATGGAGTTCTGTCACTTTTGTTTCTGCCGTTGGTATTCCAAATAAGTGCTTCTCTGGGTAACTGCAAAGACTTGTCAATTTGTTGCTGTATGATATGCAGAGGATAGCCTCGCCTTTTAAATAATGTAGCAAGCTCCTGTAGATGGTCTTTACAGGTTTCCTCATTGCTGCAGATGCGTCTTATTCTGAGTGCTTGGCTGTAGATGATGCTCAGTTTAGTGTGGTGTGGGTGACATAAAGTCCAGTTTAGATACAAATGAGCATCTGTAGGCTTGTGGTACAGATCAGTTGTAATTTTTTGTTCATGAATGGTGAGTAGCACATCCAGAAAAGGGAGATGATGCTTCTGTTTAGTATTGCTGCTGGTAAATTTGATGGTAGGATGGATATTGTTGATATAAGCTGTAAATTGTTCCAATGCTCTACTTCCTGCATTCCATATTATAAATATGTCATCAATGTATCTTAGCCATACCAGTGGTTTGATGCTATAAGGTGCAAGTATACAGTTCTCTAGTTTGCCCATGAAGATATTTGCATAGGATGGAGCCGTTCCTCAGGTACTGAACGAATCAAATGTATTTATCCGTGCGAATCGATAACGAAGATATACATAAACGGACTACTGGTTATCGAAAATAAGAATTCCCGTGTCCATCCGCCGTATTGCATTGAAAAAGCCACGGCCCTGAATGGATTTTACAGATCCAAGGATTAAGCAATAATATCCGGATCTAGAGGATTTCAGACCGTCAGCTGAATAGGAGGAAAATCCCCGCCAAATAATGAATGAATCTCTATGAAACATGAAGAATCAGTAGTGAGCATCTCTAAAATCAACTATATTGTATTTTACGCATAAACCTGTCCTGAAGAAGGTGGTGTCAACTAACTCCAGTCCACCGAAACGCTGCGTCGACATTTGGTTTAAAATAATATGATCATTGTTTTAAATGATATTAGCTTTCTAATTGTTTTTTCCTTTGATAGACAATCTATGTGTATGTTTGAAAATACTTTCTCATGCTATGTTTCTTTGGGAATATATGTAAAATTACACATCATATAGATCAATATAAATCACTAATGTGTGAGATGTGTACTCCATAGTTGTTGAACTAACTTCTACACTTGGATAAAAACTAAGGATTGTCCCTTGGAGGAAAAATTAATTATAAATAAGAACTATTGTGTTTTTAAATGGGATATTAAAATGTATTCATGAAGTGTTTTTATCAACAATTTGCATAATCTGTTTTGTAAAATAAAGGAGGAGATCTAATTTTTACTAAAAACAAGGCTTATTGGTTGTATGTTTTATATGTATGAGTGAGTATGAGCTATTATTTGTGTTGATAATTGAGGAAGAATCACATAGGGAACACTCTTTGGTTATTGGTGCTACTTGACCCAGTTCCCTTTGTATCTGAAGGGCTCCTCTTGGTTTTGGATGTACATACCAACATCTCACCCACACTATAGCTTGTCAACCCTTCCTGTAGTCCGGACACATTCCGCTCCCGCCCACCCTCCTGCATGCATGACAACCCAACTGCATGTCCCGGCTAGAATAATCCAGAGGCCTCTCTATTGCCTTTGTGGCACGCCTGGAAAACACTGGAGACGCAAGCACGACATCCTTGAGCAGTTCCATACACGCTCGCTAACATGATACACTGGCCTCTGTTGCTTGCTCGAGATGTGTGAGAACTGGCTCTGAAAGTCATAATCTGTCACCAAGGTTTCGTAGAGCACTCGAATTGACGTACTTTTACCGTATTCTTATGGTGTGTTTCACCTTCTCCCTCATTCCCCAGTTCTAACCCCTATCCCCAGTTTGTTCAATTGATTGAAGGTTGCACGGTATATCCTACAATTGCTTTTGTGATATTGATGATGGCTGACAGGTTCCTGCTTGTTACTTACCTTGAAATTACGTTGTTTAAAATTACACTAAGCAAAGTTTTCCTCTGATATTTGCTGTAATTCGCCAACTGTGCCATCAATAAACAGATTTGACAAAAAAAGGTATAGCAATCAAAAACGTGCAATACATTTTGCCTATCGTTCTGTTAAACACTTTAATCTAATTAGATCATTTTGAGTGGTGGAGTTTAAGATTAGTAATCATATGAGGTTAGAAATTTTACCTTAAATTTGTTGTAACAATTCGATGCTTTTAATTATAACTTTTAATTCCATTTATTTACCAAAAAAAGAGTCAAAATTACAATCTCCGTTTATTAGAAAAAATATTAGATTACAGCCTGTTTTGGTCCCAGCAACAGAAGCTCATCGTTTAATTTAGTATGAATTTGTAATAGATAAGTTGTCCTTCATTTTGAAAGACAAAACTTTAATCAAGAATCAGTTACTCCAAGAAGGAAAAAAAGGAAATGGCTGGTTTAATGCAGAATATCGGAAACGTAGGAGTAAAGTCAATTTAGGAAAATGCAAACTTCTTAATGTCATGAACTCTCATTGGGTGGAGAAGTGGAACATTTTGAAAAGTTACCATTGGGATCTTTTCTACAAGAACATTCATCATTCCAATTCACGCTGGGTAGAAATTAGGTTAGTTCCCCAAGAACGCTGGTGTAATTAGATCACTACTTTATATAACAAAGGCCAGTGTCAGTTTTAGTTTGAGCTGAGACACGAAAGAAAGTGCAGCCCTGATCAGGTCTACTCCAGTTGCAGACAATCGGACCCTTGCCTTAAATGAGTGGGAACTTAAAACATTTGTAGGCGGGAGACCAAGATTGCCTTCTTTAGAGTGCCTTCTTTAAAATTGTGTCTTATTTAAAAATGATTACCTATGATCAAGGCCACTGGAATTATGCAACTGTGTGGTCGCTGAGTTTTTTGCATAATAGATTTGCCGCATTTGCCACATATTCCATCGTCTGCTGCATAATCTGCAGGTTAAAACAAAAAATTGTTTCTAGCTAAATGCTTCAAGTGTTACTAAAAACACAACACGTGATGCTGCGCAGTGGAAGACCCTTTGCAAATGTTGACTGGGCACTTTTCTGTTGCTTATTGCGGAATTAAACTGGTACTAATGATCTGTACTAATGATGTGCACCAATACCCAGACAGTGTTAACAAGTGTAAATATGACAAAATAATGAAGTAATACCATCACAAAATGTGCCGCACTATGCTGCATAATTTGTCTTTTCTTGCCACACATGAAATTTGGCCCTCCCCTGCCGCATAATTCCAATGGCCCTGCCTATCGGAGTCACGCTACTTAATTCCTTTTTAGGTCGAGCATTCGAGACCTCTTGTATATACTTTAGTATATACTTATTATATACTTATATGTGTATGTACTTTGTGGGGTCTGGAGATCAGCCCTAGGACTTGTCTGCTTCCGCTTGGGGACTTTTTTTTCTGTTCAACTGCCTCTATTTAACTGTCTTGATAGAAAACGACCAGCAGGTTAGTAAAATACCAGAAGTGCTTTCTGCTGAGAGACTTTATTTTTTTATTTTTTTGGCAACTGCCTCTATTTAACTTTGATAGAAAACGACCAGCTGAGGTCAGTAAAATACCAGAATCACTTTAGCATTCTCTAGATTCCAGTCCATAGAAATTGTCTTCCACGAGCACCCGTAGACAATAATATTTTTTTCAAATCTTGTATTTTTCAGTAATATGACCACTGAAGGCCCTGATTTTATATTAAAAACAGAGCTTTGGACCATACCATTTCCTGCTGAAAGGCAATATTTCTCTCCATGTGTTCCCATACTTGGCGTGTCACTCAGTTTGGTGCTTACTTTCCCTCCATGTTAAAGAGTAGATGTTTCAGCACCCAGGCTAATGTGCTGCATAGCGAAATACATATAAGGGCCCAAAGGCGAGACCGATTGCATTGCAAATGCTTTAGGTGGGTCATAACTCATGGCACTAGCTCCGATTCTCTGAAGGATGTCATTCTAAAACCCCATCTGAAGAAGGGCGATCGAACAGATCCAGCTAACTACAGGTTAATTTCTTGCTATATACTACATCATACTTTTTGCCAGAACAGTACTAAAATGTCTAGAAAGTTGGTTATATAGCTTGAATTTAATGCTCAGGGAACTAGAATGGTTCAGACCATAATATTTGACCATTGCTTTGTTCTTTAGGTTCTAGCTGGAAAAGCGATTCACACAGCTGGCAATCTCTGCTGTTGGTTTGTGGATCTACGTGCAGACTTTGGCCTTGTTGAGCAGGATTTGCTATGGCTACTCCGCACTCAAATAACCACTCAGGTTATATATATATATTTTAGTATTCAGTTAGAGGAAAATAATTGGGTCCAAGTCGAGCTAAATGGCAGTGGAACCCGGTCCCCAAAGACCCCAACTAAATATGGTTTGAGGGAAGGGTGCGTATTCGCTCCACTTCTCTTTAGTTTGTTCCTGGAAGACTTGCCAAATTTTATTTCAACAGCGCATTCTTTTTCGCCCAAAACTGGGAAGGAGCTTATTTTATTCTATTAGATTAAAAGTACGATTTTGATTTTTGCTAGGGATCAAACACAGCTTCAATGGTACCTTTACAAAATTTCTTTAGAACAGATAAAAAACGAAAAATATCTCAGCCTGTACTTTGCTCATAAGCTTAGCTGAGGTGCTCGCTTGTTTTTAGATTCCTTCCTTTTAGTATAGTTAATGTTTTAAGTCGTTTTGATGATAAGTATAGAGGATGTTTGTGAGCTCAGTTAAAAAATAAAAGTATTTTAAGCAAGCTAATACCCCAAGCACTTTATGGTACAGAATTGCTTGCTCTACGCTCCCCAATTCGGATTGGGACTGTATTGAAAACTGAGGACTAAAAAAAAAAAAATTCTGCTCCAAAGAATTTATTTGCATTTGCCCGTAGCCTATGATTTTTGTACTCAAACTGTAGCTCCTCTGAAGAAAAGCTCTCTGGTATAACCTGCCAATCTTTGATGGCCAGAACAGGTGATCCTTATCTGGTCTACAGTTGAGCATTCTGTATTGGAGGCAAATCCATTCCATTTAGCGAATTCCGTTATGCTGGGCAAGTTCACACATTGACTAAATGAGAAAGTCTTACTAACTAGTAACGATGAGTGTCACTATTTAGCGAATAAAAGTTCACCTGTGAGCTTTGGCCACTGGATAGGTGCTGATTGTATCTTGCCTTATTTAATAACTAAGACAAATCTAAGAAATCAAATATTGAAAATTAGGTTTTAGCCAACCTGGAAAATGAATGGTTTTAGAACGAAGATTTCAGTGAACGGTGGGCGTTTCTGTGGACTAAATGTTAAATATATGGCCCACTTTTCTGCACGATCACCATATTTTAAAGGAAAGAAAAACTATCCGTTGACCAAGATTTGTACATATGGATGCCAGTCCAGACATGAAGCTCTTAATATATGCTTTTCTTTACACTCTTTATAGGTTAGTGTCACACATGGGTGATATATATTAAATTTGCTCAAGAGAAAATATTTATTTAATATTTACAAGCATCTTCTTGTAGTAATGAGCAAATGTCAAAATGGTAGTCGTATGCCTGGATGGTAGGCTTATGGCCTAGTAAAGTAATGCAATGGAGGTCTGTGGTTTAGTATACTACTGTACTGGAGGCCTCTATGTATTGATCAATGAATTGTTGCAAGAAGGGTTTATTCGGATTTGTGTTTATTGTAATTCTTTATCGGAGGCAAATGTATAGTTTACATTTATATCTGCTAGCACTTTATTCCTTTTGATATTGATGACATTTTGACGGATATGTAATGTTTTCTTAATCAAGTGATGTACCATATGATAACGGGATTTCTATCATTTCTCGGAAATGCATTAACAATAAACAACTTATTACAGTTAGCAGCTATGTCACTAAGTTATTACTGGGGACCAGAGACATCACAACTTATCTATAATAAGAAAGATTAGACCTAATATAAAATTGCTAGTGCAAACGCTTCATAAAAACACAAAGTCTCGCTGTGCAGTCGTTGCCAGGTACCACACATTAGGCGTTAGACTAACGCATTTTAATGTGGTGGTCCGCATCACCTCACTGAAATGCAAAGTCACGCATATTTAGTGCCTCCCTGGCTGCCAAGCTGTTGGAGCGCTGGCTGCTAATACACCATTTTTGAATGAAAGCTCAGAGTGGCTGCAGCATGCTGTGCACTGTTCCCGGCATGCTCAGGGGCTGCCTGAGCTCTAGCGCAGCTGCTATTGCTACAATGTAACAGATGGAATCAATTTGCATGCGGCCGCAGCATTACGGATACATTTTATTGACGTCAGGAGGAGTCAGTGAGTACCCAATGGCTACTAGGGATAGACAGACACTGAAAGGCGGTGAGGTCAGGCGTGAGTCTGAGACTCACAGTAATAGGCGGGTGGATCCTGCCGCAGCCGCCCGAGCAGCAGTTGAAGGTTTGGCTGCTCAGCTGGCGGCAATCATGTAGGCTAGTGTACAGCTGGCCGCGGCCAGTAAGAATCATGATCTGGCGACACCAACAACGAATCCGACCCCACCGTCAGCTGACTGTACCACAGACTGGTGGTCAGAGTAGTTTGCACCTGTCCAGAAAACATTCCTGACTGTGCAGCAATGTAGCCTCAATCATGCATGGTGGCATCCGTTGCCGCAGGCGGGGTCCCAATTGTGTTGCGGAGGCCGGTCAGCACCAGTTTGGCCCTCCCTGGCCCTCAACGCAGGAAATGCCCAGCTGAGCCCCTGAGGTATGATTTCAAAAGTTGGCGGTGCTAATGTGCTTGCAAGCACAGTCCATGCAGTATGATTCACTGGATTGAACTTTAATTATAGGCATGCTTCACAGCTGATCTATAGGCACACGTTGCGTGCCTGCTTGTTTGCAGAGAATGCAGCAAATTATGGGCGCAGATTACAGTTTCTTGTGGCCATGTTGCAGTGCTTGTGTTTTGCTGGCGTGTGTTTTTTTTTTTTGGGACTTGACACTTTGGAGCTGGCTCAGTGAAGAGGCAGCCGGCGCTGCCGTGTTTCTCACATGCAGGGCTCGTTGTAGGACGGAAGCGTGTCTGCCCTTTGTTATCTCCGACTCTGGGGGCTCACTTCACATCTGCAGGCTGGCTCCAAACGACGTCGCTCCAAAAGGGGTGAATGGTGGTTAGGGCCAAGTAGAGGCCCGCTGCAGCTTGTCCTTCCCAGCTGGGACACATCTGTCTTTCATTGCCCTGTTTACAGAGGGCCGGTTGTTGGCCTTCTCAGGGCACCTTTAGGGCTGTCTTGTCGTGTAGTTCCTAGGACCCCCTAGGACCTGCGCATTTTGGATGACCTAAACTGAGGGCTTGGTGTGCAGACAGGCTCTGGACACCCCCACAGGATGAGTCAGCCGTTAGACCAGCTAGCTCTACAGTGCCACTCCCACCCCCCTGTATTCTACAGCGGTGTATGTAGTTTCTGGCAACCACTGAACATGACATCCCTTATTCCTCAGGTATCGTAGAAAACAATACGGTATCTTTCGCTCAGTCACTCGTGCTTACTTTTCTCAGAATACACATAGCATGACAATTGGAATGGTTTCAATAGTTATTTATTGGTCAAACGTCAGTCTAGTATGAAACATATTCGCTGCGACAATCAAAAGACAGGAGCAGACAAATGTGATCGCTAGCACCAATATCGTAAATAGTAGATACATTTCTACCATAGTGCTAATAAAATGAATAAAAGCAGATTATATAAAACAATAGCATTGGCGTACTCCTACGATGCGTAGCCTAGCTAAATGTACCTAGCCTAGATATGTAGGTGAAGCATGTGTATGTAAGTGCTATGATATATCCTAATGGAGCCAAGAATCCCCTGAGGAAGTGATAAACCCTCACCTGGTGGTTTAGAATGAAGGACCCCATCTCTGCGTCGAGGATGGCACCCCACAAAGGATGTCAGTTCTCTGCAGGCTGATCCTTTGACAGGCAGAGTCTCAGTCCAGCCTGGAAGGAATTCGCCTCTGTTTTGTAAGGGGGAGTGATGGTCTTTTATACTAAAGTGGTCACTCCAGGGTTTCTTCTAGAATCAATATGTTTTGAAAACATTTACTAATCCTTTTCTAAACAAAAATGATCATGCACAGCTGGCTGTTGGCCATGGATGAAAAAAAGCGGTGACCCTTATACAGAATAAATCTACGTGCCTGGGGACATGTTTATGTACGTCAGGTACAGGGATTAAGATAGGGTACCGAGAGCCTGGTGTTGAATAGACAGAAATAAGCTACTAGGTAAAAGGTCACCTCTGTAGGACCGTTATGTTGTGTCGATGGGACAAAATGTATGTAATTGGTTTGTACATGATGGGACTATCCTAAAGGACATGACAGTCTGGGCTGCATACAAACCCAGGTGGCGGAAGCCATTACTCACTCACCTTCCTGCGGACATGGTGCCAACTTCTGCCTAATGCCACTCTCTTTACCCCCCTGAGAGGAGTCTAGGGCAAAGGTCTGCAGGCCTCATTCAAGGGCTCTCAGCTGAAAAGCATTGCATTTTGGGTGAAAGTTGGGGTTTCAAAGGGCCCCGGACACATTTCTTTCACAGAGGAACATAGAAACCATAGCCATTTACAGTAGCTATCACCTGACATAAACCACGTGTATTTGCAAAACTGTAGTTATTTCATGAGGATTAGCTGCGAGTTACTACTTTTTACTAGGTTAGTGCCCTTCCATTTCGGTTGCTTTACAGCAGTTTTAAGATCTTCTTAGAGTTTCTCATTCCTCAAATGGGTGTAATTTCTCATATTTAAATGTTTCCCTCATCTTCATTGCTTGATTTTGACAGCGAGAAAATGTCACTCATAAATACACTGAAATTATGAAAATGTCACACAAGCAATCTGAAACCTTGGCAGCTTTGGCTGCATAACACTGCATGTTACACCCTGAATGAAGGAACAATGTTTATGGAGCTCGCAGTATACTCAAAAGAATGGTGTAAGGACACTTTGGACTGACTGTCATACTGACTCGCACAAAATAGTTATATGTCGGAAGAGACGAAAAGCCAAGATTTTAATGCCTAACTAACTGCACGATGATTGCGAATGGGCGGAAGAGTAAGACCGATAAGATAAAAGCACACAGGATAAACATCGGATGAGTATGCGCAGGAACCTATTTGTTACATCCAGTCTGAATTAAGACGGGGCTTGTATGATATGCCTTGTGGCAAACAGACTTCTTTACACATACTTTCATGAATCGGCAGCCGGTACAAGCTGGCAAGATTGGTGGGTAACCTTAAAACTAATCCAGCCCCTTTGTACTGAAAAAGCTACAGCTTGTAAAGCATGTGTTTGGGGAATACAAGATAAGTGGTATTTCCATAATTTAACTACAACAAAATGATGGCTTCCCAGGGATCTCTACAAGCGTGACTAATGCATTCTAGTGCGGTGATGCGGGCAACAGCACTAGAATGTGTTAGTCTAACACTTGCTTCGTGGTACTTGGCAGGACTGTTGATGTCATGGCCGTCCTTGAGCTAATTGGAAGCGCAAGAAAAACATTTACATTGCCCCGAGCAAAGATACAGGAAGACTGTCACTTTGGCACCTAACTGGAGGTTGGAAGACTACATTAACTTCAAAACATGAGCCTAGATTTCTAACCGGGTTTATGCCCACAGACGAAACAAAAAAGCAGGGCAAGGCGATGATTCTGGAGGGACACAAAGAGAGCCATGTAGATACTAAACAAGCATTGTCAAATCCAAATAGGTTTTGCATTTAAATGGAGAATGCAGGCTTGCTGGCTTTGCCAATGCTTATCTGCACTGGTGTTGCTGGTGAAAAAATGCTTTTTAGCTAAAACTTTCCCCACAAAACATTTTTCGGATTTCTTTTTTATTGTGTTTACACTTTACAATCTTCTCAAAGATTGCAAGCTTTGATGCATATGTAACCATAATCACAGTAGGCTTAAAAGCCTGATGTGCATGTTGCACACATCTGTGCAATGCGCAAGTGAGAGGTTTGAATGCGGACTAAGTTTGATAAAATGACAGTAGTAGCATGCAGGTGAGGTAAGAAGAATTAAAGACCAAGGGAAAAGTGTGGTGCCCCCAGTGGTGTAACAGCCCCTGCAGTTTGGGGGGGGGGAGACGAGGAGGAGCCCAGCACAGGCGGCTGGCCCTTGGCCTGAGAGATCCTTAGTGGGTCCAGAGTGTGTGGGGGCCCCTCCATGTACTTTGCAGGGGGGCCCTCAAGTTTTGCTATGCCACTGATGCACAGTCTTAGTAACCTGCACCCCGGAAGGGCCTTGATGGGGGCTCATGCGTTTCAGAGGTAATATTAGTGTGCTGAGAGCGATTGTGCAGTTGAGAGTCCCTAACTGGGCTCTGTAACAGTTTCAACAGATGGATCCTTAAGCTCTCCTAAATACACCCAGCACACCTGCAATCGTGTCCTCTAAAGGTCCTGCAGAACCCCATATTTACTAAAGGCCCTCACATACATCAATCAGATTCCATTTTCCTATACCCACACATACACAGGCTAACTCAAGGTTTCATCACTAGTCACTAGAGGTTGAAGTGTGTGGGATCTAGTGATGTTCTCAAGCTTTATTCTTTTTTTCAAAACAGTTCCTATACTTCTGTTAAAGAGCAATTGTTCCTGCGTGGATAATAATGACCTTGAGTTGTCCCAAGTTGAAAGGAAAGTATGGGGATCTTCTGCACTGTGAAGTTAGTTTAGCTTGCATTTGATGTTCATTAAATGAGTGTGCATTATACTCTATATGCAGTTACCTCTAGGCTAAAGTTTAACAATGTATTCCCCTTATTAGCCCAGCTCCCACTTTGTTCAGGATCAAAGTTTCCATACTTTTATTAATACACTTCGACCGCCGCTGGTTACAAATATCACCCAGAGCCCGCTGTTGAGGCCCCTAACCCACGGAGATAGAAAGACTAAGAATGTACGGGCGTTGGTACAGACTTATTCCTTCCTAAAATTACCAGAGGGTGGGGAGGAAGGATTAGACAGAAGCACTTTTTAGGTTTCACCTGAAAAGCGCTTGTGAAATCTCTTGTATTTAATACATCTTAAAAGGGGGCTCTTATCAGTTTCCATAGCAGAGTTACTGTGTTTATTCGCTTTTGTGTGGAACTTTTTTTTGTTGACTTCCCCTGGCTGCACACATTTATGATACTTCTACTAAAGCTGCTCACACTGTTTAAGCCCTATTCCATGTCAAGATAATATCTCTTCCCACGGAAAAGGCAGACAACTAACAGAATGCTGGAATGTTTGCTTTGTATTACTTAGCTGTGTAAAGCAAATGCTTTAGCCTTAGAACGTTTGTGGCATTTCCTATTCATGCCTCAGTACCTTTCTTTGCACTTTGTAGGCATTATCGGATTGATTTTTTCAACTTAATCTATTTGGTCATTATGATCAAATTCTAAATGTTGTAATAAACATTGCTCATTAAAAATAAAGTTAAAATACAAGAGCTATGCTATATTTTACTACTAAATAGGCAGCCACAAATGCAGTTACCTTGCATACAACAGGGTCATGATTTGAATGGTGCAGCAGGTGCAGTAGCACCGGGCTCAAAAGTTGTGAGAACTTCTCTAAACACATAATATTGCTATATTTGAGTACTAAACAGACCGTCACAATGGCAGTTCCCTTGCAGTTAAAAGGGACTTGAATGGCGCAGCAGGTGCAGTGGCACTGGGTCCAAATGACCTCACTAGACCCAGATTATTGCTAAAATTCAAAACTAAATAGGCAGTCACAAGTGAAGTTACCCTGCAGAGAAGAGGGTCATGATTTCAATCGTGCAGCAGGTGGAGTGACGCCAGTACCAAAAGCTCTAGGCAACCTACTAAACTCCTAAAATTGCAACATTTTACTACTAAACAGACAACAGGGTCATAATTTGAATGGTGCAGCAGACGCAGTGGCACCGGGCCCGAAATTTGTCATGACCTCCTCGAAAAATCTAATATTGCTATATTTTACTACAATACAGGCAGACACAATTGCAGTTATCTTGCAGTTAAAATGAGCTTGATTTATATGGTGCAGCAGGTGCAGTGGCATTGAGGTCAAAAGCTCTAGGGACCACACTAAACACAGAATAGTACTAAACTTTACTACTAAACAGGCAGTCACAAGTGCATTAATCTAGCAGGCACTAGGGCCATGATTTCAATGGTGCTGCAGGCACAGTGGCACTGGGGCCAAAAGTTGTCAGAACTCCTCTAAACACCATATATTGCTATTTTTAACTACTTAACAAGCAGTCACAAGTGTAGTTACCTTGCAAGAACTAGGGTCATGATTTCAATGGTGCAGCAGGTGCTGTGACACCGGGGCCCAAAGCTCTAGGAACTCCGCTAAACAGCAAATATTGCAATATTTTACTACTAAACAGGCAGTCACAAGTGCACTTAATTTACAGGCAACAGGGTCATGATTTGAATGGTGAAGCAGGTGCAGTGGCACCGGGCCCAAAAGTTGTCATAACTCCTCTAAACACGTAATATTGCTATTACATCAATTAATAATATTTCCCTCTTTCATTTTATTTATCAAAATGTTGCTATTATGTACCCGCACTATATCACTAGTAACAGCACAATATATTGCCTTTTTGTACATAAACAAGTCATAACACTAACAGACTTTCTTGAACTTATATTGTACAACTACTGGGCAAGCTACAGTTTACAACAAAAAACAGCTTATTATTAATCACATAGGTGAAACCTAATGCATTTACCAATTCTTGTTACAATGGTTTTAACTGTAAGGTGTTTATGCTGCTGGTTACTGGGGATTCGAGTTCCTCTTTTGCCTTCACAAAAAGCTGCTATAGCTTGTGCCTGGATGTAAACATCAAAGCAGCACTAGGTAGAGCTTGGAAAATCAAGAACTGTAGAAGAGCGTGTCTGATACACAGAGCTGAAAAGAGCTCGAAGTAGGGAGCAGTGCTGTGAAGCCAGACTTAAAAAGGGCCAGAGAAGGGCTTATCCAGTGTATATGTATCATGGCCATCACTGATCCAACAACTTTTCGTCACTACGACTAATGGATGGCAGATAACTCAGTCTCCTACCCGAGAAAAACTGGACCAAATCTCCCAAGAATTGTAAGCACAACCTTAGGCGCAGCCATCAGTCACTCTCGTTCACTCAACTTCATGCTTAAGTGCAGTAGCATGTTTGCAGCAACACAATACGAGCAGCCTCTGCCATGCACTAACATACGTCCCGCACAGGCCACATTGCACTCAAACACCTTTCTCCACCCAATATGTTGGCGCACAGGCCATTAACTGCCACAGACAAGATGCACAGGAAGAGCACGAGATGGACAAGGTGTGGAAACCAGAGTGTTTAAGCAAGGAGGATGGACCGTACAGCCACCGCAGAGCCGGGGCAGTCATGCACGGTCATTGCTTCTGGCAGATCCTGGATCCTTGTGCACGGCTACAGGGTCCAATGCTTACAAAAATAAGCTGTCAGGCCAATGCAAAATATTTAATAACTCATCCTAGTAAAATAATAGAAATGCTTTACATCACGTCAGTCTTTCTTCATTTAGTGAAATTAGCAAAAGTTAGTTTACATAGATGTAGCCACAGAACAAGGCCTGGTTCCTCCTTCCATAATAGGACAAAACACTAGTCCCATCGGGGGAAGTGCAAACCTCAACTTTCTAAGCAAAGCTAAAAAGCCATCAATTGATTTGTTTTATGAGTAGTCAATTCAAATGTATTTGCTATAGAAACATCGCAAAAATATATATGAACACAGTGCATCACACAATGGTGCTCCAACAAAAACAAGGTAGTGAAAAACTAAAGTGTGCAGGTGCTACATACAAAGCATATGTACAGAACTAGGGGCTGATATGAATATAAATTTCACAACGCAACTCTGAATCAGAGAATAAAGTGCCACACCATTAAAATCATTCCTCTAGTACATTCGTCAACGTTTTAACCCTGATAAAATTATTTTGAGAGCGCCATCACCAGGACCAGAATTCAAGGTAGCACCAATGTGAAGTGACAAATCCAGTTGTCTGGGTTTCTCAACCTCTTAACACTTTTGGGTTGACTCTTTCATGATTCACTAAGGAGTTGAGTTACTTGTTTACTCTAACCAGAGGCAAATCAAAGTGTTAACGAAAGATGTTGACCAACACCATCAAAATTTCAGCAATAAGTGGCTCTCCAGGAGCAATCAGACGCACACCAAAGAATACACTTTGGCACCATCAAAACATCGGTAGTGAGTAACTTGCAAAGATACGGAGCTTCAAACCGGGCGCCTTGTGTTCCAAAGTTTATAATTCGATCTGCTCCTGGTTGATCCTTGATAGATGCCAATGAAACACATTGTAATAAAGAACTCCTGGCATCATTTAACAAAACAACTTCACAAAGATGGCTAACCTCCAAGTAGACGGTTCTAGTAGGAATGAAACATCTGATTTCAATGAGGAAGCTTTATACTAACACTAGAAAAAGAAGATTGAGGATGCTCATTGTTAAGCTTCTCCACGAATGTTTCATCTTACATCATACAAGAAGACAATGTTATCACTCTTCATCATGAATTAAAACGTCTGTCTTCGGATCAGCTCTTCTGTCACTATAACTATTGAAAGAGAAGACTATGGAATACAATGTGCCACTTTTCAATTTATAATCAGCAGGGAAAGTAATAATAATTAGATTACCAATGCTCTGGGGCATGTACTAAACAATATCAGTGAGAAGTGTCTGTTGACATTACAGAAAATGTAAACAGGTATGAATTATGGTTAAAGATCAAGTGATCTCAGTTAAACTCTAATGGTAAACTCTTATGGAAATCTACTGTCTAAATAACCCAGATTTATGGTATTATCTCAAATCGAAGAAGGCAATTAGAGATCACCAAGATATCCACAAAATAGATCACACTTTGAGAAGGAATAGCATTTCTAAACTTTGTTCTAGAAAGCAAGAAATAAAACATCAGAATATTAATTTGTCACACGTTGATGTATCTTGGTAAGAACAAAAATATCAACGTGGGAGAGTTCCAGACTTGTCAGATACACCCAAACGCAACATTAACTTTCCAAGATGACTTCGAAGATCAACCTTCGAAGATCAACCCCCTTTCTTCTCATGGCACCCATTCGGCCGCCGTGAATGCTCTCTCACACCCTTCAATTCCACCTCTATCTAGCAACCCAAACACCACTCACTTCCCCCACCCCGATTTCCCACCCTGTCCACAACCTAGACCTCTCTCCCCGACCAACATGGAACATACCCCTCTCCCCCCCGACCTCCTAGTCCCCTTCCCTATCTCACGTCTTACCCAGTCACTTTTCAATATAGAACTCCACCTCTCAACCCTCGTGTTAGAACTTTCATCTCTCAGAAATGACTTCAACTCCCTCTCCTCAATGAATCCCTCCAATCATACCTATCCCATGGGTTCCGTACAAACTAACACCACACTCCCTCACCAAGGGAATACTTTCCCTTGCGGCAATTCTTCACCTAGACCACCTTGCTGTAATTGTTCACTCAGACCACCCCACTCCCCGAGCCATCTCCCCTCCCCTGACCTCCTTGACCTCAATAAATCCCACCCCCTATCACCACGACTACGAACCCCCTTTCACCTCACTCATCTATCCCTGTGATCCTGGGGTCAAGCAGGATCCCTTCTTCCCCAGTCTCGCCCAGACCCCCACAGCAACTCACCACTATCCATTCTTGCTCCCCCACTAAAAACTACCCTAAACCCCTCAACTGCATGCTGGTCAACTGCCGATCAGCCGCCTGTCATGCAACAGAAATCGCGGAAACTATCCTTAGTGAAGCCATTGACATCGCCTTTCTTACGGAAACCTGGCTCAATGCCCACTCGTCATCTATCCTTGACCTGCTCTCTCCCCCTGGTTACTCCATCCTCAGAAAAGACAGACATGACAAAATTGGAGGGGGCCTTGCCATAATCTATAAAGACGAACTTCAACTTTCACCTGTTCAGCACCCCGATCATACTACTTTTGAATACCTTGGAGCTGAACTTGGAGTTCAGGGTTCCCCCCCTATTTGTCTACATAACATCTACCATCCCCCTGGTAACTCTCTTTCCTTTGTGGAGGAATTGTCTGATCTTCTTACCCAATCCTCGATTTCCAATTCTAAAAACCTCTTCCTCTGAGACTTTAACCTCCACTGGAACAAAAAGGATGATCCCTCGGTTAGTCTCCTCAATGACCTACTTGATATTAGTGACCTGAACCAACTCTGCCATTCTCCCACGCATTCCAAAGGGGCCACTCTTGATGCTATCATCACTAGCAAGGATCTGGCTTCCCTGTCCCACATCGTCCCCATTGACTGGTCTGACCATCACCTTATCCTCTTCACGATCACCAGCTTTGTGACCCCCCTTCCCCTAAAACCATCAAACTTAGGAAATTGACCAGAAATCTTCACCTTATTCCTCCGGGCGAACTGGAGACTAAGATCAAAGCACATCTACGGCTTACTCCTCTCTCCCAAAGTGCAAATGACCTTACTGAACACTACAACAAATCCATCGTTGAAGTCCTCGACCAAATTGCCCCAGCCAAATTAAAACTGCAAGAACACAACCCCTCCAAATCCTGGTTCAAAGCTGATCTCAGCAATGAGAGATGCGCTCTTAGGCTGACCGAACGCACGTGGAGGGAACACCCGTCCCCCTCAAATCTTGTCCTCCTCAGAGCTGCAAGGGCCAATTACAAAAAACACATCCTCAATGAAAAGGCCTCCTTCTTCCGTTCACAACTTGACCGGGCTAAAAATAGACCCAGGGAATTATATAGCATTGTCAAAAATCAAACTGCTTCTGCCCCCCCCAAATGGATGGCCACAATTGAGAGATGTGAAGAAATTGCTAGCTTCTTTTCGGAAAAAATCGCTAAGATTGATCAATCCTTCGTCTTAACTCCCCTCCCGCATAGCCTATCACCCCTCCTTGACACTCTCTCTCTCTCTTCCCCCCCGTCCCCATCCACACCTACTCCTCCTCTGAACTCTTACCAACTCCCCCCCGTTGTCGCCCCTCCTGAACCCTACGCCACCAGTCCCCAGCTAAAAAACAATGCATCCTGGAATAATTTCCGCCCAGTTTCCTAACGTGAAGTCCTCAACATCATCACCAAGCTTAAACCATCCTCGCATACCAGAGATCCTCTCCCTGATTACCTTGTCCAAGACTTAAAACACATTATTGCCCCATATTGGACCACTATCATCAACTCCTCCTTGGCCACTGGTTGTGTCCCTGCTTCCCTCCAGCTTGGGCAAATCACTCCCACCCTCAAAAACGCTACAGCCGACCCTAATGACTTAAACAATCTGCGCCCTATTTCTAACCTTCCTTTCCTATCTAAGGCCCTTGAAAAATGCGCCCTGCTCCAGTTGGACAAACACATTGACTCATTTAACCTCTTGGACGCATTACAGTCAGGCTTTAGAAAGGGCTGCAGCACTGAAACTGCCATGCTCAACATTATTGATGACATCCATTACTCCCTAGACAAGGGAGAGTCCTCCCTTCTCATTCTCCTTGACCTCTCTGCTGCTTTTGATACTGTTAACCACTCCACCTTACTCAATACTCTCAAAGATCGTTTTGGTTTCAATGGTGCTGTTCTTAAATGGTTCACCTCCTTTTTCCAACACAGAACCCAACAAATTAAAATCAGCGATTGCCTTTCTGAACCTTTGCCGGTCTCCTTGGGTGTCCCACAGGGTTCTATTCTCTCTCCCACTCTATTCAACCTCTTCATGGAACCCCTCATTCTTAAGCAAGCGAGAATCAGTTACCACCTCTATGCCGATGACACCCAACTTTATTGCAAGATTAAATTCCATGCTGACGTTCTACGCCTCAATGATGCCTTGACTAAGATCCAATACTGGTTCCATCACAACCACCTCAAACTCAACCCTAAAAAAACGGAAATCATTCTATTCTGTCCTAAAAACAATGTGTTCCCCATTCAACACTGGATCTCTGACCTCAAAGCTCTCAACTGTTCTCTTTCCATTTCTAACTCAGTTAAATCCCTCGGAATCAGCATTGACCAGAGCCTCAGTCTTACTCCCCACATAAAAAATTCGGCCAAAGGTGCTCTCTTCACGTCCTGTCTAGACTAGACTAGACTATGGTAATGCCATTCTCTCTGGAACTCCGAAAGTCCACCTAGCCCCAATCAAATCAGTTCTTAACCTCGCTGCCAGGCTTATTACTGATTGTAAGCGGTTCGATCACATCTCCCCCGTCCTCAAAGACCTTAAATGGCTTCCTATTGAAGGCAGATCCACTTACAAGACTGCTTGCATCACGCACAAAGCCCTTCATCAAAACTCCACAAAGCGGGCTGTGCTAGAGCAATGAGGAGCACTAACGCTCTCGTTCTAGTCCCTCACTTGTTAAACAAGAAATCTACACAATCACGCTCTTTCTCCGGAAACGCGCCTACCGTCTGGAACTCCCTCCCTAAAGATCTACGTTGCAACCCCTCCTACCTCCGCTTCAAAAAAGACCTCAAGCTGCACCTTCTCAACAAATACTGGGGTCCTTAATTCCTTGTCACTGGACACTTATTCTTACCCCAGCCCCGACTGTATAAGGTTCCCTCTACTTATTGTGTGACCCCCTTTCCCCCCCCCTCCTTTCAATCTTTCATTTACGACTACCTTTCCCCCTTTAATTTTTCTGGTAGTTCCCACCTATTCCCACCTGCTTTCCCCTTACCCTTCACTCTCCACAGTTGCCCTCCATCCCCCCTCTTCATCACTAACCAACCATGCTAGTTTTGCTATCTATTACCTGTTGTTGCCTAATGTATTCCTAGTTAATTTACCTCATTTAATAATGGTACTGTTTAAAATTTTCTAATTGTCTTGTTTACTACCTCATTGTACAAATGTTATATTGCAATTTTCCATTACCAAACCTTGTAAAGCGCTCTGATACCCTTGGGTCCAGCCAGCGCTATATAAAACCTTTTAAATAAATAAATAAAACCTTCATTGATCCAGCCACAATCAGTCCTTGCATCTCTCAGACTATTTGCTGGAACAAAACCATGGCACTTTGGAGCAATTGCCAGAGGAAATCGTAAAATAAAATTAACATTTAAAATTACAATAAAAGTACAATAGGATTACGGACTAATGCACCCTCACAACAGTGGAATAATCACATGCTCTCTCAGAGATCAAGACAAAGAATTTACAAAATGTAAAAGAAAAAAAAACATACAATCAGGATTTCACACAGCAATCTAAGATGTGTCTAATGTACAAATTGCCTACAAGCATTAAGAAAAAAACAAGGAAATTGTGTATTCAACAGACCCTAGATTTGCCTCCAATCAGGTGGCGCATGTAATGCTAAAATCTATACATTTTGGGGATGCATTTATGCAAATTTTTCCAAAATAAGTGGATGGAAGTGGGAACATGTGAAAAAATTTAAAACTACAGATAGACACTAATGTAGAAATAATTCTAGAAGGCCTTGGGAAGGAGATACATGCATCTTCAGCAAAAGCCGACTGTACTTCTTTCTAAAATTCTTGCTTTGGCGTGCCATCAAGAGGCTACGCTTACTAGAAAAGTTTAGCTAAAATGTGGAAAACAAAAGGGAAACTCATTTAAAACGCATGTAACTGTGCAATAATGCTAAGGCTTTACTGGGCTTCAAATAAGTACATAAACTGATTAATAAAACATAGTATGAAAATGCAAATCCATACATGTGCCTTAACTTGGGTTGCTATGTAGACGATCACCGAGTCATACATGTTTGAGAATTCACGTTCTCAAAAACACTGGTTTAGAATTTTTGAAATAAAAATTGAGCAGCATGTACTGATTAGTTTACTTCACTTCTTTGGTTTAAGGGTGAAAAAAAATGACTGTAGCAATAGCAGAACGATTAAACATAACCACACGCCCAGTGGCTCCTTTGAGACACCACCGCACAGAGCCTTACCTAATAAAGGTTTAGCAATACTCAGCCCAATAAAATAACACAAAGATAAAACTAATTTGACCCAAGTAGGCATCAAGAAGAAAAAGATTAAGTAGGGCATAATACGGAATAGTACAACAGATATTCACTCAACTGACCCACAAATTTCTCTTCCCAGGTAAGGGACCCTGGACATCTAATCAACTCCCTAAACAAATGGTAGCAATTTTAATTTGTGGCATCTTGAAAAGGGCCTAGTGTTAAATGTCATCAACACAAGGCAATTATACAATGTGCACTGCAGTGACAAAACCCTAGCCTCCAAGAGCAAACCCAACTTTCTATGTCCTGTTTCTACCCTAATCGTGTGCATATACACACACACACACACACATATACACACAAACACATATCTAAAGCTATATATCTACACATATACACATACACACTTAAATATCCTTTGTGGAAAAGATTGGCTTTTTAAATGTTGAACTGGAGAAGGAAAACATACAGTGTCACCCTTAGGAGAGTGTGTGCATATAGAAGGATTGTTTTTTTTTGTGCTTATTTTTACATCGAGCCATTTATCCTCTTCCTCCTGTCGCCCAGCCCCAAAAAATGGGACTGACTTGCTTTTGCAAAAGCAGCTTCCCTACAGAGATTAAAATTGCAAGTTTAATTAGCCCCGGCTACACCCCTCTTGCGAAGGTCCTGCCTCCCAATGCAGAAAAGGTGCTAGAAGGGTGGATTTTCCACAGTAGAATGAGTAGATCTGGAGATTAAGCTGGTGGTACAACTCTTTCCAGGAGAATGGCAAGTGGTTATATGAACTGAATTGCACACCCACAAAATCAGAACGGTGTGGGTAATCATGAACACTGCGTGACCAGTAAAGGCTATAAACCCATGCCCATTTACTCCTACAAAATGTAGGAGAAAATGTGTTTTAGTGTTGAATATGTATCTAATGCCCCTAGTATTCACAGAGGTAGAAGTTTGGTCGCCTTGAAAAATGGTGGATAGGAGGAGAAAAAAGTTCTAATGTTCATGTACACAAAATCACTTTTGCAAAATGTTTGCACAATATAGGGAAACAACAGAAGCAGTTTCAGCCGCCTGACTCACAAAGAGCACTAGACCTTGTAGTCCAACCATGTCAGAAAAATACAAACAGAAGTAAAGATGTTGTAAACCGAAATCACAAATTGGTTGATGCATGTTGCAGGAGTTTGCTTCCTCTTAAAGTTTATCATAGATCTAAATCTATATTTAGTCGCTTACCTTTTAGGCTGTCAACACACTTAAACATTTAATCAAAATGTTTTCAATCCACCTGAAACTAGGAAAATAAGTCTTTCCTGCAGTATCTCCTCTCCTGGGAGGTAAGACTTGTCCTGCTACTTACCAGATCTTTTTCTTGAAGTTCAATTTCCAATTCTTGGAGTCTTTGGCTCAGCTGTAGGTTCCTTTCTTTTTCTTTATTTATCTCCTCACACTGGGCTTCCAGTTCTTCGATCTGTAAGAATACCAAAATGGAAATATTTTATTGCATCAGAAACAAAATGATTACATGGAATAGAAAACAAACAGGTTCATTAATGCAAAGAAATTGCAGCAGTCACACCTAAAGATGAAGTAAACCACTGCATGATGAAACTTCCACAATATAAACCATCTGAATCACAAGGGAAACTGGTAGGGTACACTCCTCTACCCATGTGACTGCTTGAGACACATTACGAATTCACTGAACAGTTCTAAGGTAAGGTTAAGTAGTCAATTAGAACTTAATTGTGCAAAAACACCAATCGGCTGTCATAAAAGGCAGATCTGGGCACACGGGATCTGGATCTGTAGGCACCTATGCCCACAGACATATTTTACTGCTACAGCGGTTCAGCCACCATTGTAGGTTTTCCGCAGCAGTGATTTCGTTTTAGGCGTAGGAACAAGGTTGTTCATAGAAGCGGGCTAGCCATGGGGAAGGTAGTAGAGGTCCAGTACTTGTACCAAGTTTAGCCCTTGAAGAAGGTGAAGAAACATCTTTGTAGTGCACCAGATCCTGCCCTTCCTGGCCCCGGCTCCAGGAACACTACAGAGGGGTATGTAGCTCTTTGTGTGGGGACTGGCACAGCCCTGTACAGGTGCAAGTGTCAACTCATCCCACCACTCTAGGTCAGGAAGACCCATCAGACTGGTGATGGGCCATCAGGATATGCAGGCACCTCAGTTCCCTTTGTGTGCGACTGTCTAGCGTGAATTCACAAAGCCCAACTGTCATCCAACCCAGAAGTGTATTCTAGGGACAGGCAGAGGCACAGAATTGTTAAAGTAAGAAAATGCCAACTTTCTAAAAGTGGCACTTTCAGACCTGCAATTTAAAAACTAACTTCACTTAAAGATGTGTTTTTAAACTGTGAGTCCAGAGAAAATATACTCCAATTTATCTGCTCCCAATTGGCAGATACACTTGTAGAGTTTTACAAGGCTGCTCCAGTGCTTACCTATGGGAGAGATTGGCCTTGCTGTATTAAAAAAAAACACGAATTCAGCAGCTTTTCACTACCAACACATGTAAAACTCAAAAGTACAGGTCCTACCTTTTAAATACACTGCACCCTGCTCATGGGGCTACCTTGGACATACCTTAAGAGTGCCTTACATGTAATAAAAGGGAAGGTTTGGGCTTGGCAAGTAGGTAAACTTGCCAGGTTGTCATGGCAGTTTAAAATCGTCACACAGGCTCTGCAGTGGCAGGCCTGAGTTTTAAGGACAACTCGTGTGGGTGCACAATCAGTGCTGCAGGCCCGCTAGTAGCATTTGATTTGCGGGCCCTGGGCTCTTGTAGTGCACTGTACTAGGGACTTGCCAGTAAATCAAATATGCCAATCATGGAGAAACCAGAATTTCCTTACATTTTAGACACAGAGCACAAGCTCTTTAGCACTGGTCAGCAGTGGTAAAGTGCCCAGCAAAAACGAGTTTCAGCACACAGTCAAAAACAGGAGGTCAGAAACAAAAAAACAGGGGAAACTACTCCAAAAGATGCTAGATCTAACAAAAACCATAAACTGCCCGCCTGTCTCTCATACTTCATCCATCACACTGTTTAGTGATGCAACCCATAACTTAACCGCACCTCGGAGGTCCTCACTCACATGCTCTTTAGCACTGGTCAGCAGTGGTAAAGTGACCAGCAAAAACGAGTTTCAGCACACAGTCAAAAACAGGAGGTCAGAAACAAAAAGACAGGGGAAACTACACCAAAAGATGCTAGATCTAACAAAAACCATAAACTGACCGCCTGTCTCTCATACTTCACCCATAACACCGTTTAGTGTTGCATCCCATAACTTAACCGCACCTCGGTGGTCCTCACGCACAACATGGAAACACTTAGGATTAAAAGAAAGATGACATCCTCCCAACCAGACATCCTACATGGTGTAGAGTGCTACTCATTTAGGTACGCACTTCAATGCCCCACATAGGTATAGTAAACACCATATACATGTTGTAATACAATACAATACTTCAGGTAACGCCAACACTAGTTCATCAAGTAATCGTGCTATTATTTGTAATATTGCTGGGGTTAAAACCAGGCCTATTATCACTGTTGTTAAAATTACTGGTACCACTACTACTACCTCTACAAGTACTTCTACTACACAAGTAGTGATACAACTATTGTGTGTAGGACTAGTGCTACAGCAACTACCTATATTAACACATATACTGTGATTGCTACCACTACTGGTATGCGTACTACATTTCTTACCCGTACTAAAACCTCGGCCAGTAAGTCTACAACTATCGGTCAATTTGGGGGCCCTCCTGTTTACACCCTATTTTTTTTACTCAAGATTTAACAAAGGATATTAAAAGGTCCTTCAGATTAAGCACCTCAATGTATAGAGTATTCTAGAAAACTGACTTAATATAAAGTGTACACAATCAGTTTTTCCCTTCAATAGATGGCTCAGTACCTGCCTTTCAACCTGGAAGTGTTTTACTGCGAGCAGAAATACCTCTAAAAAAGCTGCCAGCATTCCACATAATTAGACAAATGCATCAGATGGAATGTGTCGGTGGCCCACATTTCATACAATGAATACGTCCAGCTACAGCCAAAGATTGATCTGTAATGAACTACGGTGTTTCCACAGTCTTTCTTCTATGGCAGATTTCTGATTCAGAGTCACTGGTTTCTTTGTATAGCATTATTGTCCATAAGTTCAAAGTGGATAAAAATATCTGGAAACGTTTGGCCTGATTGTGCGATATCCAACTCATTTTTGAGCGAAAGTTTCAAATAGTAAAAAAAAAAAAAAATCTTAACCGTGGTATTGACCCATTTTATCTCCTTGTCCAGGGCACAAGTCCTAAAAAAAGAAGTGGGGGGACGCTCCAAGTTAGGTGGTGTCACCGGAAGTGACGTCACGACAGGACGTGACGGCACGAAATTTTCCGGTCTCCGTCTGAAATGCGTGAATACATACAAGTAGAGGTGTAATACTGCAATAAGTGGCAGTCACTCAAAACACAAGAACACACTATACACAGGACCCATTCCTCAGATTACACGCTATTACAGACTCGGGCCGTAGGCACTACGGGCATCTGTCGGGGTCCCTGGAAGTGACATGCTCGGCGTGTTGACAGCGCAGCTCCTTGAAGCCTTGGCGCCTCGGCTGTGCTCTGAGAAAGGCTGGCAAGGGAGGGCGCGAGGTGGAAGGGGAGATTAGTCTGAGCCTCGGGTGCATTTCAAAGGCTATCATTCGCGCGCAGGTGCAGACTCGGGTACCGGCTCCATCTTTTGGGCAAGGGGGACGGCGTCCACCCGGTAAAAACCCGGTAAAATAAGTGGGGGGACGCCGTCCACCCGCGTGGTACCCCGACTCGAGCCCTGCCCTTGTCTATGAATCAAAGACAGTGCTGGAATCGGAAAAATGAAATGTACTCGGGGATCCCATAAATTGGGGGTCAAGGCGTGGAAGAGGAAAGGAGATGGAGTCACGTGGGGCCGAGTTTGAAAAGCAGGGTCTGACAACATACATTGATTTTTTTTAAACACCTGCTAAAAAATAAGTTGGCAACAAGGGCATGTATGACAGCAAATCTGTTCTAGCTTAATTAATTGGTCACAAAGGGGCTGCATTTTAAAATTTCTTACAGGGATAGGACTGCTGCAGCCCAGAGCTTTATGTGACCAGCAATATTGAGGGGATTATAACAGCAGTAAGATTACTCTGGTGGTTAATGCAGTTCAGGGAAAGTACTGCGTTTTGTGCAGTCACAGTTTTGACTCAAAGTAGCATAGAGGATCAAGGTGCCGGCTGCAATGCACATTGTGTAACATGCAGATCACAGATTTGTTTTTGATGTAGATAGGTGAGTGGGCTACTGCTTTTGACACCGAGACCACTGTTACTTCCAGTTCAAAGGCTGCAATCCTTACATAATAAGGTTATCTATTTACGGGCATCAGGGAACTGCATGCAAACCGTCAGGCGGGGTATTGCACAGCCGCAGCCCGTGCTTGTAAGAGCACTGGGGGCCGGGGAGGGGGATTCGACAGACGACCACGAGGGAAAATTAAATAATTTTTCGTCGTCTGTTGAAATCTTCCCCCCCCCCCCAACCCGGCCCCACCGCTCTTACCTGCACGGGCCACAGCTGGTATTACACCATGCAGGTGCCACATGAAGACTGGCTGTATTGACGATTTGATCTACGCACATTTGTGTTTATTTGGGCATACAGTGGGACGGTGGAGGTAGGTTGTGTGGAGGACCGCAATGCGGGCCAGGTGCAGCAGGACACGAGTCAAACAAAAACAACAAAAATAAGTCTCGACTGCTGTGTGATCCAGCGGTGTGCAGGTAGTCTGTGAGTAGCAAGTTTGTTTGTATATTGCATTTGTAAAACAGTGAAAGTAAGTGGGGCCCAATACCGCAACTGTACTATCAAACGCATATTCATACATTAATTGCACAAAGCATATGTCGAATTCAATGTTATCAAAGTACAGAAAAACGAACATGAGAAAAACAATGTCTATTGCCCCACAGGTTGCACCAGTGCTGTCTTAACGCATGGGCATGCTAGGCAGTTGCCCGGGGACCCCACGAGCATAGGGGCCCCATGCAGACCAGAATTGAACACTAATTTTCCATTAAACATTTTTATTCCTGTGAGTGGTTGTGTAGGCAGGTCCCAGTGCACTGCTTTGTCCGGGGGCCTATAATGCTGTTAAGACGGGTTGCACAATACAATGATATTACACTGAAACAATTCTAATACGTAAAGAGTCATCTTCAATGTGCTTTTACCTTAATGCATAACTTTAAACCCTTGCAGTCTTGTTTTGGATAAATCATTTTGTTTAAAAAAAATTACAAATGAATAAAAAATGCCATAAAATAAACCACATGCAGATGTGGGAATTGTAATATGCTGAGTACACAAGTGTTAAGGGAAGGGATATCACGATCAACTTGAGGCTTCACCTCTCACGAGTCATAGTCCCTCCACAGGCTCAACACTGGTGATAAATAGGACAATCAATTCTGTGCATGTGCAGATGGATCGGGTGAGTGAATCCGCTTGGACTGACTCCCTCTTTCCAGCCTACCGAGGCCTAACTCCAGATTTCCCAGGTCACAGATGGAATCTGGCTCACCCTGCATAAGGGAAGCATCTCCAGCATGACGGGGGCCAAGACTGGCATAATGAGGGTCATACCTTGCACATGGTGACCAAAGCATAAGTCTGAATGATAGCAGTGCTATGAGTGAAGTTTTAACCAACATCAGGTGAAATCCTGCACTGTATAAAACAAGCTGTGTAGAAATAGGACAGGTCCGCAAATGTGGACATCCCTGAGAAAGTGTAAAGCACGTCCTAAAAGATTAGGCAATTTGAACAAAAGATCAATTTTTGAAAAAAAAAAATCAATTTGCACAATTAATACATGCTTATTTTAAATTATGCTTGCCTAGGACAATAATGCCTTCTAATGATTACCTTATTCCTGAGTTGATCATTTTCTTCTTTACAGGTTAAAAATTGCTTCTTCCATTGCTCCACACTGGCAGAGGATTCCTGAAGTGCAGATGATAGTCTAGCGTTGCTTTCTCTTAAAGTTTGCAACTCTGTTTCCCATTTTTTCACATTCGAGGAGCTGTAAAATGTAAATATTTAATTATTTGGAACACCCCTTACATTAATTTTGACAGCTTATTTCGAATAAAAACAAAAAGCAAACTTTGTTCAGGTGTTTTGTGAAAGTTAACTCCTGGCACAACATTACACAAGCATGCTCAATGCCAATCGGTTTGCCATTTGTTTAACGAAAACGTTTATATCTAGTTTCATTAATACATCATATTGTCACTACAACAGGCAGAACTGAAAGCTTCCATAACACAAATAGGCACAAGTTCCCAACACACAGAACAGGAATAACACAGTTAGCAACAGTGCAATCTTCCCTGGCACCCACTCTAACAATGGTGCCACTCTTTCTACAGGCATTGGTAATATGACATTACCTGAATGAGGACCCCTAGGCATTAATCTATTGCCTTGCCCAAAAACTGCCACTCTGCTCTGACTTGCACATCATCCTTTCTTTCCCAGACTTCTCATCTTTGAACTCACCCTTCTTACACGCAGACCTACCACATCAGCTTTCACATCTACTTTCTCTAGCTCGCACATCTTCCCTTCAGGACCATCTATTTTTTTACTACACACTGCATCTCTCTCTCCATCTTCTGACGCCATGATCTCTTCCTCTGTCATGCAGCCTAGTTCACTACTTACAGGCACATCACTCTCCTTATCCTAATACTTAGCTCAAAACATCCTTTCCCACTTCCTTCTACGATCCTCCTGTCTCCCACACACTCTTACCAACCTGCTATCTGCCTTACTTTCACTGACATCTTACGCACAAGTATCTTGCATTAAACGCACACACCGTACCTCCTAAAAATTCAACTTTCTTTCATAAACCCTTTTCATACATCCGTTTCCTCCCTCCTTCTCCCTTACTTTTTCTCATCTCCTGTTTCTCATATGCACTATCACTATCTCAAACACAGACTTTCCAATAATGGCTCTGTTTTATTCGCTATATCACTAGAGCAAGTGTTGAATGATATATTTAAGAATTTGTATGTAAACACAGTAGGGTGCACCAAATAATATCTAAAACAAATAAACAGAAAAAGGAGGGGTTTCCAATTTATGTCGAAATGTTGTGAGTCGATTCAAAAACTCTTGTATAAATCAAACAGCCAACGCGTTTAGTCCAACACACTGGACTTCTTCAGGGCATAAAGCAAAATGGACAGTTTCACCAATTGTGGTGTGGATATATAAATCCGTCCCGAATTCCAGGCAGATCACAGATCTGAAACATAAAATCAAACGTGTCCTCAGAGTAATATGCTCACAAAGTAAAAGGTATACAGTAAGTATAGCCAAAATACCTGCCAAAGGCCTATTGTGAAACCTTCCAAATAGAAGAAACCGTGGAGTCAGTCCACCCCAAAGAGCACCAGGATCAGTACCCAAGAAGCCGTCGTGACGGTCCAATACTTGCTAGATATTCAGTAAGGGCGCCCTTCGTGAGCATATTATTCTTAGAGCATGTTTGATGTTATGTTTCAGATCTGTGATCCACGAAAGTCCTGGTAGCCTGGCGCCAGTCTGTAGCACCTAGCCACTTGCCTTTTTACCAGTGGACAAGAGCAAGGCTTCGGCCAAGTACCCTAAAGGGGTGTCAGTCAGGGTTACATTAAATGGAAGCAAAGACTCAGATGAGCCGGTCCAGGGTGCAAACGCTCCATAAGGACTTTTGTCTTGAACTCAACTGAAGGCAGCTGAAGGTCCAGGTCACACTGTTTCGTTGGAAGTCCAAGGGGTGAAAAAACATGTGCGTCAGGGGAGGTGTCCAGCTCACTAGCCTCCTGCACGACCATATAAATATCATTATCAAGTTGAGTGAATCCAAGAGTAAGGCAACCTGGTGTGCTGGAGTAGAGTCAAGGTGTGACTTTGGTTGGAGTCAAAGTGGATTTGGCGCAAGGTTGGAAACTGTAGTCGCAGAGGCTTGACCTCAGACAACGTCTGAACCGGCTCATATTCTGAAGCCGAAACAGAAGTCTGCACCAGAGTCAGTGAGGAACCAGAAGCAGGGTTCAAGGGTCCTTGGGGCCCAAAGTCATGCAGAGGGAGCTGCAAGATGGCTAAAAATAGGCAGCATTGCTTCCTTAAAGGTCACGACCTGCTATGGCACTGCCCAAGGAATTTGGGGTGCAAAGGGGCCCAGTGGAGGAATCTGTTGTGCAGTCAGGGGTTGGGCACCAGATCAGTTGGCACCTAGACTCCCTCCTAAACATTTTTGAGAAAGAGTGACCGGATGGGCAGAGTCCTACTTTGATTTCTTATGCTTCTTTTTGTTATTAGATGTGGACATACCGGATGACTTCGACAGCATACACAATCTGTCACGGGAGCGGTCTTGGAGCAGAAAGGAGTCCATTCCTTGGATTTGGAGTGAGAGCAGGCCTCAACTGTGGCCCCAGACTAAATGTACAGTGACAGATGTACAGTTTAACTTCAGGGTCCTAGATCGCCTTGGGGTGCATAAAGGCACTATCAGCGTTCAAAGGTGAAATAAAGCAACTGACGGACACAGGAGTGGCACCTTTGTGTGTCTCAGTTACGTCACCTAACTGCACGCAGGAGCACCTCTGTAAAATATTCTGGATCCAGTCCTATGCCTAGTGACTACTCTAAAGATGAGGAATCCATCAGAAATGATCTGTTATAACTTCCACAGGGCAAGGGTTTGGGGCTATTCCACTCCTAAGGCTCTACAGGGAGCAGAAAATACATTTTTAAATCGGTTATTAGGGACCCCAAAACAACCCCAAGTTTTATTACCCATAATAAACATAGGGGTGGGGTTTTTGGAAGATAGGGTAGGCATGGCCCCCGTTCAATTATGGTGTAAAATTTGGAACACATAGGAACTGGGATTCACTCATAATATAATAAAAGACTGCCTTGCGCACAGTAACATGAAAGCTATTCCATGGCTTAAGTATACTAAGAATACTTTCTGTGACCTGGGATTGAGTGACTGTTTTGTAGAACCTTATAAGATTCCCCCAAATGCAAAGAACCTAATAAAAGAAAAATACATTTTATATAGCGAGGAAGCTAGGTTCACAAAGGTACTAGACCTGGTCAGGGTTCAATTATACATGACACTGTCTACAACCAAAGGTAAGGAGCCCTATTTGACCTGGATAAATGCACCAGAACTAAGGTTTTATCTCACCAGGCTGCACGGGAATAAGATTAATCTTTTGGTGGCCTTTCCAGCATCAGGTACCTGGTTCCCATCATTACCCCGTTGTCCTTGCGATGAGAGATTACATCAATCAACGAAGTGCTTTATGATCTTTTGCACCTTGTACTCTTCTCTCAGGACACGGTTTCTGCGCCCTATTTTAAGTGTTAGATTTTTCAAGAATTATCATGAGGGTTTGTGTTTCCTCCAGCATCCCAATGGATATGTTTTATTACCCAAGCACTGAAACTGCATTATAGCTGAAGTTATTTGAGTTTCTTACATTTGTAAGGGTTTTATATGCAAGTTTTAAAAACTAATATGATATTCTGTGATTTACGTGGACTTTTATACTATATTCAAATATTCTCATCTTTCTTTTTAAATATGGGGGACAGTTGATAATGATATGATTTTAATGTTATTTGATGGCTTTAACTGTTTTTCATTGTGCTTTTATGGTCTTTGTGGTAGAATAAAGTTTGATGATGATGACTTCCACATAAAGCCTCCCATCACCCTTTTCCACCTGTCTCTTTGTCCAATTTTGATGTTTTATGCTGTCGCTTTCACTCTTTATCCTCTATCTCATAATTTCTGTTTCCTCTACCTCTTTTACCTTTCTTCCGATGGCTCCCACCACAGTTAGTCTAAGGAGATGAAACATCTGTGGGTTGACCAATCAAGAGTCATGTAGATAGTGAAACATTTTAGAAAGGGATACAGCTTTGTAAGCAGTTCTTCTGTGAAATGGAAGGCTATGCCTGGTTATTTATGATTAAAACTACTGAACCTTATAGTATGGGGAGAGTCACAGGTAGGCATGTGCAAAGTCTTATCATTTTAGTGGGTGCTAACCTCCTGCAGGGTGGAACAACGCGCAAGGCCTTTTTTATATGACCCTCACCCACCAGGGTGGCCCTTTAGTGGCATGCTTCATCATAAGGTTCCTCCCGTTCTGCTACAGAACGTGCCTTGCAGGGAGGCCCCCTTAGGTTTCGTTACACCAGTGCGGGGTGTGCTACTACCTGCAAATTACATGGGAGCGCTGAGTGGTATGCTCTAGATGGTCGGGGGGGGGGTGTTACGTGAAAATTTAAAATACCTGCCTGGTAGGAGAGCAGTGCTTTAATCTGTCCTGCAGAAGGTATGGTTAAGAAACATGTAATGACCCTTCCTATCTACAGGTCTACATGTTTCAAGCCGTTCCCGATGGCTTTTCTTCAGCACTGTTGGACCTGGCATCCTTGGCATGGTTTCCCCTGTCTTGTTGACTGTGTGCTAGATTTCGTTTTTGCTCTGGGCACTTTGCCACTGCTGATCAGTGCCAAAGAGCAAGTGCTCCCTGTATAATTGTGATTACGATTGGTTATCCATGATTGGCATATCGAATTGCTGATAAGTCCCTAGTACAGTACACTGTGTGTGCCCAGGGCCTGTAAATCGAATGCTACTCATGGGCCTGCAGCACGGACTGTGCCACCCACACATGTAGCCTTTCAAATGTGTCTCAGACCTGCCACTGCAGTGTCTGCGGTGCACAGTTTTTAACTGCCATGTTGACCTGACAAGCACACCCACTTACCGGGTCCTTACCTCCCCTTTTCTTACATGTAAGTCGCCTCTAAGGTAGGCCCAAGTTACCCCCAGGCAGTGTGCAGTGTAAGGTAGGACATGTGCTGGTGTTTTACATGTCCTGATAGTGAAATACTGCCAATTTCGTTTTTCACAATTGCAAGGACTAGCTCTCCCATAAGCTATCATTGGAGCTGCCTTGTAACATTTTACAAGTATAACTTTCAATTGGACCAGCTAGAGATGTGGAGCTTGGGCTCCCTGAGCTCAGAATGTAATACCACATATTTTAGTAAAGTTGGTTTTTAAATTGTGTGTTTGAAAATGTTTTGTGAGTGGGGTGAGGGTAATTAAGATGGGTCAAGGGGGTATGTTTTCATTGGGAATCAGAATGTAGTTTTATGTTTCGTTTGTTGCATATGGGGTTTTCATTGTATGGTCAGCTGAGCTGTTTCTTTTATTTGTTTTAGAAACCGCTGACGAAGAGCCATTTGGGCTTGAAATGCATTGGGTAAAATTACATCGTGTCTACTTCACAATAAGATTGACCTTTTCGCGCCGTTGTTAAAAGCCTGGATGGGCATGCAGCTGGTGTAAGAAGAGTTGAATAAAGCATTCAGGTGCAATCTTACTGTCTCCGTAATGATGATATGAGTAAAGGACATTCATGAAATAATGAATTGGACAAATGCATTGGTATCGTGGGTTTACAAAGGAGTACTTGGATCAGTTGGATATTTCAAAGGGAGTATCTCCCACATCGCAGTGCGACAGTTAGGAGCGCGAGAGAAGTGCCCTTTAAAAAGGAATACTATTGTATTGGCTGTGACTTGGGGGCGATGCACAGCCACTGATCGCACGCATTTACTAAAGAGTTTTTCAAGTTTAGTTTCAACACTAAGGGAAGGAGTGCATCCTCAACATGTGTTTTTCTACTTTTAGAAAGTGGGCATTTTCTTGTTTAGCCATCCTGTGTCTCTGGCTGCCTGTGGAATCAATGTCTGGGTTTGGACTGACAGGGGCAGTTTGTGCATTCACTCCAGACACTCACACAAAGGTAGTTGAGGTGTGCCCTGCATATGCTGATGGGCTATCATGGGATAGAATGGTGGGAGGAGTTGTCACAGGCACCTGAATAGGCTGTGGCTGCCCTGCACAATGCCGTCTCCACCCCCTATAGAGTGACTGGACCAGGGAAGGCAGGCCTGATATTGCTGAGCAAGAGAGACTTGCTGAACAAAGACTATAGAGGGAAAAGGGGTATAAGCATTAGACCTAAAACCCCAGAACTTACGATTACTTCTGGACTAAGAGGACCCTGCCAAGAAGAAGAGCTGAAGTGTGCCAGGAGGTGCGCTGCCCCCTTTGCTGTGTGTTGCTGCTTCTGTCTGTGGGCAGTGGAAAGGACTGAACTTTAGCCCTGCCGCATTGCATCCCCAAGGACTCAGGAACGGACGCATTGCTGTGTTTTCAGATGCTTCTCTCCTCTGCGGCTGTTTTGCCTTGTGGATTTTGACGCAATTGAGGTACTTTGTGTAATATTCACATATCCATAAATCTCTATAGACCGAATTGATTGAAACCTTTTAAAAGTCATATTTTGAGTTGTGTATGTTGGATTTTTGTTGTTTTGGACCGGTTTGGTTTAGATAAAGATTCTTTATTTTTCTAAACTGGTGTGGTGTCCATTTGTAGTGTTTTCACTGTTACTTAGTGTGTTTTGTACAAATACTTTACACATTGCCTCTGTGATAAGCCTGTCTGCTCGTGCCACGCTACCAAGGGGGTGAGCAGGGGTATCTAGGTGTGTAACTCCCTTACCCTTACTAGAAGGCAGGGTCCCTACTTGGTTGGGTGCAAGGCACTGCCAAATAGAGACCCCCAATTGTAACAAGGACCAAGGAACTCCACAATCCCACTCCTGGAGTAACCTTAGAGCAATACCACGTTTTTCCTGGATGAGACTTGAGTTAAAGCACTGATTGTCTATGGAAAAGTCTTTGAAGGATCTGAAGGTCTGGTCTTTTCTTATGTGCTGACCTTGGCTTGTTGGTAGGATGCGGACCAGGCAGACAGGCATGACAAAGTGGTTGGTTCAGTCCAGGGGTATGGCTGGTTTTAATTGGATTGTTGGTGATGTTGAGAAGACAAGGTCTAGAATGTGGCCTATTGAGTGTGTTGGTTGTATAAAATGCTGTACCATGTTAAGTGAATACCAGAAGGTTTCAAAACCTAAACTAATGGCTTGTAATCAGTACACAGAGTAAAGTTTGAACCACGAACATACTGACAGAGTTTCTTCATGGCCCATACACTGGCTAACCTCTCTCTCATTAACTGAACATTTCTTTTCCATATGAGAAAGTGAGCAAAGGACAAGGCGTTCACGTGGCATTCTTGACTTGTGAAAAAACAGTGCCCAACTCCTTGCCACTGGCATCAGTGGTAATAATGGAATGAGCAGAAGGGTCAAAACCTTGTAATGGAATAGTCTAATAAATGTTACTCTTGATACTCAAACTCTAAATTAAAGGATTCATTCCAGGTAAATTATAGTCAGTCCTTGAGGGATTATCTTAATCCACAAGCTTTACTTTTTTTTTTTATTAAACTTTTTTGCAAACCATTAGGAGAACTTGGTTAAACCTAAAAAACATCTCACTTCATCTTCGCAAGGGAGTGGTGGAGCTTTCATTATAAAATCAGTGATGTCCTTCTTAGGCACTTAGTCATGATGCCAAATTCACGCACCTTGTAACCGAGATAAGTGACTGACTTTACATCAAATTAGCATTTCCTGAATTCAGCATTAAGACCATTTTCATTTAGTATTCCAAAAACTGTCTCCAGCAACCAATAGTGTTCCAACCTATCTCATCTCATTATCAAAATATCATCTTGAGAAAAATGACTCATTTAAGGTGTTTGAATAGTCTGTACATTCATCTTTGGAACACAGCTTCCACCAAAGCAAGTCCAGAGGCATTCGAATAAATCTGAAACACCCAAAAAGGGGAACAAAGGCAGTTAATCCCCACTATTGGGATGACGTGGCACTTGGTGAAACTCTTAAGTGAGTTCAATGGTAGAAAACCACCCAACACCCTTGGTCTCAGCTAGCAGCGTATTAATCTTAGGAACTGGCTATTGGTCAACTACAATGTTTGTGTTAAGGGCCTCGAAGATCCATGCATAATCTAATTTGGCAACTTGCATTGCGAGCAATGACTTAGGGGGCCAACCATTCTGTAGATTCCATTGGTTTAATGATTCCATTTTCCACCCGCTTAGCTCTACGTCAATCTTCTCCTTAACACAAAAAGGTATGGCTCTAGCATTGGGACACAAGTACAGCATTAACGTTTAACACAATTTGATGGGTGAATCCTTTAGGTTATCCAATTTTGCCCAAAAATACCTTAGGAAAGGCCTTCTGCATCCTCATTCCCACATCATACCTCTTGCTGTTATGGTCTAAGAAATTTCCTAAAGACCTCTGGTCAGTCCATCCCAGAACAGAAGGCCCTTTTCTGCAACATATAATTTCCCATTAGCCTTCCTTAATCTAATTTCAAATATTAGGGTTCTAGATCCCAATATGGAAATACTTTCACCAGTGAAACTCTGGGTGCACATCAGTGGGGAAACTCGCAACCCAAGAAACAGGCAAACGTTTCCTCCTTTACTGATTTGTTTATGATGGTGAATGGAGTATCATAATCAGTGACAACTTGTATTTCTGCAACTATACACTGTACCCGTTTTTCCCTTTTTCCAGAAAACCTTGGTGAAATGATCCACATGTCCACAAAAAACCTTTGACATTGCTAGAGGGAAATGATTTTTGCTTCTGCATTTATAACACCGAAAGTCCCTGTCACTTTTGGTTTCTTAACCAGAGATTTTGATACGTTCTTCCAGATCTTGTTTGTTGAATTATTTTTTAGAGGAATAACTGAGAAATCGTCAATATGATGAATGTTTTATTCAGTTGCAAAGAAGGGCTCTTTAATGCTGCGTTGGCACATCTTTTAGATAACTCCATGTATTTTTTTATTTTTTTGCAATGGCAATTTACTTGAGAGAAGAATCAGGGCGGGCTTTAGCGCTGGTGGCACCTGGTGCGACAATCTTTTTTTGATCCCTCCCCAATGACCACCACAGATTCCCTCACTACGGCCCTCCAACAGAACCCCTTATCTCTCCATAGCCCCTCTATCACATGAACTTCATTTGTTCTCTAGCACTTACTATGCATAATGACTTGATCTCTTATAAGATCATCATGTAGGGTACCAAATTTACAAGAAACAGCTACTTGTCTTTTTAATATTGAGAGGTAATCTATTTGTTCATTAATGCCCTGTTTGCAATGAAAGAAATGAACTCTTTCAATAGCTATGCAAACAGTTGGCTGAAATATGAATCCAAGTCATCCAGTGCATTCATAAAACCAGAGTCCTGCATCTCATGTTCTATTCAATGTCATCAATTTGCAAAACTTGTGGACCTAGAGTATGAAGAAGCATTTCTTTTCCTACTAGGAGAAATTTCATCTGAGGCATTCTCTTCCATAGTCAAAACACATTTCAAAATATACTCTTTCCATTCTGGCAATTTTTATCAGTGGCTCTCCAGGGAGAAATAAAAATGACTGCAGGGAAGAGTCAAACTGAAAGTTGGAGCTGCAACACAGTTATTGTGAAACTATAGTATGTACAGCAAGGCAACTTTAAAAGCGGAAATAGGTAGTGAAAGAGCTATATGAGAATATAAAGAGCAATGGAAACACAGAGTTGGCTTTAATTTCTTACAGATAATGAAATACCCAATGTAAGCATGAGATACATGACGAAGTTCCAGCTATTGTCTCATAATCAATCAGCAATTGCTTGCCAAAAGTACATTTCGCTTGTTTTTTTCCATGGGTGGAGTTTCTGATTACCTTGTGGTAACTTGTGAATACTTTGTTTATAAATAATTGCTTGTTAGGAGCAGTTGATAATTCCTCAGAGAAGACACTGGTTGACCAAGATGGCCACCACATAAGGTCATGCAGCGTGACCTGGTGATATGGTGCTGTTGCGATGGTACGTCACACAAGACACTAGATGCAACTCACTAGCCACTTCTTGTATACTTTGGAGAATGGTAGCAAGCACCTAGCAAATGTGTTATAAGCTTCCCCAAAGGTTGGAAGACTCACAAGCTTTGCGGTCCCAAATTGCTGTCTAAACATATATCCAAACTGTCGGGACTGCTACAGAGGAATGGAGGCAGCAGAGTAGCATGACCAGACCATATGAAAAATCCTGCTCTCCCATAACTGCCAGTTCCAGAGGAAACGAACAGTGACCTCTGCTAGCGTAAGTAGCACTGCCTCCAAATGGTCATGATGAGAAGCAGGGCCGGTAGAATCAGATCACTGGCCACCAATATGCAAAGACGAAGCAACAACAAATTATGCAGATGTGTCTTAGTTTATTCCCCACTGGCTTGAAGCTCCTACAGTCTCTACTCCAGTTACAGAATGCCACACTCACCCCCCCTTAATCTAGGATACCAACTGCAGACTTGAGCAGAAAACAATGCCAAGAGCCATGCACGAGATAAAAGGAAACGAAACACTGACACCAAAATCCTTCCTAAATTTCACAACATAGCATTTGACTGTGTTACCCCTGCAAAATTACCTTTTCCAGAACTCAATGGCAAGCAATATTCTTAAGTTTAATTGGGACCAGACAGAAATTCTTCAGGTTAAGTGTGAGGTCTATGCATCACACAAGATGGCCACCTAAAGTCAAACCTCTAACACTGAGTCGCCGAGGATTTTGTGGCGTTCCTTTTTGATTTGATTTCAAGATAATGCAATGGCAGTATGTGGCTTGCTCTCAGGATCATTTAGATATCCTAAAACCTGCTCAGACCTCTTTATATTTGCCGGTTACCTCGGTTTTAGTCTGGTAAAATGTTTAATTCTATCAGAATACTAAACGAACAGCTTTTAAGACCATGGCTACTTGTGGAACAACATTTGTTTGAGGAACTATTTTTATGAAAAGGGACAGCACCGTCTTCCTTATGGTCTTAGTTGTCTGAGGAATGTGTCGTGGGGTAAATACTTTGTTTACTGTTGGACTATGTTGCAGTTACCATTTTCTGTTCTTCACTGTAAGCTCGTTATTTCATTTTGCTCAACATATCAGTAGTGGTGACTTTAAATTTCATCACTTCTCACAAAATGGCAATTTCAAAGGGTTATCTTCAAGAATGGAGTAATATTATTCCCTTACAGCAAATATGAGCTGCATACATTGTGCCTTCTTTGATATCAATAATGGATATATGTCTGCAGGAAGGGCTACATATTTTATATTAACCATCTTCAGTATTTACCTTTGAAGAAATGTAGCTATCATTTTTCATTCTGGTTTCAGATTGACTGTTTGGCAATATATTTCTGTGCACTCATCTAACGTCATTTAATCTTTGGGGAAGACAAATTTTAAATGGTCTGCAAAAACATCTTTAAGCAGCTCCAATATTGTTACTTGATCATCGACAGAACAGAAATCAACATTAATCGTTTAATATGGATGAATTATCTACTCTGAAATGGGAGCATAAATCAGCCTGAAAGTTACCTATGTGTAAGATGTTTCATTTTATCTAATTCCACCAATAAAAGGCCAAAAAATATCTACCATCACCTATTTCAATGGGGATCCTCCTTGAAGAAAAAAGTGCCTTAAGAACATATACAGAGGACCCAAAACACGCAAGAGTATTGATAAGTGGTCTTCTACTGGGAAAAAGTATTGGAAATTGAAAAAGAGTGAGTGACTTACAAGACGAGGTTATCAAGATTCAGAAATTGAAGTCATAGGCCGAATGTCTTCAAAAACAAGCAGAGGACTTTGAGAATATAAAAAGAAGAAATATTGACTACAAGGTTTTCTGGAACATATAGAATGAAATGACCCGGATGCCTTTTTCAATTCTTTTCTACTGAAGTTACTCAACTTCACAAATGACGCAACTTTACATATTCAAAGAGTGCATAGATTGGGTGGTAAACCCAAGTTCACAACATCGTCAATTCTAAAATCAAGAGAAATTATTCTTTTATTCTTAGAATATAATAAAAGTTCTATATGTAGCAAAAAGTCAGATTTCATTGTCTGGTTATAAACTCTTCATTATGCTGGATGATGTAAAAAATAACAGCACACAGGCACAAACAGTTTCTCAACATGAACACTGAACTGCGAGCTTTAAAAGCAAGATTTGGTCTCATCCACCCATGTCGCTTCAAAATAACTTACAAAAAACAAAACTACAATCTATGAACACTCAGCCAAGCTAAATAAAACTCCTTACTGAGTGTAGAGGAGAAGTGATGGAAACCTAAGTCACATCTTGGAAGTGGCATGAGAATACATTCTTTTCAGCTAATGTTAGCCGCTCCTGCTGTTGTGGAGTGCTGCAGAACTCCGCAGAGTCCCTGTTTGCGCCAAATCTCAGGGCTCGAAACCTGCAGGCAGCTGGGTGTCTTGCAAAGGGTAGTGACAAGTCAGTTCAGCCGGCCTATTGTTGGCCTGTTGTTGGACACCCTCACTTGCCCTGTGGCACGGTTTACAAAACTTCCCGCCTGACAGCAAAAGGGCTCTAAATCAACGAATACCTGAAGACTAACTATTAATATGTGGATGTTACATTTTATAAGTCTGTATCAGTTGTTTCTTAAATAGGTCAAGCAGTTAATATTGTTCAACACATTTGTATATTTATGCTGGTTGTTTATGCACTTCTCTTCTACCAAGATCTTTCCATTACTTTCCTTATCCTATCCGCAGTACTTGTCTTTTTAATTTTTGTTTTTTTATTACGTTTAAGGTTATAGTAATCACTGAAGTATAGGCGTGTCATCTTCCCTACCCCCAGTCTTTCCATGTCCTGTATAGGTATGCTGTTTGGTCATTTCATTTATTGTATTTGTTTTTTTCTCTTTATAAAGATTACAAACTAAAAAAAAGAAATTCTTCAGTGCGGAAAGCGACATTGGGGGCCCCTAGCAGGGCCCCCTTCCCCCTGGCTCTCCGCAATGTGGCCTGGGGGGGGACCTATGGTGCCCCCCTAAACATCCCTGCACCATGTGGCAGGCACCGCATAGTGCCTGACACGATGTAGGGATGTTCACAAGCACCCATTTTTCAATAGAAGCTTGTGCTGTGGGTCTTTTCTGCCTGCCGCACAAGCCTCAATTGGAAAATTATTGTTTGCAACTGCCCTATGGGACTTTTGTCTGCCCGACACCGTTGCAGTTTGGAACCGCCTGACCTTAGGTCGGCACTTCCGACTGCATGATTACAATGCGACCACCCTAAACATCCATTTCCCAATGGAAGATTGTACGGTGGGCAGAAAAGACCCGCAGCACAAGCTTCCATTGAACAAGCATTGGCATAGCCAATAGGTCTCGCCTTCGGGGCCTTATAAGTGTTTAGGCAGAGCTATTGGCTTTGTTAACGTTTTTAATATGTGTTGTAGAGCATTGTGAATGTTGTGCAGCATGTTTAAAAGTTTTAAGTTATAATAAAAAAGTGTTATAACCATTTTTGTCACCTTATATATAACCTAGAAAACATTATATACAACTGAAGTACCCTAATAAAAACCAGAATTAACACCAAAAATGTGTTCTAGTTTTTTGTTTATGCAATGCGGTCAATTTTTCCCTGCCTGTTCTAATGCTTTTTTGTTATAGTTTTTATTGTTAGATGGGGGCAGTTCATCATAGTAACATAACATGTATTTGTAAAGCGCACTTTCACCCGCAAAGGGGCATCTTGGCGCTGAATAACAGACGTGCTTCTGCCTTGTGAAAGTTGTGGTACCTGCAACTTTTAGTTTTCGCTCGAGAGACATTCTACTTAAACACATGTACCTCTTTAAGAAAGGTATCAGGTGTAAGGGGAGAGAGAGATAGAAGGGGTGAGTAATGCAGATCTCTCAAGTTTTGCATTTTGCTGTGGTGCAACTGAATTTATAAGTGAGTAATCAAGACTAAAAGTATCAGGAGGTAAAGAAAAAAACTGGAATTGATATACTGCTTTTGTATGTACCTGGGAACCCTGAAAGTAGTTCCCCTGCCTGAAATAAACGCTGAAATGCATTGAATAGGAAAAATGTCTTGAAGGGTCACAGCAAAAAAGTGCCAACTCTTTGAAAGTGACCACCAAATGAGTGTAAGCTGGAAACGAGTGTGTGCAGAGTGCTTAGAATTTGTGCTTGCGGTTGCCGTGCAGCAGCACTTATGTATTGCAGACTGGGTCTTGCTTATCTTCATTGCACTTTGACCCAGAGAGAGAAATGAGGAAGAGAAAGAACGAAAAAATTAGAAAAGCAGAGATCCAAAGTGGCAGGCGCTCTCCCCTGCATTAGAATAACTCCCCACGGCTGGGCTGGGAGTCACAGGGCCCGTGTGCCGAAAGGAGGCCATAAAACATGCCTGGAAAACAACAGGCTTCTGGGAAGGGGGGATGGAGGGGGCATGGAGAAAGACAGAGCCCAGCTTTGTTGTTGCATAAGGCATTGCAACACTGCCCCGTCCCACCCTCCCTGGGAGCCAAGCAGCTGTCCAGTAGAGGGGGCGGGGAGCCTCGGGAGGAGCTTGCATTACATAATGTCGCAGAAAAACAAAGTGACAGAGGGTGCCGCCGGAAGCCTGAAGATAATGGAGGCGGGACAGTCGTAATCTAATCAATAAACCCGCATGCAGAGCAGACTTGACTTGAACTCTGGCCGTGTAACAAAGGGCTCTCGGGAGATGCTGGGGGCAGGGAGCAGGCAGCGGATTCGCAGCCGAGAGTTCCGGTAGGGTTGGGACAGAGTCAGGTTCGTGCCTGGTCAGCCGCATGCGTGGGCCACATCACTCCCCATTCGTCCTTTTAAAGTTAATAATAGGAGTGTCTTTCTGCAATAACAGCGTGAGGCCTTTTTTGGACAAACCGGTGCCTTTGAAAGTCTGTGACTTTGTGGTGCATTATGTTGGTTTGAATGTAATTTGCATCAAACTGCGTTGCGCAGCAGAATTCATTGTGGCTGAAGAGTAGGGAGCTTTGTTGAATTTGTGGCATGCTGCCTACGTGCCAAGCCATTGCGAAAAAAACATGAACGTGCGCCCACGAAACTGAAAGCCACCACGCTAATTGAAACATGATACAGACCACATGGCGCACTGCGCGCCGCTGCTCGCTCCCGCAAGGTGGATGCCGCCACACGCACGAGTGTCAGAAAAGTGCAGACTGATTCCAAAAGGTCATCTCCTAGAGCAGCGCATGCGCGCTGCGCTAGGCTCGACCTAAAACCTAAAAATTGATGTTTGTGAACATACCTGCACCGTGTGGCAGGCACCATGTGGTAATCGTAATCAGGCCCTTTGGTAATTTTTTCAGAAGCATTCCTCTCCCTGCCAGTTTGGAATAGTACTCATTTGAAATTCCTTTATATTGGCCACCAAGCCTTCTACAACACTGTTGCCAAGATGTTTCACTGCAATGCTAAAGGAAGATAATCTTTCAATGTCCTGGGTTCTATCCTGTGGAACAACTTTCCTAGGGCGCTTCGGCAAGTCTCGCCTCACCTATTTCGGAAGAGACTAAAACCAATCTTTTCTGCTAATTCGCCATTCTGAGCCTCTCCTACCTCTGTTCCCATGGATGCAAGTATAAAATGAAAATAACAATGCTGCACTTGATTAAAACCTGTGATAGGGGCATGTAGTGAGCATTTAAGGATATGGATGATCTCAAAAGTTTTGCAACAGCTACAAATCGAACTATTTTCAGACATGTGAATGAGCCTGAACACTGGCAAAATGGGTGGGCATATGAAAAGGGCTTCTTCAAAAGGGAAAATATTTTCTCTGTGGAGAAATAAAACACTCGAAAACAATTGTCATTGCAGATAAAAGATGTTCATTATATAAAAAGGCAGGCCTATTGGTTATGGAAATGCTCGTTATTTTAACTAGTATATTTCTCTCTCTGCTTTCCTGGCCGGATCCAAGTGGAACTCTTAAATTCACTTCTGCAGGGTTTCCCAGAAGGCTCTAGCTAGTAGCATGGGGTAATCCTCAGTAATGTTCAGCCATTGCCCTAGATGCAAAGTGCCATTACTGGCATGGTTCGATAAGACGGGTCAGTGACTTTGGCCAAATTTCCGTCAGGGAACTACAATACATAACGAATGCACTCGCATCAGACTTCTAAGACAAAACATTGACTGGCATATTCAATAAGACCTGAGGACATGGGTGTGAAAGCACCTACCTTATGAGTAGCGGGATATTGCTAGGACAGATACTTAAAGAGGATAGCCTTAAATGTAGACTGTGTCTAGACATGCCAATACAGAGTTTACTGGAGGGTGAGCTTTTTTTGCAATCGGAGATGCCAATCATTTTCAAAGCTTATGTAAATGTTTAAAATACCTAAAGTGTAAATGGACAGCATGAAATCCTGCATTCACCGTTTACACTGATGGAAACGTTATTATACAAGCAGTACTTGAAATGTTGAAGTGCACCTTAGAAGACTCAAGTGAGAAATAATCCAGTGATATCAACAAAGACTTCGAGAAGGGGACTGGAAGCTAGCACTGAGCTACACTTTCAGAGTAAACAGGAATGCATTTTTCAAGCTATTACAATTTAATTTGTTGCATGGGTATTAGCATCCATATTGATGGCAGCAGGGACAGGTGCAAGCAAGAATTCACCCTACTGCTGGTATACCGGAGATGGCACATCTATAATCTTCATCTACATCCAAAAGTGTCAAATACTAGAATGCCACCGGCTGTTTTTAAGTGATCCATTGAGTGATGAAACATTGAGGTACAAATGGGTATTAGGCCAGTTAAGAACCATCATTCGTTTAAAATTTAGAAAGTTGACTGCTTTTGGAATGAAACGTACATTATACCAATGTTGTACTGTGTTGAACAATCAGAGCTTAAATTAGTGTCACGATCATTACATACTATCTTGTAGAATAATTAATTATGAGACTGTGCATGTTAATATCTTCAAACAAAAAGTGCTGCAACATTCACTCATTTTATTTTTGAAATAGGGGGATTATAATGTTAACAGAGTCAGATCTAAACAGTTTGGATTTTTTTCCATATACTGATCACATATTGATGTAAATATATCATGAAGCAGAGCAATGACTATGACAAATGCTTTAAATGGTTTACATTTTTGTTGCGAGCAAAGTTTAATAAACCTTTAGGAAGTTGCACTGAAGACATTTCGTGACACTAATCTCCTAGGACCAGAAAGTCCAGATTAAAAATTGATCTCATGAAATACAAGAAACATTAAGATAAGTTATTCACCTCTACAGTTTCAAATGTAAAGTGATAATAAAACAAAGCTAGAGTTCACTGTGATCTTAAATGGGACTTTACTCAATGCATCTTGAATATCCTAGAAGACTCATCTGCCACACATAACACACCACCAGCCTGGAAGGGGTATCGTAAGACCTGGCAGACAGCACTGGCAGAGATCAGAGCATTTATGATCCAAATGCATGATCTTGCCTTGGTTCCCATCAACTGCCAAACATGGACTGCCAGACTGCCGTTACAATACTAGAGTGGGAAATATTTGGCTACCACCTGCCTAAGAAGTTTAACACTGGCGACACCCAAGCTCTTCCCCCACATTTCTGCCTCAGAGGCTTCTCACTCATCAGTTCTATGGTGAGGGGACACTGAGGTCCTATACACTGTCGCTCTCTTAAAAGCAGCTAACAATATAAGTTTTTCTCAATCATGTAATTGGTTACAATCTACCAGAGAAGCACCAGCCATCAACAGTAGAATAATTATTGGCCAATACCTAGAAAACATAATGACAGCGATAGGCTCTCAAAACTAATTGCCGGTACATTAATGAAGATGGCCAACATACAGAGTACACTGCCAGTGTGATATCTGTAGATCTCAAAGAGTAACATAAAAAATAAAAATGTGAAACGCAGCCTAGTGAAGAAATTGAAAATTAGATGCATGACATCTGGCGATTTAAAATAGTAGATGCTTATTAAAGACCCCGATTTAAAGATGGGTCTGTTGCATTGGATATTCAATGCAAACATCAAGGAACTAAGGATGGACTGGACGAGATTTATCGGATACATTACACATTCATAACTCGACTTACTTTATTCTTGAAGGTGGGAGCGGAATGTGCAACTTTAGTTTTGCTCATCTTGCAAGCTCCCAACTCACCGCTTAGACATTGTTGATTAAACTATGATGATGTAGTACCGTAACTGTAAAGAACCGTATTCCAATACTTTTCCCCTCGAAATATAGGTTTTATGTCTTTGTACAACACTGGATAGTTTTTGGCCCCTAGCTTATTAGTTTGTGTATAAGAAAAGATAGGACCCTACCATGCATGGCAAGTGAGTCCTTTAGTCTAATCAGGAGGCAGACAACTGAAGATTAAAGAATTTTGGAAGGAGGTTTTACTGCCCTCGTATGTATTGATTACTCTTATCCTTCACACTAAATCAAAAAAAAAAAAATCAAGGTGTAAACATTGCCGCGTTCTAGTTCACAATAAAAGCAGAGATTTGGGGATTCTACTATTGTTGCAAAGGCACGTGTATTCCTTTCACGGACCTGGTAGCTGGAGAAAGTACAGACAGGTTTATAGATGGGCACGAAGCAGAACCTCTGCCAACTCAGGGCAAGGACAGTGACCTCCAGCAGCCAGATGTTAACTCCGTTCATTGGCAGGCGGCTCAATTAAGCTGAAGAGCCCAAAGAGACACAAATTACACACATTAAAAAGAATTAAAAGTACCTTTGTGCCAGCGCAACTTTTAGCTTGTCATTCTCACACTTCAGCTCCATGTCCATAGGGCCCCCGTGGGACGCCTTTTCGTCGTCCGTTCCATTCACGCTCGATGCCCGAGAAGGGGTGTCACGCCCCGATTCCTGCAGCAAAATGGTATAAACCAATATTATCACGAAGCAGCAAGTACTTCTAATGGTAAAGCTAGTGCTCCGAAATCACACAACTGTGGCTGTCATCGAACACACAGGGCGTGGAGAGCATGGCGCATCATATGTAAGCCAGTAGACCGCTAAAGGGGAACAAGGGTAAATAAAGGCAACATTGTGAACAGCTTGAACTCCTCTTATAGAGGGAGTGCAAGGGGCGGACGTGAAAGAGTAACAATCATGTGTGTGAGGAACACTACAGTTTGAGATAGTTGCAGCTTTGAACTGAGTTGCATTATATCAGCATTTATATACTGCTTTCCTAGCCATTCCAAGGACTATGGTGCACTTAAGCAACGGTGTAGGAGAGATCTGGGCACTCCAGGGAGAAGATGGCCTCTAACGTTTGGGAATGTCCATGAAGTCAAGAATTTGTGGGTACTCACTAACGCCTTGACAACTCATTGGAACCTTGGAAGCAGACAAATATGTATTCTGGCTAATGCCAAATGTAAGTATGTTTACAGAGTAGGAATGGGAATGGAACACCCCCCAAAGTGATAGGGACACGGGAGAAGGCGTTTCTCCATGGGGAACACATTTTCTTAGTGGAAAACAAATAATTAAGAAATTGTGCGCTTGCAGTAGTCCATAGACATTTTCTCATGGGCTGTACACTATGTACAATTAGACATGCACATTTGCCTTCCCAAAAACATAATTGGACATTTATAAAAACCTTTCAAGGGAAGAGATGTGTTTAAAAACTACATTATACATCAAAACATTACATATACAATTATTTTTTATATCCAATTTTATTGGCATTGTTAAACAAGGTAACCAAAGTAACATTTGTATCACTGTGACATGTAAAGCATTTAATTACAAATCCAAATTTTATCTCCCCACCAGTTGGCTTAAAAAAAGATTTTGGAGAACATATAAGAGGCGGGGGAGAACCATAATTTTGAAGAGTGAGACTCTCCCGAGAGGGTTGAGAGGAAGTTTTTGCCAACGACGCAAGTCATCTTTCGTGCGTCAAAGAAGTGGACCAACATTAAGGGACCAGGTCAGTTCCGGGAGAAGCGCAACCCAGATACCAAGGTATTTAAAGGATAGTCTTCGTATGGGCATGGTTGCCTGCCAGTCGAAACAGTCCCTCGAGGCATGAAGGGGCACCACTGTGGATTTGAGTGGGTTAACGTGTAACCCAGATGGAGTGGAGGATCTGCAGACATCTCGGCCCTGACCGGGCTGGATCAGCGAGGTACAAGAGGACATCATCAGCGTACAACGCGATTCGGTCCTCCTGAGATTCTTGCCACAGCCAGCCCTGCACCCGGTCATCCGTCCGGATGTGACAGGCCAAAGGTCCAATCGCGAGGGTGAAAAGGAGAGGGGAGAGCGGACACCCCTGTCGGGTCCCCCTCGCGATCGGGAAAACCTCGGACAACGCCCCATTATAAGGACCATGGCTGATGGGTTCGAGTAAAGAACCCCAACCATTTTCCGGTAATGGGGTCCGAAGCCTGCTCTTTCTAGCACGTCTTGCATGTAGCACAAGTCAACCGTACCAAAGGCCTCCTCGAAGTCAAGTAAAACTAAAGCCAGGTATGGTGTAAGGAGATCCCGGTAGGCAAGGGCCACATGCAGGCGTCAAAGGCAAGGACGGGTGCTGCGGTGCGGCATGACGCCACATTGGTCAGGGTTTATGAGGGTGTGGAGCACTCTTCATCCGGGTGGCCAAAATCGTAGCTTATACTTTGACTTCGGTATTGATGAGGGAGATCGGGCGATATTGTGTGCAGGAAGCCGAGGGAGGGTGCGCCTTGGGTATGACCACAATGGTGGCTGTGTCTGAGGGAAGGGAACGACCCGTCCTCTATAGCCTCCTCAAATAGGGCATGGAGGCGTGGGGTCAGAGTCTCGCGGAACGCCGCGTAATACTCCGCAGGGAGTCCATCCAGGCCCAGGGTCCTGCGAGTGGCGAGCATGGAGATTGCTTCGCTGACTTCCTCAATTGTGTTAGGCTCATCCATGGTTTTCTGCTCTATCTCTGAGAGCCTTGGGAGAGCGATATTTTGCAAGAAGGCGGAGCTATCGCGGTGTGTGTGTGTGTGTGGGATCCGCTGAGGATAGTGTCTTGTAGTAGTTCGCAAAGGTCTGCGCAATTGCTGCGGGTGTACGGGAGGTTTGGCCCTGTGTGTCTCGAATTTCAGGGGCTATTCGATTGGCCATGGGATGAGTAGCAAACCAATGGAGCAACTTGCTCTTTTTGTCTCCCCATCCGTAAACTCTGGCTACTGAGGATCTCCAAATCATCTTGGCTGACTCAATGGAGCTACTTTTGATTTCATCCTGCACTAATTGCAGTTGCTGACGTTCCGCTTCCCCCTCTGTCATCGCTGCCGCCATTTCCATACGGAGCGCCCTAGCTTCAAGTTGAGCGAGCTGGTGGTCACGGGCCTTTCGCCTGCGCTTAAGGAGTCCTTTAGCGTACCCCCGAATTGTGGCTTTGCCCGCCTCCCAAAGTGTACCCTGACGCTGCACTGTGCCTTTGTTAGTATGAAAGTATCTAGTAAGCTCCTCCCAAACACACTCTTTGTATTCTGGGTCCTGGAGGAACTAAGCATTTAATCGCCATATGGGTCTGAGCGCCGTCGTGGGGCCATTCACCTGTAAAAGGAGCGGGGAGTGGTCGGATACTCCGCGTGCTAGGATCTGGATTTCAGAGACGGCGCGGCAGTCTGGAGCGGGCATGAACAGGAGGTCTATACGGGAATGGTTGTGGTGCGCCGCAGAGGTGTGTGTATACTGTCGTGTCTTAGGGTGCCAAGTGCGCCAGACATCACAGAGACGCAGTGTAGCGGTCCAATCCCCAAGACGTCTGGCCCCCAATTTTCTATGAGAGGATATGGGACCCGTAACATCCTCCGTGGGCTCCGGGACAGCATTAAAGTCGCCCCCAATTATCGTCAAGCCCTGAGGAAGAACGGATAGTATTTTCAGTGCAGCTTGGAGCGTGGGCTCTAAATTTGCTGGAGGAGCATATATTGACACTAGATTAACAGAGGATTCTCCTAGGGTAAACACTATCCAGAGAGGGGGGGACTAGGAGCAAGTTACGAAAAAGGGGAAGGTCCTGAACATATGCTCCTAAGACAATCATTTTCAACAAAGTGGTATCAGTTCCTAAGAAAGAAGAGAAAAAGGGCTCTTCAACCAATTATGGTTGTGAGTGATTTGTAATCGACTCCAAATAACGGTTGAGTGTGCTCGAAGTGGGGGTTGAACCTCCTATTGATTCTTGTGCCCTCACACACCCTTGCGAGTGTAAAGCAAGACAGTGGGAATCAGGGAAAGACACCCTATAATCCCACTTTACCTATCGTCAGGTCAGATAAGACGTCTCTGCGTCCGAGACACGTGTTATTCGAAAAGATCTCCATCAAAGAGCCCTCCTGAAGGGCCCGTGAGGGACTGCAGCGCCACCCCCACGAGGAGCATTGCCCAATGATGATGCTTTACACTCGCAAGGGTGTGTGAGGGCACATGAATCAATAGGAGATTCTCCTAGGGTACCAGAGAGAGCTGTGAATCGGCCTGAAGGGTCATTAAATACTTGGGTAATTGTGAAGGGAAGGGAGCAGCGCAGGAGGATTGCTGTTCCCCGAGCACCTCTGGAGAACCCAGAATGCCACACCCTGTCAAACCCTTGACGCGCCAGGAAAGGGCAGCGGTTCCCAACTAGGTGCGTCTCTTGTAGTAATAAGACATCTGGGTTATTCCTTCGGGCATACTTTAAAATCTCAGTTCGTTTAATTTTATCTAAGAGGCCATTCACATTCCACGAGAGGATTCTCATGGGCTCGCGCACATTATATGGACCTGGCACGGTGGCAAACTGGCAATGTTTGGGACCAACAGTTTGGAGGTCTCCAATAGATCAGGTATTTGGCTTCCGAGGGAAGCTGGGTGTACTCAAAGGCGCTATTCGGCTGCTTGAGGGAATATCTTGCATACGGTGCACAGTGTTAACATAGAACAGATCAACCTGAACAGTGTCTGGAAAAACATTCCCAGAAGAAAAACCCAACCAACCCCCCACCCCATACTTCCCCAAATGAAGCATCTGTTGCCCGAACAACGAAGGCTTAGAGTGTAAACAAATTAATCAGGGGTCATGGTCAATGACAACATGTTGAGCCCCTCTGAGCTCAAGGATGTTTGTTCCTCTGGCGCGGAGTTCTGGAGTAGCAGTACGTAATTCATATACAGGGGCTGCGGGAGAGACCAGCGTTGTCTGAACCTGGTCTGGGAGATCCCCCAGAGTTTGTCTTATTCGGTTGGGCAAAGTCATTTGCTTTCTTCCTGGTCTCCGGCGAGTCACCTCTGACTTGGATAGAGCCATTCGGCGATGCGGACTGTGTTCCTCGGGTCCCGCGTTTTCTACGGGAGCCAGCACGTCGTCCACGGGGAGCTGCAGAGTCTTTCCCAGTTGGACCTTTCTGGTGGATTGCTGCTGGTGCATTTTTCGGTAGGCGGAGTGGACACTCCTCAGTCGCCCAAGACCAAGCTGCCTCAGGTGTGTCAAAGAAATAGTATTTGTTTAGGAATATCACTTTGAGACGGGCTGGGAAGAGGAGTCTGTAGGACAGGTTTAGGGCTCGCAACTTTTGCTTAACTTGGGCGTAAGGTTGTCTATTGGCCTGCACTTCCTTGGTAGAATCAGGGAAGATCATGATTTTGGATCCCTTTTTGCTGAGTTCTGGTCGGGCTCAGGCTTCCTGCAGGATGGCATCGCGGTCCCTTAAGTTAAAGGATCCTCATGATTATTGGTCGGTGCGGTGCTCCCGGCGGAGGTCGAGGGGCGAGGGAGCGGTGGGCTCTTTCTACTACAAACCAAGGAGAGAAGGCCTCCGCAGGCATCCATGACCGGAACCAATTTTCGACGAAGGTGTCGATTTGGGTGGGCTCCGCACCCTCCGGAAGGCCAACCAGACGAAGGTTATTCCGGCGGGAACGGTTTTCGGCGTCTTCCGCCCGTTTATGGCGTTCCGATGTGCGAGATAAAAGCTGCTTCACTTGTGCTTTCAATGTAGAAACATCATCCTCCACCTCAGATATATGGGACTCCGCCGCTGTCACATGGGCCATCGCATTGCGAAGATCCTGGCGGATGAGCGAAATATCGGCGCAGACCTCCCCTATTTTGGTTTCCATTGATTCCCGGCATGTCTTTATCGCTTGTAGTATGGTGGCCAGATCCCCCTCTGGTCGACCAGTTGCAGAGGGGCCAGCTCCATCCTGGGTAGACCCGGTAAGTGTGTATTGTTCCTTCCGGGTTTGAGTTGGACAGGTTTTTGCTCCTTTGTCCTTCCCCATGGTGGGAAGAATGCTCCCGAGCGTTTTGACACTCACCTAGATTTCACTTTACCCCGGGCGAAGTGGCGGAGCCCTGCTGGCTTCAGTCCAATCGGGGGGCTAGAGGGACCACCCACTATCACGATCTCAGGGACCAGAGCTTGGATTCGGGGGGGGGCAGCGATCCCTCAGTCCATATATCCTCAGGAGGTGCCTCGTGTGTCACCCTTCAGGCGTCTTCCTCACCAGTCCATGGTCAATTTCAGATTGCTCGTCCAGGTCGCCTCCATCACCTAAGACCAGGCGATGGCTCTTTCGTTGATCACGCTTCTCCCCTACGCCTCCTGAGCAGCAGACAGGATCGCTTCGGTCGTCCTCAGTGTTACACGAGCTGCAGGGCTGTTGACTGTCTCAGCAGGCCTCACTTAGGGGGATGGGATCCGGGTCCACCTGAGGCAGAGATCACCGGACGGCAGGGAGCCTCAAGAGCACGTCCATTACAATCTTGTTCGTCACGCAGGCATCTATTTCATGGACGTCGCAGCACCGCTGATTCGGGTTCCCCCATCGGTAAGACCCATTAGCTGCCACTGGGTCCCGATGGTAGCTTCCCTCCGGGTTGCCAATAACTCTTCAGCTGTATTTCTGTCTCTCAGGACCCAGAAGGCGGGTCTGCAGTCTCTCCCAGGCCTGGTCCCAATTTCAGAAGGTTGTGCATTTAACTCCTGGGCCGCGCCTCCACAGGGGCGTCCTGCCGGCCACAGGCCGAGAGCCCCCACTCGTGCCCCACTAGCTGCACCAATCAGCCCACCGAGGCCCAGTCTTAATTAGGAGACCTCCACAGCAGCCTGTCTAGTCCCGCCTCCCCCTCCTCACCTGAGAAGTCCACGGGGGGGGGACCTCGCTCGTCCCTGGTGGAACCAGAGTCCTCGGGAGGGTGGAAGGCCCCAGTTCCCTCTTCTGTGTTGTGGGGATCCTGGGTTCTTTGTGCTGTGGCCTCTGCTGGGTGGCGAAGAGCTTTGGGAGCGCCCCCACTGCCACTCCAGCGGCAATCGGAATGCACCGGTCTCTTCCTTCCTGGGGGAAGGGGTGAGAATGAGCTCACACGAAGGGGCGATTCCTCCGTCGCAGCCCCGGCGGCAGGCGTCTCTCTCGTCTTGCGCCTCCGGAGATCTTTTTGCTGCCACCCGGACCCAGGAGGCGGGGCCCACCCTCCACCAGTTAAGGCCCGACCGCCGACGGGCTCACGTCACAGGCTTCGGCCGCGACCTCACCGGGTCCTTTTAGAGGATGGGCGTCCTGCTGACCGCAGGTCGAGCTCCCTCAGCCACAGCCAGTCCCGGGTCATCCATCAGACCCACCGCAGGCAGCAGAGATGGCGCGGCGCCCACGGCAATAAGCTCCGCGCCTCTCCCACACATTCGCGCTCCGCCAGGGGCCTCCCCACTCGCCTCCGGCGCCACAGTTGTCCTCAATATTCAGATGGGGCCGGCACCTCCCCGTTCACTAACGCAGGATTGACTCCGTCAAGTGAGAAGCCACAGAAGCACCGTATTTCCTCGCCACTCTGCCCTGCGGTATCAGGTAGGCGCCATTTTGTCTTTCAGGCACAGGGAGGCCTCGGGTATTTGCCAGGCGCCTTTGATGTCACCGTCAAGTTTTCTTGCTGGTTTCAGGAGCACCACCACTACTGTTACTGGATGGCAGCGTTTTCCCCCCTGATCGATGCTCGCCAGAGGATCAGGATGCCGGCGGATTTAAGAGGGGTCTGGATCACTCCTAGAGTGCGACCGCCATCTTGGCTCGCTAAGCCACACACATATACAATTATTTATGTCATACATGAATTGTATAAATAAAGCAAACAGTCTTGGTTACCTTTTAACATGGAATCAACAATTTTTATGATTTTGTTAGGACTTGAGTGTGAATCTGGAGCTTGAAATTGCTGCCTTATTGAGTTGTCTCTACATGATTTGGCAGCCTGACCTAAAGGTCTTTCCTACTGGGGTCGTTTTGTAAATGACTATCCTTGATCTGTTTACCTTCATAAACAAGTTGAGGTTCTTTGCTCCACCAATACAGAGAAAAATCCATTTAATTGCCGGTACTTTTGTTTGCTTTAATTTGAATATCAACTTGGTAAGAACCAGGTACCACAAGGACTTTGGAAAAAGAAGGACCCCATTCTCACACTTGATTAGCGGATATTTCTGAACAACATTCATTAATTTTGCCTTGTTCATTCTTTGAGCCTCAGGTCGAGCCCTCTACTTAGAGGTGCATGTAAATGAAAATGTGGGCGCCACAATGTATGCAAAGTGATCTCTTTCAACATGACATCATGGGTGTAACCATTGCTTTATTTTTACTTCTTCAAAATTTTCTTTCTGGTATTTTTTTTATTGGTGATCTGATTGAGGACAACCAAACATGTTTTGCCTCTATTGGTTGCAGGCTGGTGTTTTTTCAAGGCAGTGGAAGCCACAGGTCGAACTTAAGTAAACCTTTCTATGTAAGAAAGTGAGGCAGAAACAGTGACCAGCGTCTCAATTGGACTTGGTGAAAAATGTCTGTATGCCGTCCCAGGTCGAGGATAGTCGGCATGTGCCACAGAGACAGCGCAGACCTTTCCAATCCAAATATCTGACTAACATGTCCACCACTCAAATTACTTTCATATTTCACTATACTAATTCACACCACTAATCCTTTATGGGTTCCGGAGTAGTGTGTTAGTCGCCGAAAAAAGCACTTTGTCGCCTCGTTAGGGGTAGTAAGCGCTGTATAAATGCAATTACAATACATGTCAGGAGTGGGGCTTCCTCATGCTCTCAGACCCAACATATACCTCATCATTTTCAGTGTTACACAGGAGTGGCAATCTTGGAAAAGAACTCCAGGCTGTGGACAAAAACGTCACGTCACCAGACTATGAACATCGTGGCATAAAAGAATGATCCTAACAGATATTACACTTCATAATTTCTAATTATATGGGTATGAAACCAATGAAAAAAAGCATACTTTTAAGATGTGTATATTTTATTTAATAAGTGTACGTTTACTATACAGGTGCATCTGTTAATGTATTGTGATAGGTATACACTTTTTAACAGGGTTCTTGCGCATCTTTGCTCTGCCAATGCAGAAAGGATCATCAAAAGAAAGAACACATTTCATGACATGAGCATCTGCTTCATTTATTCAGACCTCTTTCTTCCTCTAAAGCATGTGCTTCGGTGCTGTGTACTCAGTTCCTTTCTCTGTGGCCAGGACGACTGCATGCAGGCCTCAATGGCTGAGTTTAATTGGGCAGCGTTGGTCCACTAGCAGCAACCTGTGAGCAGCAGTTTTTCCATGTTCCAGGGATATGCTTTTGGCTCTTCCAACCACCCATCTCGGGTGCTGTGCTTCCTCAAGTTGACCAGGGTCAGTCTAACATTCCATATCTCAAAGACAGGACAACTATCATGTCAGCTGAGCGGGTACTGTGATGGCTGCCATAGATCTGTGCGTCTCCCTGCAGTAACTGTTGAATGTGTTATTTTTTTAGGTCTTGGCTAAAGACAACTTTAACTGTTGCTTGGCAAGCCCTATTGTTTCCAATAAATACACATATACTTAGACTGGGGCCAGTGTTTAATTTGTAAAGTGTAAGGGCCCTTCTCGGGAGGCCACTGCAGCCTGTACCCACCAGTGCTGACTGACAGAACCAACACAACTACTAACCATCACACTCCGACAAGTGTGACAATTCAGACTATTAAAGGCCCCCAAATATATAATAGTGTGAGTGCCAGGTGTTATATATTTTTAATGTAAATTGATGTATTAAACACTTTTGTGCTCATCTCAAAATTTGACAGATAGCGTCACCATGTGGTGGACTGTCACTAGAGCCGGTGTAGACATTTAAGTGCCGGTGCCGAGCACCGGTAACCGCTGGCTCAATTTAAGCACTAGCCTGGGGTTTGGGTCAGTCCCTTACTCATGATTGGATGGCTTTGTTGGCTATCTCATTTGTCGGCTATCTTATTTGTCTGCTTTTGATTTGATGGCTTTCCCCCTTCCTTGCTTTTTTACCACTCAGAAGCATTTCAGTGTCAGTTTTTTGATTGGATGTTGTATCCTCCGGTTGCATAATTCAGGGACTCTGTTTTGTATGCATGGAGTGGCATAACAAAGGCCCGCAGTGTGGGGGGCGAGCTCCAGTGGGCCCCCTCAGCACTGTACCAAGCCTAAGCTCCTAAGAGTCCCGAGGGGAGCCCCTCCTTTTACTCTGCAGGGGGGCCCCCTCAAGTTTCGTTACGCCACTGAGTGCATGCTTTTGCTTACTTGTGTGCGTAACTGCTGAAGGCACCTACTGTGCATTCACATTTCACTCTCCAATGTTCCAGAGGCACCCTGCACCACTCCCCTTGTTACATTTTTAACAATGGACTTATTTGTGTCTGTTTTATACAAGGGCCTGACATCTGCAAAGTGATATCTGGGATCCCAGCTTCTTTTTTCGCGTCCCCATCCCCCTCTTGCTCCCAGTGTTAGAATTATTTTTTTACTTCTTATATTTTCATACGGGCCTAGCACCTGCACTGTGATACTAGCTGCCTCTTTTATTCTTCATGGACACTTGTTTTTCTTGAGCATTTTAATTTACCATCCCAATATGGCCATTTGCCACGTTAGAACAGTTAATTAAAATTGGCCACCACCATGCCTCACTACTCACGTGTGCATTGGTGGCCATCTTTGATTTTTATTTTTTATTTTATAAATACAAAGCCCATTCTAAGATTGCTGGTCATGCCTGCACGTGCATTTTGGCCTATGCCAGTGTTAAAAAGCGTTGACAAAGCCAACAGCTTGGCCTCTTCCAGCCAAGACATATTGGATTTGCACTGCTTGTTATTTCAAGTAGCACATTAAGCAGGAGTTTCTGCAGGAAGCCTGTTTAACTAATATAGACAATTTGTGTAATGTTTGCTCTTATTTTTTTCTTTACACCTTTTTTGCACTACTTACTGTGCTGCTCACATGTGGAAACCATAGAAACATGTTTATCATCCCTGCTTTCGTACAGTGGTGCAGTGGAATAGGTTAGGTTATAGAGACAGAGGTACTTAGACTGATGCAAGAGGCAAGGACAGGACAACTATCATGTTGGTTGCCCATAAAAATAGAAACCCATCACAGATACAAAGCCATCAACCTGTTAATAAAACAAAATTACTCACAGAAATGTTTGGGTGGAATCATGACGACACAACATACATTTGCTGATTAATCTCCCTGCCTTCAACTACGTTAGGCCATAAGGTACCCTTTCCCCGCTTGTGCTCCCACCAAAAACAGATTGTGTTATTCTGCACAATCATATGCTTGACAAGCATTTTTGACCTAGAGACTGAAGAAACAGAAGTACAAACAGGAATTGAGCAGCAAAATCAGAAGCAGCAAAACCATAGCAAAAGATATGACTTATGAGAAATAGCAAAAAGGTTGAATTTACCACAATTATACAAAAGAAAAATGAATAAGCTTAAAATGAATTAAACTAATTATGAGGACTACAAATCTGACCGACGTTCTGTTACTGGGAGACGCCAAAATCCGAGACGCCACGGACCAACACTGCAGAGTAGAGGGTAACATGTACACCTACTGCTAATGTTGCCGACCTATTGCACACCAAACTAAAGATGCACTTAACAGACACTACTACAGGTACAGCTGCCTTCCTGTTGCGGGGAACCCTGCATGTTTTTGGACTCCTACATTGAATAGTACTTAAAATATCCCAAAACGGCAGGCATCAGAAGGCAGCCGAAAGGAAAACAGTCAGCAATAAAATGAACAGTGCAGGCCAATGTCAGATGCCAACAGACCCGATTCAGGCGGGAGACTCCCCATTTTTGAAGCACAAAATGACTATTTTGACTGTATTCCGACCGAAATTACCTCTCCTTCAATCGAAGTTAATAGGAGAAATACTTTCTCCCGACTATTTTTTTTTTTAATTCTCCCACTCCCCTCTTCTAAATGTTGGGATGTATACAATGTCCAAAATTTGTATACCTTTCAGGACCATATCTTGGGCATCAAATGAATCTCATGGAAATCTAGATATAAAAGAACCATCAATTTGAAAAGGATATCACAAGTTAGATATGTATGTGTTAACCGCTTTTCTTTTCATTTCTGGTGTAATATGTTAGTCCCTTAGTAAGAAGCACAATTAGAATCTCATATCCTTGCCGACAATTGATTTCAATGTATTTTTAAATGTTACTAAAACGGGTGGATATTGCCTTAGTACATGTGAGGATATAGAATGAGAAGTCAGAAAGAAGCACTAGAAATGTATTCATATTGCCAACATTTCAATTAATGCCTTTTTGTCACTTTCCCTTGTCTGATATCTAAACAACGGGAGATAAGACACTAAATTGACAAACTACAAAATAATCGACCGACCTTACATGAAGTGATACAGTTTATTAGTGAGCAAGCGCTACACTAGTTAGAGTAAATAAAAGACACCACTGGGGTTTAGCTTGTAAACATGGGTGTTAAACAGGGACATTTTAAGGATTTTGGGGGCCCTGGGCCAAATGAATTCTGGGGGCCCCTGTTCGGAACAGCTTTGATTTTATGATACAGTTTCAGCTCCTTCATGCCCTCTTTGGTCAAATTCTAAATGTGTGTATATCTGATATTCAGGGATATTAATGTGTGTTTTCAGTGTTGTAACACAGCAGCAGGTCACTGATGTTACTGCAAATAATCTCTGTCACACCCTCCCATTTCTCATATGTGAGGTCCTGTTTTGATCTAAAATAAACTTTTTATATGGATGTTGCATGAAACATAAACACATTTTGTCTGCAAAATGTCTGCAATAGACTCTTGCACATTAAAAACACGATAAAAAAATGCAATTTACAACATTCTGTTTAAAAATTATTCAAGGTCATCAGGTTAAAACTCTCTACAGAACATAGCTGGCTCTATGAGGGGCCCCTGAAAGGCTGGGGCTCTGGGCCAGAGCCCACTTTGCCCATGCCTTAAAACGTCTCTGGTGTTAAATGAAAACCTATTAAGGAACTTCAACACGATGCAAAGTTCGAAATAAACTAATACAAGTCTATTGAACTTTTGTAAATCTCAAAAATAACGATTAGTCTAGATGCATGATAGAAAGGTGTAGATAGCTTTTTGAGTCTTTCATAACGTTTTACTTTTGTTGTGTAAAAGTTGTAATTTGCAATATTATACTAATACAACCCTGAGTAAGCAAGATTAGTGCAAAACGCAAGATAGCCAGAACATCTGAATCATAAGATGAAAATGAAACCAAAGAAGAAGAAAAATACTAATGGATTTATCATAAAAACAATTGTGTTTTAAAGCAAAATTTCAAGGTAGGTCCCTCTATAACATTGATTCAGTTTGTGTTGGAGGTGCACCTAGAGAGAACATGGTGGATAATATAGAGAGAAGTCCACAGTAGTGAGCTCAATGTTTCCCCTCTTCTTTCCCTCCTTTGAACAAATGCAAGGGATTTTAAAATTGCTGTATTACCAGGAAAATGTCTCGACAGCAGGGGCATCTTGCAGACTCTGATCTCTATTACCATACAACTTACTTGGGAATGATTGCTTGAGGTTTCTGCTTTTTCTTGAGATTTTTCTCTGGCTAATCTAGCAGCCTCTTTCACTTCTTGAAATTTTTCTGCAAACTAAAAAACAGGAGAGAGAGAGTTACAAGGAGGACTTATCTGTAACAAGGCAAGAAGGTGTTTCAATATTGTTCAAAGCACACTCAGTAACATTTTATCATCTTATTACTTTGCACAGAATTTCTGTAAAGTGGCCCTCCGAATAATTAAATTAAAAATATACAATCTGATTTCAGACAAAATAATTTATAAGCCCTACAACACTACAAAATAATAAACTAAAACAACTATTTCCCTGAATCCATAGCAATAATTTTGCGGTATCAAAATCATAGACGGATTAAATACTATTGAAATTTGATACTTCAGGTAGAAAGCAAAAATTAGATGGTAAACATGATTAAGATGTAAGGGATTTACATATTTTTAACATGTTCCAGGTATCCTTCATAACAATATTTGCAGCAACCATTTTTTCTCTACATTACACTCATTGAGCAAGAAAACGAAAATTTGCTTTAAGATTCAGTACAGCCTGGACAACTAGAGCATCAGCCAAACTGGCTTGTAGAGGACCCACATCATAGGGAGAAAGGTTCTATTGGTAACATGCCTAATTGGAACTTAATGTAGAATGTTTTTACTATCAGTGGCTCTACAGTTTTGTAACAAATTGGGTTCTGCCCATCTAATCCGGTTGGATTTTTGCTCACTTGGTTTTGGACTTTTTACTGTGGGGGAGCATCACAACTGGTGACTCACCCTCATAAATGGACAGCACATGTTTACCGCCAGTGTCCGCCTTTTAGGATAAGTCCACTGCAATGCGGTAAGTGGCACTTGCCTGATTACACGTGAGCACAATTGTGAGGGTTGGACATGTGAGCCTATCATGGTGCGCAGCCCGGTAACTGCACACAAGCAGCCTGGCCCAGAGGGGACTCTGCAGGGTTAAATATTGACCTGGGGTAGGCCTTATAATTATAGTGGAGACTCGAAGGGAAAGGCATTGTGGTTTACTGTCCAGGATCATGCAAAATGGGCCAAAGGGCCACAGATATCCAAGGAAAATGATTTGACCTATGACCCCCAGCAAGGACATGGAGTGCATGGATTTCTGCCAGCTGGGGTTCCTAAACCCCCAGGGTGGGCCAGGGGTCGATGTAAGGAGCCTTTTTAGATGCATTACCCTGGAGGGGGCGTATGTGAGGCCCACTCCCCAGAGTTCTGCCGGTCCGGGGAAACCAACCCCCAGTCGCCCGGAGTCCCCAACTCTGGGCTTCCGCTACCAAAAGAAGACCGGAGAGCGACATCGCACACCAGCCAAGAAGTAAGGAAAGGGGTCTGGGACTCCAACTCTGTGCGCTTGATGCTGCTGAGAAATGGGAGCACGGTCACGTTCTCTCAAGAAGGAGGGCCCAGGACCCCATCTCCAGGCCTGCAAGCATCCAGGGGGACCACCATCGCACTCCCCCAGTTGTGGTTGGCCTGCCTCCCTCTCTCCCTCCCTCCCAAGGACCATGCCTGGGGGGGTGAGTGGCCAACACAAGGAAGACTCCCTGTCCGCAGCAGCACACAGGGGAGGAGATCTGCTGGCTCCCACAACAGCCAAGGAGAAGGCAGGCCAGGCAGGGAGCTGGCCAGGGTATCAGGGGTTGGGCTCTCCATGCTGCCTCCAGTGAATGGAGGCATGCGGGGTGTCCTAGTGGGACCAAGCACACCCAAGGATAAAAGAAAAGAAAGGAAAAAAATTAAAGAAAGCTGCATGGTGCAAGGCCGCGTAGCACAACAAAGACAAGCAGCCAAAGCCGCCCATTTAAGATTCATGCTTCCCGCAAGGGAGCACCCCATAATGCCCTGTGGAGCTGGATAATGGTAAAGCATTTTCAACTGTGGCAGCTCCGGGATGGCAGGGCCCCCACCAATGAGCCAAAGAGTATGGGAGAGCTGCAGGAGTGCAGCAGCCCCTCCCCCCCGAAACCCTCATCAAATCGTCAGAAGGCACAAAGACTATGTTTACAGGATCTAGGAAAGGATGACTACCCTAGGATTTTCTTTATTTTTAAGCATTTCCTAGACTGAAGCTTTTAATCTACAGTTATGAGTGCAGCACTCTCTATGGCTGAATTCTATGTGGCTTGAAGGTGTGTAAGAAAGAGACAGACTTATGTTTGTACCATGCTTTATTTTAAGCTGTGTTGGTGATGACAATAAGGATTTATTCCTGAAGGGCTGCAATGCTTTATTAATTATAATGTATGCATATGGTTTTAAGGCTTTATTATTTATGATTGCAGATGGATTATTGTTAGAGTAGTTAGTGATGGAATGTGGCATTTTGACATACGATTCTGGTCTTTAAGTGTGATAACATTGACCTGATGTAAAGTGACACCCCCTAATATAGTTTTTTGTGTTGTATTGTACTGGGGATACTGTGAATGTTTGGCGTTCTGATCCTTTAGGGGCCAAATGGGATGTTCCCAAAGGTATTTCCACCAGCCTTATGTAGATTTGTAAATTACTCCGTAGTATTCAGTAGTGGGTGTGTAATAAATGTACTTCTCCTTTTCTAAAAAAAAAAAAGCACAGACTGAACAATCATTTATTGAGTGTTAGTATTACGTGCCAGCAAATGGTGATTACTAGCCCACGCCACCTCCCCTGAGAAGCCATTGGACTGCTCTGCTTCGCTACCTTGAGAGAGTCAAGTGCTACAATGTGGTGTTTGGTTCCCTGTGAAGGGGTGAATATGGACCCATTACTTGTGCAGACCACAAAGCCAATGGCCCATTTCCTTACAAGTATTTGAATATGGGTCAAAGAAGAGCTCTCTTTTGAATGTCAAGAAAATACTTTGTGAATTTACTCTTGCCTTGATTAGTCTTCGGTTTTATATTAAGCCAATTCTTCTACACAGGTTTTTTTAGCATGAGAAGTCCCAGAAGAGATCAGTTCAGGAGATGATAAACTTGTGAAAGTCAAAAAATTCACATACTTACTCAAACAACCTAATATTGCTCTCTCCGACCTGGAACAAAAACATAACTCAAAGCATCCCTATATTGCATCAATTCAATAGGGCACCAATGGCCAGATGCACGTAGGTAATCGTTTGTGATTACGAAATGTTTGCGAATTGCTATTTGGTAATCATAAACAACCTTGTACAAATGTGTGCATTACACATTTTGCTATTTCCAGTGGGTCACAAAAAGACCTACCTCATGAATATTAATAAGGTAGGCCTCAGTTTGCGACCCATTGGGTTTCACAACAATCCCACTGCCTGCTCTTAAAAAATGTTTTTATAAACATTCACAAAGGGGAAGGAGTACCTCTGGGACCCCTTCTCAAATGCAAATGGGTTACCATCTACTTGAAGTAGGCGGTACAATGCGCATGTTTTGTGATTGCATGTCAGTCGCAAAACATTCACACATACCAATGCGATTCGGTATTGGGGGTAGCGATACCCTAAACACGCCCCTTCCTAATACCGAATCGCAAACCCAATTTATGATTCGGTAATAGGTTACCGAATTGCAATTAGGCCATTGTACATTTAAAAATGCCTTTTTGTGTTTGCAAATCACCCGATTCTGTAAATTGAGCCATTTGCGAAGGCAAAAAAGCTTTGTATATCTGGCACACATTCTAGCCTAATATAAAATTGGCCTAAGCTTTCCTAAGGATGTGTTCTTTTTCAGTCCAGTTGATAATGTAAAAGGACATAAAAAGGTACTTTACGGCAACTGCAACAATGGTTTTAATAAATATTTCTTACTGGTTACCAACAAAAATGTGTTTACAAAAACCCAAATTTCTAACTCAAAATGAAGCCAAATTTTGACTAGGTCTGGGCAAAATTTTATTGCGGCAGAGTAATCGAGTAAATTTTGCATTACCCATGACAAAAAAGAAGCAAAAATTACATAATGACACCATTTTGCATAATTTTGGGCAAAAATGCCTACCCAAGAGCTCAGGAACAGAGCACAAGTGGCTGCTGGATGTGGTTACTATTCTATTGCATTTAGTGCTATTTTCTTAGCCCAAAATACATCCTCAAGTCCATTTTGGACACAAAGGTGCATTTTGTGCCAAGAAAATAGCAATAAATGCAGTGTTGAGCTCCTCAAGTAATTCAGAGTGATCTCGCATCATTTTGCGGTCATTTTGAGTAATTATGCTACAGGAAGTTAGCCTAATTTTAACCTTGCACTCTCCAAGCACTGGTGATATGGCACACACTTTGATTGTCTTTGTGAAATGCGCACTAACACTAATAAGGATTCATATATCCTATCTGAGGCTTTATCTAATCCCTGAGTAAACAAAACCGGTTATCAATTTCAAGGAAGACTTCTCAAAAGATACTTTTATTCCTGAAGCATTTATTCAGTTTGAAGACCTTGAACTTCTTTACAGTGCGGATTCAAAAGGGCATTCAAAATACAAAAATCAGAAAAATCATTTGCACAATTTAAAAGAAAAGTGTTTTTATTGAGATTTCTTACAAACAGGAACATATAAAAACGATGCCAAACCCTGCATGTTGCTGCCGCACATGTACACAAATGAATAGTCCAGTGGTAATGTCTGCCTGATCCAGTCTGTAGGCTACAAAGAAGAACATTTTAAAAATCAGAGAGGGGGGGATAGAGAAGCAGAGATTCATTTATTCAGCTTCCTGGGCTAGTCATAAGATAATCAGGATGAATAAATCACGTAGTTCGTTTTCCAGAGTCTCTTGGAAATTTGTAATGAAGACTTTCAGCCACACTGTCACAACAGCAGTATGTCTTGGTTCTCTGCTTATTTGATTAAGTGGGATGAATCATCATTGGGTCTTAGCACCCGAGTGTCCTGTTCTCAAGGTGTTCATTATACTCCACCAGGAGGGAGACTGTCGGGTATACGACAGTCATGAATGGGAAAAGTACAGAAATAATAAAACAATTTAAAAGGTATCTTCTCTCCTGTGTGAATTGCCTTTATTTTCACAGGGGAGGGGAAAACGTTAAAAACGATGGGCGGTGCTTGTTTGGATAATTATAGGTCTAATGCACCTGGTGAAAGGTCGGCCGACATGTTTCAGCCTCTGTTGCCCCTATGGGTCGGTTGGCTTTCTTCAGGACCAAAGGATTCAGCCGTCTTGTGTATTGAGAGGCTGTATATGTGATAAGAAAAGGTAAATGAAATCGCTCACCCTATTAAGTCAGCAGGTTATATTTTGTGCATGTTAACGTGTGGTTATAGGCCACATTTTGGTCTATAGAGTGGGGGAATAAATAGCAGGGAAAGGTAAAGGAAAATGTAAGAAAAGAGTTGGTAACTTTATTTAGCAGTTAGTTATTTACACAAAAACGATTCATAAAGGCTCATCAGGTATCGAAAATAATACATATTCGAACAATAATAATTGCTTTAAATGGAAATATAGAAGTGCAGGTATACAGTACCGGTTTGCTCCCGAGTAGTGCCAGTACTATCCCATTAAACGTATTACAGGAGTGTTGAGAAGTGCAGGTACTCCGTACCAGACAGCACCTGCCCATCTAAAGCACTGACAATAACGCCAGGATATAAATTTACAATTCCCCTGAGTTTATCAGAAACGACTTATGAAGAGTATTTTGATACAGGAAGGAAGAAAGTGGCTGTGCGAAGATGAAATTAAAACAGAAAATGTAGGACTTTGAGTCCTGATGAAGATCTATTCTTCTAGGAGCAGCTATTTAAACACCCCAGGACAGATCAACCAAATTCCCAGGCCATTAGCACTAAGAAGCAAGATACACAATCGCCAAAACCCTACATTTGACTACACAGACAAGTTTGATTCAAATCGGACTATATATATATATATATATATATATATCTATCAAGAAACACAATCCTGATGTAACATCCTCATCGAACGGGAAATCAGGTACGGACCACCAAATAAATTAAATATTGCTGTGCTTTATTGTGAATGTCAGCAGCATGACGCGTTTCGACCGAGTTTCCCCGGTCTTGATCACATGACATGTCAGGACCCAATAACGTTTATATACAGATGCACCATGAGAGCAGTCCCTCCCATACCTTTCGTAGAGCTAGACAACAGACTATTTTTTCATCATGCTCAAGTGGCTACATAAATCAGGGCAATATTATATCAATTCATGTATAAATACAAATAATTAATTGCTTTCTCTGCTAATAGTAGATACAAATCATTGCACATTTCCACTACCAAAAATTGGGTGAATACAGAATCACTGTTTATACAAAATACAGGGCCAGTGCCCAATAATATGGTAGTTTCAGGTAACCAAAATTCAACAGGACGCTCATTGTGGCTCACATCTGTTGATCAACTAAAGTGCATAGTGCAAAATTCATGCCAAAAAAAGTGCAAATAGTGCTTAACAACTATAATAGTGATTAAAGTAAAAACGAGCCAACTATTAAGTCATAGTTGAATCACTTACTAAAAATAATAAAATATCATAGGATGGCTGGACATAAGCTCAAAACGTTAATATCATGAGTATAAAGTGCAAATGCAAAACACAATGAATATACACATCAATGTGTTATGCCTGATACCTGAGACCTTGAATTGCATTAATTTCAATAGCAATTTTAACCTTTCACTTAAATGTGCAAAAAACAGCAGTGCAAATACGCATATTGGAGATAACCAAAGTTAAGACATCTTATTCCAATACATTTTATTTCACCCTAATAGAACAACAGTCATTAATACAACTCTATAGCTTAACCAATAATCGCCAGATCATACACCTCACAGACACCGAATAGAAACCAGTAAAACCAGTAAAACCAGCTAAAACACAGTATAAATAAGGCCAAAATCCACCTAAAAATCAGTCAAGCTAAAAAGATGTATAAGTAATAAAATCTCATTTTATATATATAGCAGCAATAGAAAACAACAAATAAATGAATAGATGCAGGTCTTTGATCGGGGGATCTCCACATAGCTAATACATATTTGGTAAAGGCTCATTCATGAATAGCGATGTTATAAACAATGTTATAAAAAGTTATAGAGATCCTCTCCAGTATTCAGGCCATTTGGCATCTTTGTATCAAGTTGTAAAATATATTGACTCTCCAACTGCCGCAACTTTCTTTCCCTGTTACCCCTCTTAATGACCTGGGGACTGCATCAATTACAAAATAACAAAGATCATTTAAATTATTTTGATGAACAAGTTTAAAATGGCGAGCAACTGGATAGCTGGGATCTGAATTTACAATCGCACGCTGGTGTTGTAAAATGCGATTAAAAACCTGAAGCTTGGTGCTACCTACGTACTGGAGATGACATGTACATTCCAGTACGTATACCGCATGGTCAGTTTTACAAGTAAAAAGCCCATTAATTTTACATGGGGTATGTGCGAAAGCATCCCAGTACTCCTGTTTATTAATCCCGAAGCTACATGCCCTGCAGGAGCTACATTTGTAGAATCCTGTCCTAGTAGAAAGCCAATGTCTCGTGTTACATACTTCCGGACTAGTTTTAACAAGAGCATCCCTCATAGAGGGTGCCCTTCTAAAAGTAATTGCTGGCCTTTCATCCAGTAATGGGGCGAGAGTAAAGCAGTTTTCAATATAGGCCAGTTTTTATTTATAATATTTCTAACTTGTTTCTCGTGGCAACTATATGTAGTTATCAAACGTACCGCACTATTCTCCCTGTGTGGTTTACTTACTCTCCCTGTTATTACGTTGTCAGTTCTATTTGGCAGGACAGTTTCACTCCCTGAATTGTGTACTTTAGTTAAAGCTGTTTGCAGATCCCTCATATCATAACCGCGAGCCTGTAACCTTTGTACAGAGTCAGCTAGGCATTGTGTAAGGTCAGTATTATTGCTGCATATTCTTTTGATTCTTAAAAACTCCCCATACGGGATGCTTTTAATGAGGTGTCTGGGATGGGAGCTGCTAGCATGTAGTATCGAATTCCCAGATGTTGCCTTTCTATGAAGTTTAGTTTGGATGATATTATCCTCAATATAGATTTCAACATCCAGGAACTCTACCTTTTCATTGCTTATAGTAGCAGTAAATTCAAGATTCAAGTTGTTAGCACTAATAGCATTGACAAAGTTCTGTGCCGATTCTTTAGACCCACGCCAGATTATACACACATCGTCTATAAATCGCCACCATTTGATAACATGGTTGGCAAACAGCTCCCCGTGAGTCTGGCCGAGGACATGTCTCTCCCACCAGCCAACGTGCAAACACGCATAGCTGGGGGAAAAACATGCCCCCATAGTCACCCCACGCAGTTGCTGATGCACCACCCTGTTAAACAAGAAAAGGTTATTCTGTAAACACAATACAATCATTCTTAATAGCATTTTGTTATGCTGGTTAAATTGCACATTCCTACTGGATCAAAAAATGCTGTACTGCATTTAAACCATCACCATGATTAATACTTGTGTAGAGGGAGCATATGTCCATAACTATAAATTGATATTCTTCATTCCAGGTTACTTCTCTAAGTTTGCTAAGGAAATGGCCTGTGTCCTTAATGTAAGATGGAAGATTTTCCACATATTCATGTAAATAAAAATCCACATATTTTGACGTGGCTTCAAGAAGGCTTCTTTGTGCCGAAATAATCGGACGTCCAGGCACAGGGAATGTTTGTTTGTGCACCTTTGGAATGAAATATAGTGCTGGAGTATTTGGATGATCATTCCTAAGGAAATCGTGCTCATGTTTGCTGATCAGTCCTTCTCTTTTCCACTCTGCCAGCTCTTTAAACACTTGGTCTTTTACTGATTTGAGTTCCTGGAATGAGGCTTTCCTATAGCACATTGGATCATTCAAATGCCGTTCTGCTTCCTCTAAATATGCATCACGGGGCCACAACACTATATTTCCCCTTATCGGCTTTGTTGACAATTATATTGCCATTGTCATTGATTTTACGCATGAGTTTGGAATATTGTGTCTCAGAATAACTTCTATGTTTATGCTTTTGTATAATAGTGCGATTGAGCTTCTTCAAGTTCTCAATTACGCAATCGCTAAAAGTATCTATTGCGTCTTTAGGCATAAGGGGAATAAAAGTTGATGGTGGGCGGAATGGACTTGCTGCTGCACACCCACTTGCAATGCCCATTTGTTGGAGCTCTACCTGTGTATCTAGAATGGTATCTTCGGTATATCCTGCCAATGCGTACATGGATCTTAATGTAGAGATATCTGCTGTTTGAAGATTTATGCTTGGTTGATTTGCAGCAATGACGGTAGCAGCTGTTTCACTGGCTTTGTTCAACTTAAAATGTTTGATCAATTTAAGTTTGCGTATGAACTTAAAAACATCAATACGCGATTGCACATATTTAAAACCATTTTTAGGGCAAAAAGATAATTCCAATGCCAGTAACTGTCTCAGCAGCATTCAATTCAGTCTCTGTCAGATTAATGACTGTATTGGCGGTACTGGTCGTGTTGTTTACTGCAGGGGCCTCTCTCTCGTTTCCCTTTCCTTCTGACTCCTCTGTTTGCGGCATTCGTTGCGCCTGCGTCGTTTTTCTTCTGGGGGATTCTCGGCCTGAGTGTGTGCCGGCGATCCTCTATTATAAACCCCAATTCCTCAGAGGGAGGCTGCACACGTTGAACCACTAAACTGCCATCATCGGAATCATTGCTGCTTACTAGGGAACTTAAATCTGTGTCAGATGCCTCTGTACTGCCTTGATTTTGTACAGGAGCAATTGGAACTTTCGTGACTAATGCTTGCCTTTTAACTGATTCAAACTTTTTGAAAAATGTAAAGACTCTGCCCGTCTCGTAGTCCCTCTAATCACGCGCAAATTTGAACACCTTGCGCGCTTTTATTACTTCTTCATGTTTGTCAAGGCGTTTTTTAATTTCATCTCTTCCCTTTTTAACAGCTTCCTGTTGTTCCAAGGTGTCTAATTGTTGATTTAAAATATCAATTTGCTTTAAAATGTCAGTCCTGTCAATTTCCGCATACTTAATAAGTATACAGACCATATTCATGGACGCCTCCAGATTATTTGTTGCCCATTCCTTTAACATTAAGGGGTTTGGATTCTCAAAAGATGGTGCAATGAGTACACGCAACCCCCGTGGTACTCGGCCTGCTTCCTTATATTTTTCGAGAGACTTCCTCTCCCACCACTTTGTTAGCTCTGTACGAAGCAGTTTCTCCAGTTTCTTAAGCAGTGTTTTAACATCATTACAATTTTCCAAATTGCTATTTCCATCCGTATTTGTCTCTTTAATATCAGGCAGGTTAAGGAATAGAGCGTCTGCCACCGCCTCCCGGTCCCGAAGCACATCAGCTGCTGTAGCCATTAAGGCTTCGTATTACACAATGAGTTATGCACTCAGTTAAAAAAGCCTGTAATTGATGTGAGTTGTCGTGCAGGCTCTTATTGATGATTATATTCAAATCTCTTCACCCGCTGTAGTCACATGAGTCACATGAGCATATGCAGCGCATACGGCTTACCGCAAGTTGGAGCCTGGCTGGCTCTTGGGGTCCTCCGACTCCTTGAACACCTCCAAGGCTTCAACACGGGAGACGCCGAATTACAAACGCTGCCTTGCGCTTCCTTCAGTTTCGACTGCGGGGGGCTGGCTCCAATAACTCCTTCCGGGTTAGAACACGAATCGCAGATGCGATGTCAGCTGCAGCCGGCCAGCCACTTACGAAGAGAGGGCCGTTTAAACAGAGGCAACAGCCGCACTCCGCCGAAATAACATCAAGAACCACAATCCTGATGTAACATCCTCATCGAACGGGAAATCAGGTACGGACCACCAAATAAATTAAATATTGCTGTGCTTTATTGTGAATGTCAGCAGCATGACGCGTTTCGACCGAGTTTCCCCGGTCTTGATCACATGACATGTCAGGACCCAATAACGTTTATATACAGATGCACCATGAGAGCAGTCCCTCCCATACCTTTCGTAGAGCTAGACAGACTATTTTTTCATCATGCTCAAGTGGCTACATAAATCAGGGCAATATTATATCAATTCATGTATAAATACAAATAATTAATTGCTTTCTCTGCTAATAGTAGATACAAATCGTTGCACATTTCCACTGCCAAAAATTGGGTGAATACAGAATCACTGTTTATACAAAATACAGGGCCAGTGCCCAATAATATGGTAGTTTCAGGTAACCAAAATTCAACATGACGCTCATTGTGGCTCACATCTGTTGATCAACTAAAGTGCATAGTGCAAAATTCATGCCAAAAAAAGTGCAAATAGTGCTTAACAACTATAATAGTGATAAAAGTAAAAACGAGCCACCTATTAAGTCATAGTTGAATCACTTACTAAAAATAATAAAATATCATAGGATGGCTGGACATAAGCTCAAAACCTTAATAATCATGAGTATAGTGCAAATGCAAAACACAATGAATATACATATCAATGTGTTATGCCTGATACCTGAGACCTTGAATTGCATTAATTTCAATAGCAATTTTAACATTTCACTTAAATGTGCAAAAAACAGCAGTGCAAATAAGCATATTGGAGATAACCAAAGTTAAGACATCTTATTCCAATACATTTCATTTCACCCTAATAGAACAACAGTCATTAATACAACTCTATAGCTTAACCAATAATCGCCAGATCATACACCTCACAGACACCGAATAGAAACCAGTAAAACCAGTAAAACCAGCTAAAACACGGTATAAATAAGGCCAAAATCCACCTAAAAATCAGTCAAGCTAAAAAGATGTATAAGTAATAAAATCTCATTTCATATATATAGCAGCAATAGAAAACAACAAATAAATGAATAGATGCAGGTCTTTGATCGGGGATCTCCACATAGCTAATACATATTTGGTAAAGGCTCATTCATGAATAGCGATGTTATAAACAAAAGTTATAAAAAGTTATAGAGATCCTCTCCAGTATTCAGGCCATTTGGCATCTTTGTATCAAGTTGTAAAATATATTGACTCTCCAACTGCCGCAACTTTCTTTCCCTGTTACCCCTCTTAATGACCTGGGGACTGCATCAATTACAAAATAACAAAGATCCTTTAAATTATTTTGATGAACAAGTTTAAAATGGCGAGCAACTGGATAGCTGGGATCTGAATTTACAATCGCACGCAGGTGTTGTAAAATGCGATTAAAAACCTGAAGCTTGGTGCTACCTACGTACTGGAGATGACATGTACATTCCAGTACGTATACCGCATGGTCAGTTTTACAAGTAAAAAGCCCATTAATTTTACATGGGGTATGTGCGAAAGCATCCAAGTACTCCTGTTTATTAATACCGAACCTACATGCCCTGCAGGAGCTACATTTGTAGAATCCTGTCCTAGTAGAAAGCCAATGTCTCGTGTTACATACTTCCGGACTAGTTTTAACAAGAGCATCCCTCATAGAGGGTGCCCTTCTAAAAGTAATTGCTGGCCTTTCAGCCAGTAATGGGGCGAGAGTAATATCAGTTTTCAATATAGGCCAGTTTTTATTTATAATATTTCTAACTTGTTTCTCGTGGCAACTATATGTAGTTATCAAACGTACCGCACTATTCTCCCTGTGCGGTTTACTTACTCTCCCTGTTATTACGTTGTCAGTTCTATTTGGCAGGACAGTTTCACTCCCTGAATTGTGTACTTTAGTTAAAGCTGTTTGCAGATCCCGCATATCATAACCGCGAGCCTGAAACCTTTGTACAGAGTCAGCTAGGCATTGTGTAAGGTCAGTGGATGGGACAGCGCTGCAGGAGCTTCTAAGTGCCACAGTAGGGCAACTGCCAGGGGGAGTGGATGAAGCATCTGTAGTATACACAAAATGGCTGGAACAAGCCTGTAAGACTCTAGCTCCAGTTAAGACTCTCTGCCCTAGGAGATCGCAACCCTCTGCGCCTTGGTTCACAGAGGATTTGAGAGCCCAGAAACTCGTATGCAAAAAGCTTCAACGGAAGTGGAGAAAGGGCTATGGAGAAACAGAAAAAACAGAGTACATATCAGTTTGCGAAATTACAAACAAATTATTTTTGCGGCTAAACAAAAGTACTTTGCAGTCCGCATTGATTTGGCAAAGAACTCTGCAAAAGAACTATTTAAAACGGTTTCGAACTTGGCCTTGCCAAGTCCGGCTATCGTTCAGCCTAGCCTGGAACTCTGTGAAGACATTGCCAAGTTCTTCCTGGCCAAAGTAAAGTCCATTTTTGGTGCTTTCAATGAGGCTGGCAGTGGAGGATCGGCTGTGACCATGGAAGCACCAAAATCTACAACAATGTCCACTGCTACGTTTGTAAGCTTTGCCCCAGTATCCTTTGAAGATACTCAAGAGCTTCTTTCGGCTGTAAACTCAGGGTCACCTTATGACCCATGTCCAGTGGATGTGGCCAAACTAGCTCCGGTCCCTATTGCATCGCAGCTATCGCAAATCTTTAACGGCATGTATACTAACAGACAATTCCCTACATGCTGGAAACTAGCCTCTATCCTGCCCCTACTGAAAAAACCCAGTCTGGACCCGAAGGATCCGAACAATTTTCGTCCGATTTCTAGGCTTCCACTCCCAGCAAAACTGATAGAAAAAAATATGAATTCACAACTCAGTGTTTTTCTAGCTGAGACACAAGCTCTGGATTCCTCTCAATATGGTTTCAGGGGAGGCCACAGCACTGAGACTGCCCTCATCAAGGCTACTGATGAGATCAGGGGAGCTGTGGATAGGGGGGGTAGGGCAGTGTTGGTGTTGCTGAATCTGTCCGCGGCCTTTGACACGGTCCATCACGGTATCTTGATGGACCGTCTAAGGGCATGCGGGATCTGGGGGAAAGCCTGGGACCTTCTAAGATCCTTTCTTTCAGACAGAAGACAAATTGTGGCACTCGGAGACTACCAGTCTAACCCGTTCACTCTGCCCTGTGGGGTTCCACAGGGCTCTTCTCTTAGCCCCACACTTTTTAATGTTTATGTTTCCTCTCTGGCGCCTATTGTTAGGGCATTTGGATTTGGCTTGACATCATATGCAGATGACACCCAAATTGTGGTGTCCCTGCTACCCGGAGAGGAGGCAGGGTTAGACAACCGATTTCAAGTGTGTATGTTATCAGTGGGGAAGTGGATGGCAGACAACTGCCTAAAACTTAACTCCGGTAAAACCGAAGTTATGCTGTTTGGTAACAACGCTAATTTCTGGACCCCAAATTGGTGGCCACCTTCGATGGGGTCCCTCCCCTCACCCACCAATAAGGTGAAGAACCTTGGGGTGACAATGGACGAGGACCTTACCTTTAGTCAACAGGTCACTTCCGTGACCTCAAACTTTTTTTGTGATAAAAACAATTCGAAAAATACTGCAGTTCCTTCCCCCAAATAGCCGGCAAACAGTAGTCGCGACTCTCGTACTGTCGAGGTTGGACTACTGTAACAGTCTGTACCTTAATGCTCAACAAAGGCTATTGAATAAACTCCAGACGTTGCAGAATACAGCAGCTAGACTGATTTCTGGGACACCACGGTTCGCACCCATTACCAAGGAAATAAATAAATTGCATTGGCTATCGGTGAGGAATCGAGTTCGTTTTAAGGCTCTTTGCCTAGTCTTTAAGGCGCTGCACGGCGCAGGACCTGATTATTTAAAACTGCGTTTCCAATGGTATTTACCGAACAGACCACTTCGTTCATCAGAGGCCAGATTGGTCGCAGTACCACGCATAAATAGAGTCCGTTGGGGAGGCTGGAGTTTCGCCTACAATGCGGCTAAAGCCTGGAACAACCTGCCATTTCAGTTAAGGTGCATTACTAACCTATTGGCCTTCAGGAAGAGCCTTAAGACCTGGCTTTTTGCCCAATAAATTTCTCTCATTTTTCATGCACAGGAGTTGTAACTAGCGCCAGGACACCTTCGGGTAACAGTCGCGCTGTATAAATGCCATTAACATAACATATTATTGCTGCATATTCTTTTGATTCTTAAAAACTCCCCATACGGGATGCTTTTAATGAGGTGTCTGGGGTGGGAGCTGCTAGCATGTAGTATCGAATTCCCAGATGTTGCCTTTCTATGAAGTTTAGTTTGGATGATATTATCCTCAATATAGATTTCAACATCCAGGAACTCTACCTTTTCATTGCTTATAGTAGCAGTAAATTCAAGATTCAAGTTGTTAGCATTCAAATCGGACTATATATATATATATATATATATATATATATATATATATATATATATATATATATATATATATATATATATATATATATATATACACAAAAAAGATTTAAAAATTTTAAGCAAACACTTCATTGCAATGAAAGATAGCTGTACAATTAATGTGTGTTAAAAGGTGCAGTGTTTATTTTTTGTGTCGCATCCTAGTATATTCAGCAGCTGTGGTGCTGGGGGACAAGGTAGGGGAGGCACCAGGACAAATAGAGCTTGGTCACAGGCCCTATCTGGCCGCCCTCTAGAGACGCAACTGGTGCAAGAAAATATCAAGAGCACTGAAAATGCACTAAACTCTTCATGTGTCGAACTGGGGTACAGTGATGAAAATAGCGGGGCATATTATGCTAAGAGGACTGCAAATCACAACTCAGCAAAGGTCATGCTAAGGGAGTGTTAGAAATGGGGGTCTCTAGTTGGCAGAGGTAGGTACCTTTGACCAAGTAGGGGCCCTTGCTTGTAGTCAGGGAAAGGGGGCTACACTCCTAAAATAACCCCTGCTCACCCCCTTGGTAGCTTGCCACGAGCAGGCAGGCTTATCTTAGAGGCAGTGTGTAAAGCATTTGTGAACACATACAGTAATACAGTGAAAACACTACAAATGGACACCACACCAGTTTAGAAAAATAAGTAATCTTTATCTAAGCTTAACACAAGACCAAACGACAAAAATCCACAATACAGTATTCAAAAATATGACTTTCAGATGGTAGAAATGGCTTAGTTCAATGTAGATGGTAAATGCGACACTTTACTCTCAAAGTACCTTGGATGCGTAACGCAAAACAAACAAATGGGTTGCAGGGAAGGTGATGCGTCGGTTCCTTGCTTCGGGGGAGGTGATGCGTCGGTTCCTTACTGCAGCGCAGGGGAGGTGATGCGTTGGTTCCTTACCGGAGAGAAGGTGATGCATCGGTTTCTTACTGCGTTCCGGTTACGATGCAACAAGATGGCGCCTCGATGCGATGATCCGGTGCGATGCGACAAAATGGCATCTTTGATGCGAGGCAACAACTTGGATGCGATGCGTGCACGCCCGACGGTCGTGCGGCGAAATCAATGAACTTTGGAGCCGTGACAGGCCCTGCGACACGCTTCTCCGGTGATGCAATGGCAACCTCTGCGGCATGCTTCTCTGGTGATGCGACACGCTTCCTCGGCAATGCGACGGCGAACAGCTGCAACGGCGACACGCTTCTTCCTCGTTGCGCTGCGCTTCCAGCTCCCAGCGACACACAGTCTCCAGAGGGCCCAAAACAACAGCAGGCACCTCTCAGCAGGTAGAACTCCCAGCAAGGGAATTCAGGGGGAGCTGGTAGTGAAGTCTTTGTGTCCCTGAGACTTCAGAACAGGAGGCAAGCTCAACTTCAAGCCCTTGGAGATCTTCCTCAAGATAGTAAAAGTACACACAAAGTTCCTTTTCTCCTTTCCTTGGCAATGAGTAACCACTGCAGGCCAACCCCAAACAGCAAACAGCACAGGGGCAGTCTCCTCCTTCAGCTTCCTTGGTTTCTCTCCGTGGCAAAGGTTCGTCTTGATTCCCAGAAGTGATCTAAAGTTCTGGGGTCTGGGCCCCAATATTTATTCTGCAAAATCCTTTGTTCTCTGAAGGCAGAGAGTCTGTGCCCAGCCAAAACCAGTTCTGTCCTCCCTGGTGCAGCTTCCTGGCAGTGGTATTTTCAAACACAGAATGTAAAAATCACCCACACTAAAAGATGTATTTTAACATTCTGAGTTCAGGCATACTAAACTTTATTTTCCTATCTTGTTCCTAGGGTCAGTTAGGATTATAAGATGTTATAATCAAACTGCCCATTCTGGCCTATGGGAACAGATAGCCTTGCAATAGTGAAAAATGAAATTGGCTGTAATTCCTTATCAGGACATGCCACACACATCAGGGCATGTCCTACCTTTCACATACAATGCAACCTGCTCTTGGGCCTACCTTAGGGGTGACTAATATGTAGAAAAGGGAAGGTTTAGGGACTGGCAAGTGGGTGCACTTGCCAAGTCGACATGGCAGTCCCAGACTGCACATAGGCTCTACAATGGCAGGCCTGAGCCATATTTTACAAGCTGCTTCTGTGGGTGGCACAATCAGTGCTGCAAGCCCACCAGCAGCATTTGATTTACAGGCCCTGGGCACTCATGGTGCACTGTACTAGGGTCTGACAAGAAAGTCAAATAAGCCAATCATGGAGTCACTAATCCATTACAACCATTTACAATAGGGAGCACTTGCACTTTGGCACTGAATAGCAGTGGCAAAGTGCCCAAAGCATCTAGACCAGCAAAAACATAGCAAAAACACAGGAGGCAACAGGAAAAAATGGAAGGGAGACCCACGCCAATGGTGCCAGGTCTAACACGTGTCCCCTCCAGCTGAAATGTGGGGAGAACTACCCTACCTCTTGGGAGTTCTCTTCACTAAGGCGGAAAAATCTGGAAAGACCATCAGCATTAGCGTGTTCTGTACCAGGGCGGTGTTCCACCGTGAAGTCCATCCCCTGTAGGGAAATGGACCACCTCAACAGCTTTGGATTCTCACCCCTCATTTGCATCAACCATCTGAGGGGCCTGTGGTCTGTCTGAACCCGGAAGTGAGTCCCAAACAAGTATGGTCTCAACTTCTTCAGTGCCCAGACCACAGCAAATGCCTCACGCTCAATTGCACTCCACCTCTGTTCCCGTGGAAGTAACCTCCTACTAATGAAGGCTACAGGTTTGTCTAGGCCCTCCTCATTCATCTGTGAAAGTACAGCCCCCACACCATGCTCTGAAGCGTCTGTCTGCACAATGAATTCTTTTGAGAAGTTGGGCGCCTGAAGCACGGGTGCCGTGCACATGGCAGTCTTCAGGGCATCAAAAGCTTTCTGACAGGTGTCAGTCCAGTTCACTTTCTTGGGCTGCTTCCTGGAAGTCAGCTCTGTCAAGGGGGCAACAATGCTGCCATACCCTTGACAAACCTCCTGTAGTACCCTGTGAGTCCTAAAAAGGCTCTCACCTCTGTTTGGGTCTTGGGGGGTTCCCAAGCCAGGATGGTATCAATCTTGGGCTGTAGGGGCGCCACCTGGCCACTCCCAACCTGGTGTCCCAACTACACCACGGAACCCTGCCCGATCTGGCACTTACTCGCCTTGATCGTGAGGCCTGCCTTCCGCAGCGCTATCAACACTTCCCAGAGGTGGCGCAGATGTTCTTCCCAACTGGCGCTGAACACTGCAATGTCATCCAGGTAGGTGGCACTGAACTCTTCCAGTCCAGCCAACACCTGGTTGACCAACCTCTGAAAGGTGGCAGGGGCATTCTTCATCCCAAAGGGCATAACCCGGAATTGGTAGTGCCCATCTGGTGTGGAGAATGCTGACCTCTCTTTTGCCCTATCAGTTAAGGCGATCTGCCAGTACCCAGACGTCAAGTCAAACGTATTGAGGTACCGGGCAGCCCCTAACCGATCAATGAGCTCATCAGCTCTGGGGATGGGGTGCGCGTCAGTCCTGGTGACTGAATTGAGTCCTCGGTAGTCCACACAGAACCAGAGTTCGGGTGTGGCACCAGGCGCGGCAGCCTTAGGGACCAAGACCACTGGGCTGGCCCAAGGGCTGTTAGAGGACTCAATCACCCCCAATGCAAACATCTTGGAGACCTCCTCCTTGATGTAAGCTCTCACCCTGTCAGTCACTCTGTAGGTTTTGTGCTTTACAGGAGGACTGTCCCCAGTGTCCACATCATGGATGCACCAATCAGTGACACTGGGAGTCAGGGAGAACAGATCAGGAAACTGTCCCAAAAGTTGGCGACAGTCATCCTGCTGCTCAGGGGTCAGGGTGGAAGAGAGGTTTACACCATCCACTGACCCATCTTGCTCTGTTTCAGACAGGAGGTCAGGAAGAGGCTCAGTCTCCTCCTCCATTCCATCATCTGTCGCTAGGAGCATGCCCACTTCGGACCTCTCTAAGTGGGGCTTCAGGCGGTTTACATGCAGGACCCGCAAAGGGTTCCTAGGAGACTGCAAGTCCACCAAGTAGGTGACATCACTCTTGCGCTCCACCACCTCAAATGGTCTGGTCCACTTATCCTGGAGCGCACAAGGCTCCACGGGGGCCATGACCCACACTTTCTGGCCAGGCTGAAACGCGATCAGAGTGGCATTCTGATTATACCACCGTTACATCTCCTCCTGGCTGCTTCCAGATTCGCCTGGGCGAGTTGCCTGAAACGCCTAGTTTTGTTTCTGAAGGCCAGCATGTAGCTATATACATCCTAGGGAGGTTTACTGGGAGCTTTCTCCCAGCCTTCTTTTACCAAACTCAGAGGTCCTCTTACAGGGTGACCATACAGCAGTTCGAAGGGGCTGAACCCCAAGGACTTCTGTGGCACCTCTCTGTAAGCAAACAGAAGGCATGGCAAGAGGACGTCCCACTTACGCCTCATAGGTTCCTCAAGACCCATAATCATGCCTTTTAGGGTCCAGTTGAATCTCTCAACCAGCCCATTACCTTGGGGGTGGTAAGGAGTGGTGAACTTGTAAGTTACACCACACTCCTGCCACAGGGACTTCATATACTTGGATATGAAGTTGGTACCACGGTCTGACACCACCTCTCTGGGGAACCCCACACGGGAGAAAATCCCCATCAACGCACGACCCACCACGGGGGCCGTCACCGACCGGAGAGGGATGGCTTCCGGGTACCGGGTGGCATGGTCCACCAAGACCAGGATGAACCTGTTGCCCATGGATGTCTTGGGATCCAGAGGCCCCACAATGTCAATGCCCACCCTTTCAAAGGGGGTGCGGACCACAGGGAATGGTTGGAGGAGCCTTTTGCTTCCTCCCACTCTTACCACTTGCCTGGCAAGTCTGACAGGTCCTGCAATGAGTATCTGAACTCTTGCACATTTGGGGCCAATGAAAGTGGGTGACAAGCCTTTCAAAGGTCTTGTCTTGCCCCAAATGTCCTGCTAAAGGCACATCATGAGCCAGACCCAGTAGGAAGGCTCTGAAGCACTGGGGTACCACCAGCACACGGCCTGACCCAGGCTCAGCAACCTTAGGCTCGCTATATAGGAGACCATTCTCCCAGTAGATCCAATGTGATCCAGACTGATCACCTGCTGCCTGGTTTGTGGCCTGTTGCCGCAAACCCACAAGAGAAGGGCACTTCTTCTGCTCCTCTCAGAACTCTTCCCTGGAGGGTCCTCCTTCCTGCTGCCAATGGGTCAGCTCAGGCAGGTCCCCCAGTTCAGCTACTTGCTCCCCTGTAGGTTCCAGGGCATCCCTCTCAAGGTCTGCCTCCTCCTGGACCCTGGGAACTTCGGGGGCCGGTTTCCCGCGCCCCCTGCCTCTTCTCTTTAAGGCAGGCACCTGGACCACTCTTTCAGGCTCCAGGTCCTCTTGAATACCCTTACTGGCTGCCATGGACAGAGTGGTCACACACGCCCACTCAGGCAGACCCAACATCTCCAAATGAGCCCTTCGCTCCACCTTAGCCCAGGGGAGCTTTCCAAATCATTGCCTAGCAGACAGTCAACAGGCATGGCTGGCCCACACAGCTACTTGAAAGGTACCCGAGACCCCCCCCCACTCAAAGGGAACCTGGGCCACCTTGCACTGGCTCTCTGAGTTGCCAGCGGCAACTACAAGGTAAAATGCATGGGGGAATCACCTGCTCTTCAGACACCAGCCAACAACGGACAGCTGTCACACTGGCTCCGGTGTCTCTCAGAGTCTCCACCCTTTGGCCATTGATGGTGACCCACTGCCTGCATTTCTTAGTGTTATCAGGCAGCTGGGTCCTAGGGACCATCTCACTGTCTCCTAAAGAGACCAGGGACATCTCTGCGGGACTCCACCCACCTTGGGCACCCAACTCCTCCCCCAGGGCTACACTAGCCATCTGCCGGGGCGGTGCACCAGTGGGTGCTGTTTTTCCTCTCATGAGACATTTAGGATCCCAGAACCAGTGGCCCACCTGACCACAATTACAACATGTCCTGGGCCCCTTATGAACAGGCTTATCTGCTGGGGCCCCTGACTTCTTCTCAGGGGGAGGCTGGGAACCCTTCCCTTGGGGATTACATTGGGGCCCTTTCTGGAACTCCCTCTGTTTACTCTTGTCCCCCCCCACTCTTCTGCTGGGGACCCTGCCCACCTTTGGCAAAGTCTCCCACATGACCCTTGTGGACCCGGGTACTAACCTAGCGGTCCGCCTCCTCAGCAAGCTTCCTAGGGTTAGTCAGCTTACTATCAATCAGGTGCTGGCGTAGTTCTGGAAAACAATTACTAGACAAGTGCTCCCATGCTATCAAATCATAGAGCGCCTCAAAATCATTCACTTTGCTACCCTTCACCCAACCATCCAATGCTCTGCCAAAAAAAGACACATATTCTACCCAAGTACTTGACTCCAGTTTCTTACAATTTCTAAACCTTTGTCTATAAAGCTCTGGGGTCAACCCATACCTGGTCATTAAGGCTTCCTTCATGTGGACATAGGAATTCTGGTCCTCAGAGGGCAAGTCTAACAAGATGTCCCGCCCATCACTGAGAAACCGCCCCACAACCCCGCTCCCCAATCCTTCTCAGGGACCCGGTGGGAGGTCATAGCTACTTCATAGGCCTTAAACCATTGCCCAATATCTTCATGCTTGTGGAACTCCTTAATTACATCTTTGGGGATGAATACTCTTGTTTCTACAGGCACGGATGGTGTGCTGCCACCAGAGGGAGTAATTTCTAAACTCTTGGCTTTCAACTCCAACTCCCTCAACATCCTCTCATGCTCCAAATGCATTCTCTTTTCTTCCAAGGCTAACTTCTTGCTTTCTAATTCCATCTGACCACCCAGTTTGTGCTTGGCTAGCTCCATCCTATGCATTCTATCCTTCTCCCTGTCCTCCAGCTCTTCCGGGGACAGGCCCTTTGAAGAAACACTGCTGCCTGCCCTGGAAGGTACTTTCTCCCCGGTCAGGCCCAATGGCCCATCTAGCTGCCCATCTGTATTCTCGGCCTCATCATTAGGCTCTTCAGGATGTTCAGGAGCATTTCTAGATTCCAACCAGGCCCTCAGCGCCTTTTGGAACTCTTCCTTCTTGGTGATGCCTTTCACAGGGATTTTAAATCTTTACAGAAGGTTTTAAGCTGTGGCACAGTGTAGGTATCAACCCTATCTTCTTCAAATTGTAGATCCATAGATGCGTTGGATGCTGCTTTGCTAATGGTAACAAGGATTGGCAGTTCTCAGCAAAAATAGAAGTCCCAAGGAAAAAATTCTACCAAAATGTATGTGGTCGCGTTATGGTCTGCACTCACTAGTAGTGTACACCAATCACTGTATATGAGTCACAAATGCAAGTCCAAATCCTCACCGCTGACCACCAATGTTAGAAATGGGGGTCTCTAGTTGGCAGAGGTAGGTACCTTTGACCAAGTAGGTGCCCTTGCTTCTAGTCAGGGAAAGGGGGCTACACTCCTAAAATAACCCCTGCTCACCCCCTTGGTAGCTTGGCACGAGCAGGCAGGCTTATCTTAGAGGCAGTGTGTAAAGCATTTGTGAACACATACAGTCATACAGTGAAAACACTGGACACCACACCAGTTTAGAAAAATAAGTAATCTTTATCTAAGCTTAACACAAGACCAAACGACAAAAATCCACAATACAGTATTCAAAAATATGACTTTCAGATGGTAGAAATGGCTTAGTTCAATGTAGATGGTAAATGTGACACTTTACTCTCAAAGTACCTTGGATGCATAACGCAAAACAAACAAAAGGGTCGCAGGGAAGGTGATGCGTCAGTTCCTTGCTTCGGGGGAGGTGATGCATCGATTCCTTACTGCAGCGCAGGGGAGGTGATGCGTCGGTTCCTTACCGGAGAGGAGGTGATGCGTCGGTTTCTTACTGCGTTCCGGTTACGATGCAACAAGATGGCGCCTCGATGCGATGATCCGGTGCGATGCGACAAAATGGCATCTTTGATGCGAGGCGACAACTTGGATGCGATGCGTGCACGCCCGACGGTCGTGCGGCAAAATCGATGAACTTTGGAGCCGCGACACGCTTCTCCGGTGATGCAATGGCAACCTCTGCGGCGGCACGCTACTCCGGTGATGCGACACGCTTCCTCGGCGATGCGACGGTGAACAGCTGCGGCGGCGATGCGACGGCAACTGCTGCGACGGTAACTGCTGGGGCAGCGACATGCTTCTTCCTCGTTGCGACGCACTTCCAGCTCCCAGCGACAAGCAGTCTCCAGAGGGCCCAAAACAACAGCAGGCACCTCTCTGCAGGTAGAACTCCCAGCAAGGGAATTCAGGGGGAGCTGGTAGTGAAGTCTTTGTGTCCCTGAGACTTCAGAACAGGAGGCAAGCTCAACTTCAAGTCCTTGGAGATCATCCTCAAGATAGTAAAAGTACACACAAAGTTCCTTTTCTCCTTTCCTTGGCAATGAGTAACCACTGCAGGCCAACCCCAAACAGCAAACAGCACAGGGGCAGTCTCCTCCTTCAGCTTCCTTGGTTTCTCTCCTTGGCAAAGGTTCGTCTTGATTCCCAGAAGTGATCTAAAGTTCTGGGGTCTGGGCCCCAATATTTATACTGCAAAATCCTTTGTTCTCTGAAGGCAGAGAGTGTCTGTGCCCAGCCAAAACCAGTTCTGTCCTCCCTGGTGCAGCTTCCTGGCAGGAGGTGGAGACAGCATTGTTGAAAGCAGACCTGGCCCAGGTAGCTGAAAGGAAATCTCCTCCCCCTACTCTCTATTCTATGAAGGCTCTGGCAAGTGAAAGGAAATCTCCTCCCCCTACTCTCTATTCAATGCAGGTCCTACTCAGCCCAGCCCTGACCCATCAGACTGCTGGAGCCAAGGCCCTCTCCAGCCCCCTGTCACTCACAAACCAGACATGGAATACACAAACCTAGCAGAGGCATACTGGATGGTTTAGGCAAGAAAATACCTACTTTCTAAAAGGGGAATTTTCAAACACAGAATGAAAAAATCACCCACACTAAAAGATGTATTTTAACATTCTGAGTTCAGGCATACTAAACTTTATTTTCCTATCTTGTTCCTAGGGTCAGTTAGGATTATAAGATGTTATAATTAAACTGCCCATTCTGGCCCATGGGAACAGATAGCCTTGCAATAGTGAAAAACGAAATTGGCTGTAATTCACTATCAGGACATGCCACACACATCAGGGCATGTCCTACCTTTCACATACAATGCACCCTGCCCTTGGGCCTACCTTAGGGGTGACTAATATGTAGAAAAGGGAAGGTTTAGGGACTGGCAAGTGGGTGCACTTGCCAAGTCGACATGGCAGTCCCAGACTGCACACAGGCTCTGCAATGGCAGGCCTGAGCCATATTTTACAAGCTGCTTCTGTGGGTGGCACAATCAGTGCTGTAAGCCCACCAGCAGCATTTGATTTACAGGCCCTGGGCACTTATGGTGCACTGTACTAGGGTCTGACAAGTAAATCAAATATGCCAATCATAGAGTCACTAATCCATTACAACCATTTATAATAGGGAGCACTTATACTTTGGCACTGAATAGCAGTGGCAAATTGCCCAAAGCATCTAGACCAGCAAAAACATAGCAAAAACACAGGAGGCAACAGCAAAAAATGGAAGGGAGACCCACGCCAATGGTGCCAGGTCTAACAGGGAGGTTTAGTTAATTTGCTAATAATTGACATCTCTTGGCCCTATGCCTTCTTCAAAATCAGTAGCAAACACATGCTAAGTTTAAGTATTCATATTCCCTTTCCTCACTCAACAGGAACTAGTAAATCTGTTACTATTCAATCTATATACAACGCCAGGTTGTATTTGTGACAAGATGCTATTAGAGATCATGCTTTTAAACAAGGATATTTGTTTAGAGGACAAAAATAGGCAACATATCAGGAGAAATACTAGCTCAGCCTCACTTGTTTTGGTTCCTATTCAATGTTAGACTATGATGAATTGAACTTTCAGGACATCAAGTCCTTGACATTTCTACCCACTTACCAGAGTGATCACGCACTCAGAATGCCCCCTTAATTTGTCCATAAATACAAATTCTCAATGGAGCTGGAGCTATCAGCCGGTAAATCCACCCAAGTCTTTTGATGTACAAGATGCACCAAAGTATATATCTTGCATGTAAGAGGCCACACGTTGAAAATATTTAAGTAAATGTTGATCACCTGGCGCATGACTTAACTTGAACGGTACATACATCAAATCAAGCAAGATCTATACCTTAACTCTATAGTAAAAGTACTACAAATATAGAACAAGTTGTAAAAAATAATATTAATAAACTGATAAGATACCAACATATAATTGCCAACAAAACCAAAAATTAAATTGCTGAAGAAATCATTATGTGAGTAACAGTGAGAGAAACAGAAATCTGGTAAAAAATAAGTTTTGGTGTGTACTACATGAATCCACAAAAGAAATGTCATTCAAAAGATTTAGATATCTAGCAGCTCAAAAAATGTAAACTAAGATCATTGCTCATCCAAGTGTGGCTATCCCTAAAACGGGAAGGAAGGAGCATTTATAAAAAGGTACATGCTGCAAATAAAGGCTCTTAAAGGGCAGTAATAATTAATACAGTCTCTTGGACTGAAGAGCCAGCGGAATTAACCATGCCCCCATACATTATCTTAATTAGGCAAGCCAAGAATACTAATCCTCAATATCATCTTCAACTACAATCTCGATTTTAAAGAAAGACTGAGTCTTGGGCAAAAGTTCTCTTACAGCTATATCATGTGTGTATGAACTGTAGTCCGACCCCGATGTCCTGGAAGGGTATTATTGTATTGCCAATGTGTAACATGCATTGGCAAATGCCATTCGATTTCGCTTACCTTTAAATACAAGAGCGGCAATGTTTGTTTAAAGTAGTCTTCAATGTCTGTTAAGATCAGTGTTGCATCAAACACATATCTGCTACAGTTTTTCTAGTGACCAGTAGGTGACACTAAAAGGCAGCAAACTAGTGTTTAAACATGGCTCAGTTTGCAATGCTGTGCTTGATGTAGGACGAATGGTAAATCTACAGACGTTTAAACAAGCATTTGCAATGCAATCGGTCTCGCCTTTGGGACCTTATATGTATTTAGCTATGCAGCACATTAGCCTGGGTGCTGAAACATCTACTGTTCTTTAACATGGAGGGAAAGTAATCACCAAACTGCGTGACATAGCAGGTACAGGAACACATGGAGAGAAATATTGCCCGTCAGCGGGAAATGGTATAGTCCAAAGCTCTGTTTTTAATATAAAATCAAGGCCTTCGGTGGTCATATCACTGAAAATACAAGATTTGACAAAAATATTGTCTACGGGTGCTCGTGGCAGACAATTTCTATGGACTGGAATCTAGAGAATGTTAAAGTGATTCTGGTATTTTACTGACCTCTGCTGGTCGTTTTCTATCAAGAAAGTTAAATGGAGGCAGCTGCCAGAAAAATTGAAAAAAGAAAGTCCCTCAGCAATAAGCAATTCTGGTATTTTACTGACCTCTGCTGGTCGTTTTTTATCAAGGCAGTTAAACAGAAAAAAAGCCCCTAAGCGGAAGCAGACCAGTCCTAGGGCTGATCTCCAGAGCCCACAAAGTATATACTAAAGTATATACAAGAGGTCTCGAATGCTCGACCTAACAAAAAAAAACTCCTGTAGGAGGGTCATACACAGAAAGGGACAAATGCGAGCAAGGCAACTAAGACTGAAAGCCATCCAATCATGAGCAAGGATGGGCTCTGTGGAGTAGTGTATCCAATACTGCTCAACAGACATGTAGAGCGGTCCGTTGTGAGACCGCAAAAAGATTCCAGGAATGACCCAAATAATTATCACATAGTCGTCTTGCAAACTACTAAAAAAGTCTTTACTTTTGCATTTACTGGAGTGGGTGATTGAAATCTTCTCCTTGTGGTGCAAGTAGGACTTCAACCGCAGTCCTGACATACCGAAGAATAATAATGTGCAAACATGTGAAGCAAAAGTCCCAGCCTATATACCGACTATTGCTTTAGATATGTTGCACAGACCAAAATGATAGCTAAAGCTAGTCGCTCTCAGCATCCAACACTCTTCAAAGGATTTTCAGAAGATTTCACTCAAATAATTGGTGTCAAGTTCTGAGACGCTCCAATGTCCCTCTCTCCAAACCCCAAGGCCATTGTAATATCAAACAGACTAAAGCAAGCATCCGTGCTAGCACTATTGTGTTTTTTTCATTATATGCACACACAAAAACAGTGTCATAACCCCTTTCACAGGGCCACGGTGCAAGCAGGTGTTACTGGGCCCAACAGTAGTAGTTGAGGCCTTTCACCCCTGATGTTCTGGGGCCTGGCCTACTATGAGCTCTGACTAATTGGGCCAAGAACCCCTTCAGCACTAAACTCAGTAGTGTGGGTCAAGTAGGCCAAGGATTCTTGGGGAGGAGGTAGGTGTAGATAGAATACAGACTAAAAACTAAAAATACTTCTACATCCAGCAACCACAATAAATTTTCTAGTCCATTATGAGCTTTTATAAATACAAAAGCAGCATTTAACACAAAGTACAATATGGCACACCACAAACAATATACTCAGTCTTCGTAAGGTAGGTATGCTAGCGATACTCTTGTCAGCTCTCAAACCCACTTTCCATTATAAGTATCAGGTTTATTCCCCATTTACAAGGGTGACATCCAAACTAGGCCCCGCTAGTGAGTTCAAGTCTTAGAAGTTGCTTTCCAAAAGCCAATGTGTCCCTGCACCACAGCATGTCAGAGCAAGTTCCCCAAGGCCCAATGGGTCCTTAGTTGTAATGGCTCTCATTGGAGTGATAGTTCGGTGTCTCCAGGAACGTGACTGTCACCGCAGTGAGCAGGAGTCGAGATGCTGTTGTCAAGATGGCAGATGTACACAGCACTTCTCCAGTTATTTGGTAAGTCTGTGTCTGCATCCGGCTATATGTCTTGGGTGCTCCCAGATAAAAGGAGTTAAATCATTGCTCTTTTTGTGCGGGTCATGGCCCCTTCTCCTTCATGGTTGCACAGTGGTTCAAATGACGGTCCTTGCACTTTACCACACCCCTCTCCAGACAAACGTTGGCTGTATCAGCAAACACAGGGGGACGGCCCCTTCCTGGGGCTACCCAGGATGGCAGCTCTCTTCGATATAGCACTACACTGGAATGATAGCCCTCACTCTACATTGCAGCCCCCACCTTATGGGGACTGAGTGGCACAAACAAGGCAACAGCTCTCTGCGGGTCATGGTGCACCAATGGGTGGTGCACGGATAGACAGACCAATTGGTGCAGAGATTTGACAGAACTGAATCTCACACTCTACTCCTAAGATACATTCAGCAGGATCCCTACTGGACCTCGCATCCTGCCGGTAATCTCCTCCTCAAAGGGTCCTCTGGTCTTGGGTCAGGCTAAAGCTGGTGCTCTAGGTGAGTGTTCGACTCTCGGGTGATGGTCCCTCACCCAGCATGGGACTCTGGCACAGACCCATAGTCCTGGTCACAATAGGCAGAACTTGTGCTGAGCTTCTCCATGCTGATGTACAGCTTCAGTTTGAGAATTTGGGAGTCTCAAGCTGTCCTTTTCATAATCCAGTTCCAGAATAAAATATGATTTAGTGTCTCTGTCTTTGAAGTTCATGTTCTGAAGTTTGCCCACCTTGAAGTGTCTATTCCCCTGTCTTTTTCTTACTACAGAGAGCAGTCTATCACAGTAAGAATGTTTTCAAATGTTACAGCCCCTAACACAGGCAATGGGAGTTACTAAAGGATCACACCTGGATGTCAGCCACAGTGACATGTGCATCAAAAGGTTACAAAGGCCCCACCTCTACTCTTTATGATTCCCTTATCAGCCCCATCTCCTTCCTGAGATGTTTCCTAACACCCTTTGTCCATGGGCCTCTTTCAGAATCAAAGCTCTTTTGAAGAGTACTGAAGAGCTGGCTCTTTCCTCCAGTGTGTCCCATCCAGCTCTCAGGAATGCAGCAATCCACAAATCAGCCGGGACGGGTGGGTTCTCCACGTGTTCCTCCAGCTTGCCTGGAGGTTCCCAATATTTCACCCACAGGTCCTCATGCAATGTACCACTCATAGGCGCACATGCATCCTTAGCGCTACGCACACACAAGTGTGTAGCCCTATACATAATGTACCACTCCCAGGGACATGTACATACCAGTGGAATGCCTGTAAACAAACACATGTTGCCTCCATGTACTGTGGCACTCACTGACTCAAGTACACAAAAGCATGGTACACTCAAACATGCACGTGCTGTCCCTATGTACTGTAGGACACACTGGCTCACGAAATTACCTTTGTGGTGCACCCAAACAGGCATGTGCTGTCTCCCCAAATCTATCACAATGTAGACCAAGGTTGAGTTGAGAACACAGCGCTGTAACTTTCTATGAGTGGGCTAAAAGGCCCTACTCCCAGGACACAGGTCAGAAGGACTGGCCATATTACTAGATTACTTACTATAAAAATAGTATCCTGCCACCACCGTACTCATGATACTCCGCTCCCTTTTAAAGGGGTAGCCCGCTGCCATTATGAGGCTAGCGTGTGTTGGGACTCTCCTAGTCTAACCAGACTGCAAATGAAAACTGTGATACAGGCCTAGTTCACGGCATACATGCATAGTCTGTGTTCACTCATGATCACAAATTTGTTACCAAGGATCCAAATATCACCGTCACTGGGGCACTAACAGCAAGGATTCCTGTCCATCACCATGCAGGGGATTTTTCTGTCCAGCATAATATATACACAAACATATATACACATATATAAACACATATATACACACACACATACTTGTATATATACACACGTATTCATACAAACACACATGTATATACATACATATATACATATATACACATTTTCCCTGGGAGAAAAAAAACAAAGGTTAAAGTAATAGTCTAGTTAGGTGAATTTGTCAGTGACAACATTAATGTTTTGAACAAAAAAGACCACAGTATTTCACCAGTTATAGTCAGCAGAGCTAACTATAACTTGCGTCCCGCCATGCACTGCTTATGACCTCCCATATTGCATTACTCATGCCTTTCACCCAGGCTTCTTTTGTACACATTGCCCTATAAACGAGTATAGCTTTAGAGCTCTGAATGCAAGTACAAAATAGGTCAGAAGAATATGAGCCATCATTAATGCCATCACAAAAATAACTCCCTTAGATGTAGAAAGCATGGGTTATGGGTCACATTGACCCTATAACATACACTTCACGAGTAGCGTAGGTCACATTAACAATTAACCACAGATATATGGGAAACCCTAATTGCATACGGTGATCAATCTGTATATAACTGTTCAGGGAAAGCCAAGTTCCTAAAAATACTGTATGTCTGTTCCAAAAGGAATGCCCTACTAGGGACAGCTTTGATCTGTATCAAACCCCTGACAGTCACAAAACCGACATTGAGAAATGAAGTTGATATGAGTAGAGAAGTGAGTTCTGTATGGAGAGTGTTTACCCTGTGCCAGACTGTTTGCAGACAGTGAAACTCTCATAAGAAATACATTACAGAGTATTAAAAAGTATCTACTAAGAACTATGTGCACTATGCAAAACTTGGCAAAAAAGAAGCACCGCTTGAAGGTACTAAACATTATACTACCTGCAGCTTTCATACTGTGGTGAAAACTTTACAGAGAACCCATCTTCTGAAGCAAAACAAGCACATGTACATAGCTTAATACCTGGTGGTCAAAGTCTTCTATGTTAACCCCTTCGATGCTCATGACGGAGCGGTTCCGTCATGAGCATCGGTTGGGCTGTGCTTATGACGGAACCGCTCTGACATGAGCACAGCCCCTGGGGGAAGCGCTGGCGCTCCCCCCCCCCCCTGGGGCATCGATGTTGCCCCCACAGAGGGGGATGGCAGCGGAAGAGTTTCCGCTGCCACCCCCGACCCCCCCCACGCTTCCCCAGGACATCAGCGCGCACAGCGCCCGCCATCAGGAAGCGCTGGACGCGCTGGAAATCATTTCTTTCCAGCTCGTCCAGAGGCGGAGGTAGGTTTGTTGTCTCCGGTGGGGCCAAATCAGGATGCCTTGAGGCATCGGGGGAGAGGAAAGAGTATTTCCTCTCCCTGATGTCTCAATGCAGGCATTCCTGCTTCACGATCGCGCACAGCGTCGCGATCGTGGAGCAGAAATGCCCCACTAGACACCAGGGATGTTTTTTTTTTGCAAAAGGAAGCGACCCCTTGGGCAAGGGTCGCTTCCTTTGGGGCCATAATGAAATTAAGACTTTTCTGCCCCCCCCCTGGGGACAGATCGGACGTTTTTCAGCCGTTTCTGGACCCAGGGGGGCAGAAGAGCCCACTAGACCCAGGGATTACCTATTTAATTTAAATGGAAGCGACCCCTTGGGCAAGGGTCGCTTCCAGGGGGGCAATTTTCTTAGTTTGGATATTCTGCCCCCCCTGGGGGCAGATCGCCCCGTTTTTTGGGCCTTTCTGCCCCCAAACCCCCACTAGACACCAGGGCATTTATTTAAATTGTGATGGAAGTGACCCCTTGGGCAAGGGTCACTTCCAGGGGGCCATTTTATTTTGTAATGGGAATTCTGCCCCCCCCCCCTGGGGGCAGATCGGCCCTTTTTTCCTGGGGGCAGAAACCCCCACTAGACACCAGGAAATTATTTTAAATAAAAATGGAAGCGACCCCTTGGGCAAGGGTCGCTTCCAGGGGGCAATTTTTTTTAATGTGTATTCTGCCCCCCCTGGGGGCAGATCAGCATTTTTATTGGGCCTTTCTGCCCCCGGGGAGGGGGGGGCAGAAAACCCCACTAGGCACCAGGGATTTTGTTTTGTGAGTAATGGAAGCGACATGGTTGCTTCCTGGGGACAGATCTGCCCCTTTTTTGGTCCTTTTTGCCCTAGGCGGGAGGGGGGAGGCAGAAAACCCTACTAGGCACTAGGGATTTATTACTTTTGCAAGGGGGAAAATTTCTGTCTGCTGTTTTCTGCCCCACCTGGGGGCAGATTGGCCTGGCAGACAACCTCACCCGATCCCTTGGGCAAGATCACCCCTATTTTTCTCAGCCCTATTTGAAGGCCCATCTGGCCGATTGACCATTTGGGTAGTAACATAGCGTGTTATAATGTTAATTGTTTTATTTTTTGTGAATTGCAATTGTAATGCTTTATTTCTCCTTTTTTGTTCTAGTAGAAGGCTTTTGCTCTTTAGACTGTTCCAGGATGTGGTTTCGTTACTGGTGGTTCTGCTGTTTGTGTAGTTGCATGTGTTTGGTAAGAGACTTTTTTTTGTACAATGTAAATGAGTTTCATTTCTCTGCATGAATTTGTTTTTTGGAAATGGTGTAATAATAGCAGTATGTTTGGCTTCTGTTTTTTGAGTGTCAAAAACTTTTTGCATTTGTGCTCGATGTGTATTTTGTTGTCTTGTGAGTAATTGGTTTTGTTTTTTTCTTTCTAGTGGGATATCGTTGGTTTTTGCTGTGTCTCTGCAGAGTAGGTGCTGGTGAGTGTAGCTGTCTCTTGTAAGTGAATTGTATAGTTTTTGAGTATATAGATCTTTGTGATAAAGGCACACATTTTTTTACTTACTTGTTTTGCACAGTGTTGGTTGTTGTTGACTTGTTTGTGCAGTCTCCTTTCTTAGTAAGGATAATGGCTAGCTGCAGGATTACTGCTCAGCAGGTTGTTGGTATGCTTTTTGAGTCTTCCTCTGACCATGGTTCAGAGACTGACTCTGCATCTGAGTCAGAGGAGGCAGGGGACGATTCAGGCAGTGAGTTTTCTCTCCACATGGAATCATCGGATGATGAAGATACTCTTAGTGCGGATGAAGTGCCTGTGTTAGAGGAGGAGATTGATGTGCCGATAGTGCGGCAAGAGGCATCTGGGCTGCAGCCTGGGGCTGCAAGGCTTCCCGTTGGTGTAGTGCGGCAAGAGGCATCTGGGCTGCAGCCTGCGGCTGCAAGGCTTCCCGTTGGTGTAGTGCGGCAAGAGGCATCTGGGGCAGCAAGGCTTCCCGTTGGTATAGTGCGGCAAGAGGCATCTGGGCTGCAGCCTGGGGCTGCAAGGCTTCCCGTTGAAAGTGCTGACCTCTGGGTTGCCCCAGGCATGGTGCAGCCGGCATTGCCAGACTTTACTGGTGTTCCAGGGTGTAGAGTGAATACTGAAAACTTTTGCCGATACATTTTTTTCAGTTGTTTATGGACGATGTGTTTTTGGCAGAGATTGTTGAGCAGACTAATTTGTATGCCGAACAGTTTTTGAGGGACAACAGTGCCAGTCTTAAGCTCCCACTCTAGAGCTACCCGGTGGACTCCCACAAATCTGGAAGAGATGAAGAAGTTCTTGGGTTTAACTTTTTGATGGGCTTGCTAAGGAAGCCATCAATGTCTTCATATTGGTCTACTAGTCCCTTGATGGCAACTGCTATTTTTCCGGCAGTCATGAGTCGTGATAGGTATTTGCTTCTGCTTCGGATGATGCATTTTGTCGATAATGGTTTAGCGTTGCCACGAGATCACCCTGAATGTGACCGTCTTTTTAAGATTCGGCCTGTCATTGATCACTTTGTTGATCGATTTTCTGAGATCTATGCTCCAGGAAAAGAAATTGCAGTGGATGAGTCTTTGGTGTTCAAGGGCCGCTTGGTTTTTAGGCAATACATTCCTAGTAAGAGGGCACGCTATAGAATTAAGCTGTATATGCTGTGTGACAGTAGGACTGGATATGTCTCTAATTTCAGGGTGTACACCGGTAAGGAATCCAGGATTAACCCCCCTGGTTGTCCGTCCACTTTTGGAGTGACTGAGAAAATTGTGTGGGAACTTGGTAGAGGATTTTTTAACAAAGGCCACCATTTATATGTAGATAACTTCTACACTGGTGTGCGGTTGTTCAGGGAATTGGCCAAAGTGGACACTGTTGCTTGTGGCACAATCCGCTCTAACCGTAAAGGTTTCCCAAAAGAACTTGTTTGTCAAAAGCTTGTGCGGGGACAGTGCAGTGCGTTGCGAGGAGCTTCTAGCTGTGAAGTTTTCAGACAGGAGAGATGTCTTCATGCTGACTACCATCCTTGATGAAAGCACTGCACCTGTGACTGTTTGGGGTCAGGTTGCTGAAGCGCGCAAACCTGTGTGCATTTTAGACTATAATAAGCACATGGGTGGTGTTGACAGAGTAGATCAGAGGTTGGAACCTTACGCTGCTCTTCGTAAGGCTTACATTTGGTACAAGAAGTTGGCTATCCATCTTTTCCACTTGGCAACCTTTAATGCTTTTGTTGTGTTCCAGGATTCTTGTCCTGAGTCAAAGATGACTTTTGCTAAGTTTCAAGAGTCTGTATTAGGCAGCCTTGTTTTAGTGGAACAGGCAAGTGTTCCTAGAGTTGGAGTGGTGGAGGAGGTTGCTAGATTGAAAGATCGCCACTTTCCTGATCACATTCCTCCCACACCCTCAAAAGACTTTCCCAGTAGGAGATGTAGAGTCTGTTGGCGAAGAGGTATGCGGAAGGAGACTCGTATGTACTGCCCAGAGTGTCCTTCTAACCCTGGGCTGTGTGTGCCCGCTTGTTTTAGAATGTACCACACGCAAAATAATTTTTGGGAGCATCCATGAGTGGTAAAGTGAACTGCCTGGCCTCTATTGTTTAATATTTTTGGTTCAGTTTCAAGGTTGGCATTTGTGTAGTGTATTGAGTTTCAGATTTTGTGTTAGTAGATTTGTATCTATTTGCAATTTGTTTGTGTTTTCTTATTTATATAAAAAATATTCCTAAATGTGATGGCGGTGTGCGTGGAGTGGCGCTTGTCTGGCGGTGTGCGTGGTCTGGCGTTTGGCTGGCGGTTTGTTTGGATTGGTGCTTGGCTGGCGGTGTGCGTGGACTGGCGCTTGGCTGGCGGTGTGCTTGGACTGGCGCTTGGCTGGCGGTGTGCGTGGACTGGCGCTTGGCTGGCGGTGTGCGTGGACTGGCGCTTGGCTGGCGGTGTGCGTGGACTGGCGCTTGGCTGGCAGTGTGTGTGGACTGGCGCTTGGCTGGCGGTGTTCTTGGACTGGCGCTTGGCTGGCGGTGTTCTTGGACTGGCGCTTGGCTGGCGGTGTGTGAGTAGTGACTAGCTGCTGGTCACTACACACACTGCTAGCCAAACGCCACTCAACGCAATCCGTGAGCTGGTGTGGTTGCTGTGTCAGGAATGTGGGCGTGTGAAAGTGATGGGCCCTTCAATGGCGCTGTCTGCTGGTGTGAGTGTTGTAATGTGCTGGGCCCGCGGCTGGCGTTGTGAATGGTTTTGTATGTGTCACACGTATGAAAGGTGTATGAATGGCCTGTAAAGAGGTTGGTGCCTTGTCGTGGCTTTACAGCTCACGAGCTGTGAGTCAATGGTTCAGTTTCTCGTCCTTTCAATTAACAGTGCATTTCATTTTTGTGAAATCTCTGGTTAATACAACTGTATATACTGAACCATCACTCACCCTCGTGCCAAATCCAACCAGTATGTATGTGTGCTTGAGGAATAGGTGGTTGTGCATAAAAATGTGTCTTTTCTGTTTTTGTCAAGCAGGTTGTACCTTGTCCTTTTTTGTGAATGTTGTAATGTGTTGGTTTTGTGCCTGGTGGTGTGAATGGTCTTGTGTGTATCATGTATGAAAGGTGTGTGAATGGCCTGTAAAGCGTTTGGTGCCTTGAAGTGGCTTTAGAGCTCACGAGCTGCGAGTCACTGGTTGTTTTTTTGTCCATTCAATTATTGACAGTGCATTTCATTTTTGTGAAATCTCTTGTTAATACAATTTTATATACTGAACCATCACTCGCCCTCGTGCCAAATCCAACCAGTATTTGTGTGTGCTTGAGGAATAGATGGCTGTGCAGTAATCTTTGTCTGTTTTGTCTCTCTGCCAAGCTGTACATTTCATTTAAGAATAACCTAACAACTGTAGTTTTTGTCGTAAACTAAACACCCATGGGAGTGCATGGTGATGTCTCTCTTGTGGATCCCAACAAGTTATCTTACCCACAATGTCCTGCAAACCTCAAAATGTGACTGACATTTTCCTTGCACTATTGTGCCCAAATTTTCACACTGCAGAAAGTAACAACAAATTTCCAACCCCCAGCATTTCTCCAAATATCCTAATAGAAATGGTACCTCACTTGTATGGGTGGGCCAAGTACCCGCGGCAGGGAAGGGCCCAAAACCTATTGATGTGACATCAGAATTACCTATCACAAACCAACCTGGTTTTGCATGGGGGTTCCCATGAGTTTTTGGCCCGGGCTCGGCATCCATCTAGGAAACCTCACCTAACCCACATATTTCTGGAAACTAGACACCCGGGAGAGTCCAGCGAGGTATTTCTTGCGTGGGTCCCCCATCATTCTCCTACCCAGAATCCCCTGCACACCTCAAATTTTGCCGAAAAATTCACTTTTTTCTCAAATTTGTGTGGGAAAGTTCTGGAATCTGCGTGGGTCCACAAATTTCCTCCCACCCAGCGTTCCCCCAGGTCTCTCGATAAAAATGGTACCTCACTTGTGTGGGTAGGCATAGTGGCTGCAACAGGAAATGGCCCAAATCGTACTGTGGAGACTTCAAAATTACCTATAGCAAAACTACCTGGCTTTGGGGGGCACCTGAGATTTTGGCCCCGGGCTTGGCGGCCATCTTGGGAAAGTACCAAATCCAAACATTTCTGAAAACTAGACACCCGGGAGTCAATGAGGTATGGCTTACGTGGATCTCCCAACGTTTCCTACCCAGAATGCCATGCAAACCTCAAATTTAGCTGAAAAAAAAATCACATTTTCCACATATTTTTGTGTGGAATCACCGTGCCGGCACAAATGTCCTACCACCCAGCGTTCCCCTTGTTCTCCCGAGTAAAATGATACCTCACTTGTGTGGGTGTCCAAAGCAGAATTGGCTAAAAACGTATTTTAAAAAAAAATGTAGCGCTTAGAATTCTCGGTGCTATACTCTAAATCCCTATGTTTTTGTCTCTTCCTAGCCACAGGCCTTTAGCCCACCCACACAAGTGAGGTATCATTTTACTTGGGAGAACAAGGGGAACGCTGGGTGGTAGGACACTGTGCACGGCATGTGATTCCACACACAAATATGTGGAAAATGTGGTTTTTTCAGCTAAATGAGGTTTGCATGGCATTCTGGGTAGGAAAACGTTGGGGGATCCACGCAAGCCATACCTCATTGGACTCCCCCGGGTGTCTAGTTTTCAGAAATGTTTGGGTTTGGTACTTTTCCAAGATGGCCGCTGAGCCCGGGCCAAAATCTCAGGTGCCTACTCCCCCCCAAAACCAGGTAGTTTTGCTATAGGTAATTTTGAAGTCTCCACAGTACGATTTGGGCCATTTCCTGATGCAGCCACTATGCCTACCCACACAAGTGAGGTACCATTTTTATCGGGAGACCTGGGGGAACGCTGGGTGGGAGGTAATTTGTGGATCCACGCAGATTCCAGAACTTTCCCACACAGAAATTTGAGAAAAAGTTTATTTTTCGGCGTAATTTGAGGTTTGCAGGGATTCTGGGTAGAGAATGATGGGGGACCCACGCAAGCCATACCTCGCTGGACTCCCCGGGTGTCTAGTTTCCAGAAATGTGTGGGTTAGGTAGGTTTCCTAGATGGCTGCCGAGCCCTGGGCCAAAAAGTCATGGGACTCCCCATGCAAAACCAGGTTGGTTTGTGATAGGTAATTTTGATGTCGCCTCAATAGCTTTTGGGCCCTTGCCTGTCGTGGGTCCTTGACCCACCCACGCAAGTGAGGTCCCATTTTTATTGGGAGACCTGGGGGAACGCTGGGTGGGAGGAAATTTGTGGATCCACGCAGATTCCAGAACTTTCCACCACAGAAATGTGAGGAAAAAGTACATTTTTCTGCGAAATTTGAGGTTTGCAGGGGATTCTGGGTAGGAGAATGATGGGGGACCCACGCAAGCCATACCTCGCTGGACTCCCCCGGGTGTCTAGTTTCCAGAAATGTGTGGGTTAGGTAGGTTTCGCTAGATGGCTGCCGAGCCCCGGGCCAAAAACTCATGGGACCCCCCATGCAAAACTAGGTTGGTTTGTGATAGGTTATTTTGATGTCGCCTCAATAGATTTTGGGCCCTTGCCTGTCGCGGGTCCTTGACCCACCCACGCAAGTGAGGTACCATTTTTCTCGGAAGACTTTGGGGAACGCGGGGTGGGTGGAAATTTGTGGATCCACGCAGATTCCAGAACTTTCCACCACAGAAATGTGGGGAAAATGTGGTTTTTTTGACATTTTTTTAGGTTTGAAAGGGATTCTGGGTAACAGAACCTGGTGGGAGGCAGTCAAGTCACCCCATCCTGGATTCCCCTGGGTGTCTAGTTTTCAAAAATGTATAGGTTTGCTAGGTTTCCCTAGGTGCCGGCAGAGCATGGTTCAAAAACTACAGCTAGGCACTTTGCCAAAAAAGGGTAATCTTTCATTGTGAAAATGTGGTGTGTTCACATTGGGTTTTGAGCCATTTCCTGTCGTGGGCACTATGCCTACCCACACAAGTAAGGTACCATTTTTATCAGGAGACTTAGCGTAATTCAGATTTGTAAAGCAACTGTTATTACCTATTGACTTTCGATGCATTTCTGCCTTCCAAATGAAAGACATTGTGTATAAAAGAAGTCATTTTGAAAAATGATCGATAATTCTCATGCTAGTATGAGTATTCCCAATTTCGAAAATGTGCAAATATTTACTGTTTCTAAACTCTATAATTTGTTCCCATTTCAGAAATACATAGGTGTCTTTCATACCGATTTTTCCATGTATACATTTTTCCACAATAATTGCTATATACCCGGTACATAATAAAAAGCCATTGCAAATTGCTGCTCAGTTTTTGACTCGGGGTTCGTCGGGTTCTTGGTGAACCTACAAGTCCTATATATCCCCACAACCAGTAAGGTCCAGCGGATGTAACGGTATATTGCTTTCAAAGAGCTGCCATAATTAGAAGTTACAGGTGAAAACGTTGACACAAAAAGCTGTTTTTTTCAACTAATTTTCAATTTTTCCTATATTTAACTGTAAGTTTCTATAAAGAAACCTTGATGGATCTACACAAATGACCCTTGCTGAATTCAGAATGTTGTCTACTTTTCTAAAATGTATAGCTTTCCAGGATCCATTATTGCTTTCATACCCATTTCTACCATTAACTGGAAGGAGGTTGAAAGCACAAAAATAGCAAAAATAGGCTATGTCCCAGAAAAATGCAAAAACTGTGTAAAAAATGTTGGTTTTCTGGCAAAAGTCTGTCATTCCCTAGAAGCTGGGAAAATGGTGATTTCAGCCCCACAAACCCTTTTTTGATACCATTTGCAGGGAAAAACCCAGACGCTTTCATTTGCAGCCCTTTGTTCCCATTTTTCCCAAAAAAAACAAAATTTAGCTGTATTTTGGCTAATTTCTGGGACCCCTCCAGGGGAATCCACAAACCCTGGGTACCTTTAGAATCCCCATGATGTTGGAAGAAAAGGACGCAAATTTGGCGTGGATACCTTGTGGTCAAAAAGTTACAGGGGCCTAAGCGCGAACTACCCCAAATAGCCAAAAAAAGGCTTAGCACAGGGGGGGGAAAAGGCCTAGCAGCGAAGGGGTCAAGTAGAAATTGTCATGCTGAGACGATTCTGTCAAACAACACAAGGCTGCTCACAATACTTAGTATATAGTACGTAGACTCTTTGCCCAACTGGAAACTTTTTCTGCAGCACCAAAAAAACTTGAGTGGAACATAATGAACACAAATCGTCAACTGTCACCTGCACATAGTTACTCTTCATATTAATACTGCTACACACCTATAATGCATTAGAAGCCCATGCATTTTGTAAACAGTTACACCCATTTGCTGCAAACAGGCTGTACAAAATTAGATAGAATAGTAATATGGTAGTTACCCACCACTATGTAAACTATAATAAACTAGTACACTTATTGGATGATGTCGCCAGCGAGGTCATCAGTGATGTCATCAATTATGTCATTTGGGATGACATCAGTGAGGTCATAAATGATGCCATAGAACATGTCATGAGTGCTATAATATGTGAGGTCATAAGCAGTGCATGGCAGGGGTGCAAGTTATAGTTAGCTCTGCTAAATGCAACAGGTGAATTTCTCAGTTTATTTAATTTTTTTAGTTAAAAACATCAATTGTCACTAAAAAAAATTCACCTAACTAGAACATTACTTTAACCTTTGCTTTTTTTTTTTTTTTTGTCAAAATGTATTTATTGAAATTTTGTAACAAAGTACAAACAGTGTAGAGCGCATACAGCACACAATACGTTTCGTGGGGATCAGTGGGCATGAATGCCGGTCTTCAAGTAGCTAAGATAAAAGGCACAGTTTCTGTTGATCTTGGCAGTGTTGCCCCTTAGCATGCTATCTCGGAGGGTGACACATCATAAGTAAACATAGGAGAGTATACTCAGTAGTTCCCCGGAGCCACCAAGTTCAAATCCGCCATATAGCGCCTGTTTACGTAAACAACAACGTGCGGTGCGCGACTGGCATCTAGTAGACCCATAATGAAGATCGTCTGTCAGCAGTGCCTAGATTACTCCAGGGTATGTAATGTAGGTCTAGAAGAGCAGCGAAAAACCAAAGAAAAAGAAACAAAGGTAGCTAAACAAGAAGGTAAAAAAAAATACAACGTTTCAACTATGGTGGTACCCAGGGAGGCAGTGAAGCTGTATTGGTGGTCGTAGAGGGAGGAGGAGGCCAGGCCAAGGTGGGAGCGCCCCACGACCAGCGCAGGATGCCATATCGCCGAGGCCATCGCGTCTGTGATGTTTGTCTTTGGGTGGATAGAGGAAGCCTAAATCAGGAAGAGATGGAGAGCTCTCAACCTGGGGCTACATGCAAACAAGGGGAGACCCTCTGAGAGGTAGCTGACCAGGAGTCCAGATGTAATCTAAGCCCTTTCGTGACTCTTCAGCTATATCCGTCAGTCGCTCCATTGCTAGGGCCTTCCATAATCGAGCGTGCCATTGGGTGAGCGAGGGGCCTCAGGTTTCTTCCATGCCCCGCTATGGCCATCTTCGCGGCTCCCAAGCAGAGCCAGAGAATAGATCTATCTGCATGTGTTTGGTATTTGAGCAGGGGTCGCGGAGCCCCAGCAGCACATGGTCTATGGAATCCCCGATTGGGTAGCCTAGAATCACTTTAATTTGAGAGAGGATTTCCTTCCAAAAGGTTTTAATAACTGAGCAGTCCCACCAGATATGTTTAAAATCTCCCAGCAGACCACAGCCCCGCCAGCACCGATCAGAAGTGCCCGGGAAAATAGTGTGGAGTTTGTGTGGGTGGAGATACCAGTCATAAAGCGTTTTGTAGTGGGCTTCTCTGAGGTGCATGGATCTGTTAAATTTCGCTATGTCTCTATACAGGGATTCCCATTGCTTGTCTGAAGGTGGTGTCTGGAGCATATCTCCCCAGACTTCCCTATGTAGTTGGTTTACGGTGCGGTGCTAGTGTGAGCAGGAGATTATAGAGAAAGGAGATACAACCTTGCCCGTAGTGCCCGTTTGTACAAATTTCTCTATCGGAAGGTATGCTCTGGTGGCGGCTTGCCGGATCTGCGGCTGCTGGATCCAGTGGATTAGTTGAGTGTAATGGTATCGCTCAGTGGGCGGGAGGTGGAAATGGTTCATGCAGTCATGAAAGGAGCGTAGTTTAGTGTCCTGAAAGAGGTCCGAGATCATGAGACAACCCCCTTTGTACCATAAGTAAAAAGGTCCCTCTTGAAGGGCTGGTGGAAAGTCCTGAGAGAAGTGTATGGGGTATAGGGGAAGGGAAGGTAGTCAGCGGTAGAGTTTTAGTTACTGTGTCCCATACTTGGAGGGTGGTGGATGTGGGTACGCTTAGATAAGCGTTGAGAGGTCCTATCAGCTTTGCGGCGCCATGCTAAGTCCCAGATCGTCCTACCCGTCACCTGTCTGTCAAAGTGGAGCCACAACTTGTCTGATTCACGTAGGGACCATTCGCTCAGAACCCTTAGTTGGGCCGCCCTGTAGTAGGTGAGGAAGTCCGGTAGGGCTAGGCCCCCCTTCGGACGTGGTCTGGTTAATAGGTGATAGGGGAGTCGTGCGCGCTTCCCTTGCCAAATGAATTTGAGCATCAAGGTTTTCAATTCAGGGAAGAGGGCTTTGTCCGGCGGGATGGGGAGGCCCTGGAAGAGGTATAGAGACGTGGCAGGACATTCATTTTAATTGCGTTGATCCTGCCGATCCATGAGATGTAGGCTGTGCTCCATTTTTTACAGTCAGCTCTTAAGCGTTGCAAAGGCGAGGAAATTGGCCTTGTAGAGGTCAGTGATCTTGGGAGTAATTTGAATCCCTAGATAAGTGATGGCTTTACGTGCCCATCGGAAGGGAGATGTTTCCTCCAGAGTCTTTTGCGTGTCGGGAGGCAGGGTGAGATTAAGGATATGTGATTTAGTTAGATTGACTTTGAAGCCGGATACCATTTCAAATTGTTCTAGTTCCTGGTTAATAGCAGGGAGGGAGGTGGCCGGGTTAGTAACTGGTAAAAGAATGTCATCTGCAAATAAGGCGATCTTATGGTCGTCCGTCCCAAAGCGGATTCCCGTGATTGTTTGATTAGCACGAATCCGGGCTGCTAGGGGTTCAATACTTAGGGCGAAGAGGAGCGGGGAAAGGGGACATCCCTGTCTAGTTCCTCTCGCTAAGTTAAAAGTTTGAGGGCTACCCCATTTACCACTACTCGAGACCTAGGGGCACTAAAGTTGGCATGGACCATTGCAATAAAGGCGTCACAGAAACCGAATCGCCGCAGAGAGAGCTCCAGGAAGTTCCAGTCAACGCGATCAAAAGCTTTCTCTGCGTCGAGCAATAGTAGGACGGCAGGAATTTTCTTCTTTTGGGATTTGTCAATTAGATGAAAAATGCGTCTAAGATTGTCATGTGTCTGCCGCCTCTTGATGAACCCTGATTGGTCTGGATGGATAAGGTCAGGGAGATACGTCTCGAGCCGGGTAGCTAGCATCTTGGAGTACAGTTTGGCGTCTAGGTTAAGCAGGGCAATGGGGCGATAGGATGAACACCGCTGGGGGTCCTTTTCGGGTTTCGGGATGATAGAAATTAGAGCTTCGCCCATAGACGAAGTCACGGCCTGCTGGCTTGCGATGTCATTGTAGAGGGTGGTCAGGTGAGGGCCCAGGTCTGCAGCGAAAGTACGATAGAATTGGGCGGTGAAGCAGTCAGGCCCTGGCGCTTTGTGGCGTTTTAAGGAGTCTATGGCTGCCTGCACCTCCTCCAGGGTAATACGACCACCAAGCTTTTCATTGGCAGAGTCAGGGAGCTGGGGCAGGGTAATGGGAGCTAAGTATTGCGATTGCCTGGATTTGCTATGGGTGTCAGCTCGATATAGTTGTTGATAAAAGTCGTGGAATGCCTGAGCCTTCTCTTCCTCATTAGTGTGGGTTATGCCATGGTCGTCTAGGATCTGTTTTACGTATTCTTTCTCTTGTTTGACCCGTAATTGTTTGGCTAGTAGGGAGCCCAATTTATCTCTCCCTTCATAACCTCTGGCCTGGAGCCTCAGGATTGTTTTTTCTGCCCTGTTCGTGTAGATTGCATTGTTTCCCTTTGATGGCCGTGACCTTCCTCAGGGAAGGGGCTGAGGGATAGATCTTGTGTTGCCCCTCTGCCAACACCAACTCTTTTCCAGGTCTAAGCGGTCTTTGGTTTGGAGTTTCTTGAGAGGAGGCAAGAGAGATGCAGTGTCCCCTAACATGCGCTTAAACGCATCCCAGTTATTCGGTAAGGATGTATCGGTTGGATCATTAAGGAGAAAAAGTCTTTAATCGCTTTACGAAGGTCATCTCGGTGGAGACGGTCTCTGCATAAGAACTCTGGGAAGTACCATCTTGTGAGTTTAGAGCGTGGGGCTGGCCAATTTAAAAGGCAGGTCAGAGGGGCGTGATCGGAGATAGCGATAGGGAGGATGGCAGAAGCCGAGACCGCATGAGTGAACGATTGGCTGATAAAAATATGGTCAATGCAGGAATATGTTTTGTGGACATGAGAGAAGAAGGAGAAGTCCTTCTCGGTCGGATGGAGGTGGCGCCAGATGTCTGTCAGCCCTGATCGTTGCAGTGTTTGTTTGAGAGAAGTGGGAAATGTGCCTCCCCGGAGCGTTGTGTATGCGAGGAGTCCAGAAGGGGTCCCAGATGAGGTTGAAGTCCCCCATGAGGATGAGGGTCCCCTACTGCAAAACCCAGTAAGGTATCTAAAAGGAGGTGAGAAACTCAGCTTGCCCTGTATTGGGCGCATATACAGAAGCTATTGTGCAAGGCCTGCCCATCAGCGACCCCTTAACCATGACAAATCTGCCCTCTTTGTCCTTCTGTGTGGCCTCGTGGACAAAATGAGTGGAGGAGTGGAATATTAGGGGCGGCCCCATTCTGTTTCTTAGTATTGGTGGTTTGGTAGATCTGGGGGTAGCGCTTCTGCCTAAGTCTGCATTCTTCCCCCGCTTTATGTGGGTCTCCTGAATGGCCACAACCCACGGTCCCTGATCTCCTATATATTTCCAGAACTTGTGTCGTTTGTTAGGGAGTTGAGGCCCCTAACGTTCCAAGATAAGAGCTTAATCCCCATCTTCCCAGTGAGAGACAGTCCTGCTGATATCAGAGCCTCCCCTCATCTCCCCCAGCTCTCCCCCACCCCCGGTACATCCCCCCTGGGTGGAACACCTAAAAGAAAAAAATAGAATCAATACAAAAAGAGAACGAACAACATTCTTCGTAATCTTCGAAGTCAGCATTGTCGAAGGTCCTCAGGGGTAGGACCAGTCCTGCACCAAGCAGTCCGCTAAGTATAGTAGATGACCCTCTGATCGGTATCGTGTAAGCTGGGAATGTTCGAGGGGTCGCCAGTGGTCCATCGTGCGGCCTGGTATGTGTCCTGCAGTAGACCTCCTGTTGAGGAGGTGAGAGTCCATTCCGCCTTTGGGGGACGGGGGTGCCTTCGGCAAGTGTAGTAGGGCAGAATGCAGAGGGTGGTCATGGAGTCTTTTTGCCAGTGGTCGGAACCGTCTGCCAGACCTCATTGGACTCCTTGCTTCTCGTTCGTCCCCCGGCGGTACCCGGAGGGGTCGGGCTCCCCCGGGGTGAAGCGTTGTAGAGGCCAAGCAGTCTCGCGGCGCCCTCCACCTCAGTGAAGTGGTATTGTTTATCCTCGAGAGTAAAGGCGATTCCAAAGGGGTACGTCCACCTATATCTAATCTGTTTGTCTACTGCAGAGCGGTGGTGACAAGACGAAACTGCTGGCGGCGCAGCAGCGTAGCCGGGCGAGATCCTGAAACAAGGTGCATGATCCTCCCCGGTAGTCAATGGTGTCCCGCCCTCGGGCTTTGCGGAGCACCAGCTCTTTTGTTTTGAAGGAGGCAAATTTGGCTAGGATGTCTCGGGGACGTTGATGTTTCCCTCGCGGGGTCGGGCCCACTCTGTGAACACGGTCCAGTTGAAACGGCGGGCCATCGCTGCCTATAATGGCGGTGAAGAGGGCAACAATATAGTGCTCCAGGTCAGTTCCTTCTCGTCCTTCCTCCAGGCCGCGCACTCTAATGTTCTCCCCGCCGGGAGGCGGTTCTCTAGGTCCTCGCATTTGAGGAGTGCAGAGTTCAATTGTGCTGTGAGGGCTTCGGCGCCGTCTTCAAGCGGTTGGAGTCGATCCTCGAGAGTCTGACATTTGGCCTCCAAGTCTAGGGTGCGGGTCCCCACGGAGTCCACGTCAGCACGGAGATCGCAGATTTTGAGGCCATATCAGACTTGAAGGCGTCGAGAGAGGCATTGATGTCGGCTTTAATATCGTCTCGGAGTTCTTTTTGAAGTCCCTGAGCGTGGCCAGGAGTTCATCGCGGGACAGCGCCATCGTCCCCTCTATCTGGGTGTGCTCACTGTTCGGTCCGTTACCCTTGTCAGAGTTGCCAAGTAACCCGAGACCTTGTTGGACTGTGTCCTCTTGGGCGGCATATGGGCGATTCATAGGGCCCGGCCACCCTTTGGCGTGTCAGCACACTCCCCGCACCCACGGCCGCGACGTCCGGGCTCGTGGTGCAGTGAGTAAGTCACGGGATCTAAGGGTCCTCTCTGCAGTCAGGTGGGCCCCCCCGCTGCTCCCAGGAGGCGTCTCGCGGGAGCTCAGTGGGCTACTACGAGGCCTCAAGTAGCCTCAGAAGCTTGGTGTGTAAGGGCTCAGGCGGCCATCTTAGGGTCAGGCAGGGAGGACAGGCAGGCTTGATGTGTAGTGTCACTCATGATTGCAAGGTCCCAGCCAGTAATCCTGTTGTGCAAGGGCCCCCTTTGAGCAGCGCAGTTAGCAGTGAGAGGCTGGAGGCACTTCTAAGCAAACTGGGGTCCCCGGGAGTCGGCGCACTCTCTCACCTCAGGTCACCGTGGTTGTCAAGTCGGCATGGAGGGACGTCATCGCCGGATGCGAGGTGCTGACAGGGGGCCGTGTGCAGGGCCCCGCCGGCGCTTGGATCGGTTGAGGTGCGGTGTCCGTTTCAGTGGGCTCCGGGGGCAAGGGTTCCTGCATCACGTCGCCTGCCGTGTGGAAGCCACTGCCACGCACTGTTGGTATCACCGCTCGTTGTTAATGCGGGACCCCCAGCCGATGGTCAGTCGTCCCAGCCGCAGTCCGCGAGGCCCGGGGAGTGCGCTCCCGCCGCTGGACTCACCCGGTGCCGAGAAAGGGCCAGTTGCGCCGGGAACTCTCTAACGGCAGGGCCCGGCCGCCACATCGCGCCACTGGCCGTGCTCCGCCGCGGTAGGGAAAGCGGGGCTAGATCTCCTCATGGTCACCGCCAGGTCTTGAAAACAGTGGCCGAGTGGTCACCCGTCATTCCTGGCGTCGTTGCGGTGTCGTAGGTGGGCTGGTTATGCAGATGGAGGTCTCAACGCGGACGCCGGTGCAGGAGCCGAGCAGGATCACGTCCTTGCGGCCATGACAGCTGGCCACGCCCCCCCAACCTTTGCTTTTTTCAGTGAATTTCTATGGGTTTTTTAAACAAAGTAATAGTTAATTGCCATACATAAACCCAATCCTCAGCGCATGGCCCTCAGCGGGGGGTTGGCCGCAGCCAAACCCACACTGCGCACAGCCTTGTGCAGTGGGAGGGTGGCCACAGGGCCTGGCCACAGCATACCATTCAGTTGAGAACGGCAGGGGGTTGGCCAAAGGGCCTGCTCTGCGACCAGGCCTTGTGGCCAACTCCCACCCCCCCCCCCCTGCATGCATGGAGGGTTTGGCCACAGGGCCCAGACGTGGGGACCCCATTCCCCAGAGCCTTTTTTTTTTCTTCTTATAAATGGGAGGGGGCTGCATGGCTCACCTCCCCAAACCTATTATGGTCCTGGGGACTCCATCTCCAAGGGCCAAATATATTTTTAAAATCCCCGAGCCTTGTTAGGCCCTGGGGACCCCATCCCCCAGAACCCCTCATTTCAATAAAGGGGAGGGTGCCCGTGCCCCCCCCGAGCCATTATCAGCCCTGGGGAACTTATCCCTTGGGCCCTCCTCATATAGCTTATGAGGCTATATGAGGCCTCATAAGCTATATGAGGAGGCCTCCAGAGGCCCAGGGACTGAAATTTTACAAAAGAGGGAGGGGCCACGCGCCCCTGTTCCCGGGTCTCTAAAGGCCCCGGGGAGCCCACCCCCACCAATAACTGACTTCTCTAGGATTTTTGTACTGTATTGTAATTACATTTATATTGCACTTACTACCTCTGACGAGGCATCAAATCGCTTTTTCAGCGAGTAGCATGCTACTCTGGAACCCATAAAGGATTAGTGGTGAATTAGTATAGTAAAAAACGAAAGTAATTTGAGTGGTGGATATGTTAGTCAGTTATTTGGATTGAGAAGGATAGTGGAGGGATAGAAGAGCGAAAAAGTTTTGCTTTTAAATGGCGCTTGCTACCCCTGATGGGGTGTTCAAGATCTTTCAGCGAGTAGCATGCTACTTCGGAACCCATAAAGGATTAGTGGTGAATTAGTATAGTGAAATATGAAATTAATTTGAGTGGAGGACATGTTAGTATGTTATTTGGATTGAAAAGGATAGTGGAGGGATAGAAGAGGGAAGGATTGACTTTTTGTTTTTATTTTTTTGGAGTTCATAGCAGTAGGAGGATAATAATAATACACTCTTTATTGATTGGTTTAAAAAAAAAAAAAACATTTACAATTTGAAACATGACTAAATTGAACAATAAAAATGTAATAAATGTTAAAAACTGTGGATATAAAATTACTTAAAATTAGGGGGGCCATTATGGGCTAATAATGTTCTGATAAAGGACTTTGCTCTGGATTTCTTATAGTCTCTGATTTAATACTCGAGTCTATTAACTCAGCCGCCATGCTGTGATGAGGAGGATTTGGGTGTGATTGTGGCTTCTAATAGTTTTGACGCTTTGTAAACAAGTTTCGTGAGCCCAATGTTTAGCTTGGTGTTGTCAGGGTTAAGAGCGGCCATTATTGCTTGGCGACAAGATCGAACTCCCTACGTAATACATTGGCCTCGCAGCAGTGACCGTCTTGCTTTGAGCAATGCAGGGCATGCACAGACGATGTGTTCCATTGTTTCAGAATGATAGCCACACAACCTGCATTCAGTGCTACTGCCTGGCTGGCGCCATTCATGAAGGTTCTTCAGAAAGGGCCAGTCACCCATCCTCAAGGCTAAAAACGTATGTTTCCCAAAAAGTGCATATGTACTCGATAGGTAGAGCGGCTGGACACCCACTTTAAAATTAGCAATCACAGCCCAAGCGTGTCTCCTCTTTGACAGTATTGCCCTGTCCGAGTGAAAAGACCACAATCTAACGTTTTTTTTAATGGCGGTCTTTAGTACCGGGTGTGAGGGGTTTGTTTCCCAGAAGTCTTTTACACCTAGTAACTGTAAACTGCGATCCAGGAGTTGCCGATGCTTATGGCTGGTCTGATTTTTCTGTATTTCCTGCCATAGTCGGGCCTCCAAGGAACCCTCCCGGGCACGGCGCAGTCTGTGACACAGTTTGATAAATGCGCCTGCCTCCACTCCATGATGATCTTGAAGTCCCAGTTCGAGTCTCACTTGGGCTGGCGAGGCAGATTTTGACAACCGAAAAGCTCTTTAAAAATTTTTGTTGTTAACTTATTTATTAATGTACTGGTTGTGCCCTTAGTGATCTCGTGCCCATACGTCAGGGAGTTGATTACTTTAGCCTTCATTACTTTCAGCATGGGGGTTAGGCTGGGACCTAATAGCAATTTTGCTAATTTTGCAGCGGCCACTTCTAATGACAGGGCTTTGGTTTTCTATGCTTCTTTATGTTTAATAGCAGTAGGAGGAGGTTTGGGATGGGTAAAAGGGAGGTGGGACGGGAAGAGTCAGAGGGAAGGGTTAAGAAAGGCTTGTTTTAAGGGATCGAAATAGTAAAAGGTACGAGATGATGCAAGGAGAGGTAGAGTAGGGAAGTGTCTAAAAAGGGTTATTTTGGGGATCATAGTAGTGGTATGGGGTTTGGGAAGAATGAGAGAGTGGCGGTAGATATAATGATAGAGGTATAGGCTAAGTAATAGGGTAGTGCATTGGAAAGAGTAGTAGAAAGAGGTTTGAGATCAGTCAGTTGAGGTAGAGGATATATTGAGAGTGGTATAGGGTGAGAAATAGGGTAGTGCACTGGATATGCCAAATTAGAAGAAAAGTAATAAATATATAGATCCATAAGTACATGGAAGGTATATAGATGCATAAAGCAAGGTAGCATATGTAGTTTAAAAGACGCATTGAATAAACTCCGGCTTTCAAGTGGTGTTGTACTTTAAATTAATTTTATTTCTTTAATTATATTTTTTGTAATTCAATAGTGAAGCAATTGTAGATAGTTATGATAAAAGATTTACTTATTTATGCAGTCACATACATGTTAAAAACATAGAATAATGCAACTATCAGTAATATGTACATTTGTTAAGTAGAGCTAGCGAATATCTATATTTTTTTAATAACAATTATTCTACACGTTTATACAAAGCAATACATATATATAGGTACAATCTATAGTACAAAAAAAAGCTTATATACAGAGGTATATGCTGAATATTTCTGTTTGCGTATGGTGGTTATGTGGGGAAGACCAATTCTTGAGTAGTTTTCTGAAGATAAGGTGGTAATCCGTGGATCTTATGTTCAGGGGTAAAGAGTTTCATAGTTTGGCTGCTTGAACAGAGAAGGATGGGCCACCCATGGTTTTTTTCTTGTACTTTGGAATTTTGAGACAAGGTGCCACTCTAGAGCGGAGGTTCCTTTGTTGAATGTGTTTGGTGATTTTATTCCTGATGAAGAGCGGTCCCGTTCCATGCATCGCTTTGTGGGTGATACAAAGCAGCTTGAACGTGGATCTTCTGGCAACTGGTAAACAAATATTTTAGTATGCTTTTATAGAAGTATTAATCAAGATATAAACTCATGGATATTTAAAATAGTTTGTGATTAATCTCAAAGAATGTTTTACTTCATTTCATCTACACTGTCTTTATTTAATGGAAATGATTGTATTGAATAGTTTGCTGTGAGGTTTCATCACATTAAATGCAACCTTTCTCTTCTCAGTGTTAGTTACTATGAACAAAAAAAATACATAATCAGTTCTCAAAAATGTTATAATTTGGATTTAAACAGATGCCTTATCTAAACAGTTGAACAGTTGCAGATGAAATCCTTTAGAAATGCTTAATTTTCACACTTTGTACTAGTGCGGTGATATGCATTTTCTGTTTACAAACTACCCCGATCCTCGCAGAGCTAGCCAATACAACGTTCTATGGCGCCATAGTTCATCGCTTTACATTAGCTTGGTACATTTAAAATATTAACAATTTACCTATCAGAAGATATCTTAAAAGAAAATCTCCCGATACGGTGCATGCGACCAGTGATAAAGCGGTACCTCGAGTAAAGGTACACAAGAAATTCAACCAAGACATACGAAAGGTGGATGCCTACACTACCTATGAAGAATGAGTTTATTCTAACGCTGGCAATATTACGGTTTTTCATGGGAACAGATGACAGCAGGAAGCTTAACATTTACTTAGGGGTGCGGGATCTCATTCCAGATTCGGAGCAGGAAACATGTATTGAAAAAAATAGTTACAGAACGATTCCCTATTAACCCTTTTGAGGTACAGGAAAAGCGGCCCAGTGCTTCATGCATCAACATTCAGTGTTCCCCCGAAAAGGGGTGGTTTTTGGACTCGTGGGAACAGGAGGTTGTTCCTCCTAAACCCGCGAAGTGTGTTTACAGATGGACTATATCAAATTCTGACTGTGATGGGAGTGCCGCGCCTGATGCTGGGACGACTGGCGGGCTACACGGTTGAACAAAAATAAACCTGCGCTTTAATGGAGTTTTCCAAAATGGCATTTCGTGCGGATTGCAAACAAACATCAGTGTAGGCGTCATCAGTTGTCACTCAAATATAATATTAAATTATCTTCTTAATGTCTGCATTGGTTCAAATATAGATTTGTGCACTTCAAACATAGAAACTATGTGCACGTTTTTCCAGGATGTACGGAAGGAATGGCAAATCCTGGTTGTGCTTTAAGCTATCAGCACCACTGAAGCATTTCATCTTTCATTGCCCATAATTTGACGTCTTGATATGATCGGGCTGTTGACTGTCTAGGATTACATTTTCCATGATGCCAGTTCGTATTTTCCTTTAAGGCCTGGTTGAGTCAGTAATTTAGAAGCCACTCACTGGTAGTGATCACTTGTTCCCTGCAAAAGTTAAATAAAGGCGTTTTTTGAGGAAACATGCCTAGTAGTCAACTGAAACACAGCCAGATTCGCTGTGGCTTAGTTATAACTTATAATAAACGTCTTTAAGGCCTTGTCGAACTGCCTCGATTCGGGAGACGGTGGAATCTCATTCTACAAGGGTGGAGGTGGAGTCTAGTGTTAAACTATCCATCACATCGCAATTTAGGTATGGGTTTAGCCAAGACCTGAATTACTAAAATTATATACATAACTTACTTATAAGGCACTTTCAGGCAGCCCTCTTCATCCATTGGTCTGTTGTTGTGTCAGTCATATTTTTATTCCCTTCACTAAATCATACAGCATGGGGAAATTGGTCAGCCCTCTTCAGTACATTGTCTAACTACATTGTGAGGGACAGCCTTTCTGCCTTTTCACAAGTAACACACGCGTACACAAAGTTTTCATAAACCTACGTTACTATGGCAACATGTGTTTAGACCATAAAATATTTTTGCTTTTAGGATTGTTTGTTATTTGCGGAGGGTTTAGAAGCTCCCCCAACAATTACATTTTGCTAAATCAATGACTAAGCAAAACAAGCACTGTCGTAGCCAAAGTGCTGGCTGCCAGTGCAGACCTATTGGCTTTCCAAAGCAGAAGTAGGCAACTTAGTCAAACTAAAAAATACCTGGTCACATTATCAAAGGATGATCCAATTTTACACGCTGTGTGAAAGTCAAAGTTAATAAGGGCAGTGCCATAGCCCAAGATGGCGAATGTTGTAAAATAGAGAGTGGCAAAGTGGAATAGTAACAAATCATTGACTATGATTGTTGGAAATGGCCCTTTTTGCAGGGTTATCCCCAAACTTTTGCTTCTTCCTCCTACTTTTTCCTGATCTGTGGTTGTTGGCTTTAGGACTCTGGGCACTTTACCACTGCTGATCAGTGCTAAAGTGCATATGCTCTCTGTGTAAATTGTTATTGTGATTGGTTATCCATGATTGGTATATTTGATTTACTGGCAGGACCCTAGTAAAGTGCACTAAGTGTGCCAGGGCTGGTAAATCAAATGCTACTAGTGGGCTTGCAGCACTGATTGTGCCACCCACATGAGTAGCCCTGAAAAGTTGTCTCAGGCCTGCCACCGCAGTGCCTGCGCGCAGTTTGTTAACTGTCATTTTGACCTGGCCAGTGTACCCACTTGCCAGGCCTTACACTTCCCTTTTCTTACACATAGGACACCCCTATGGTAGGCCCAAGGTACCCCCCTGGGCAGGGTGCAGTGTATGTAAAAGGTAGGACATGTACTAGTGTGTGTACCATGTTCTGATAGTGAAATACTGCCAATTTCGTTTTTCACTATTGAAAGGCTATCTTGCCCATAGGACAGAATGGGGAATGCTGTGTAACATTTTACAAGCATATCTTCCCATAGGAGTGAGATCAATAATTGGAGTCTGGTATCCCTGAACTCAGAATTTAATAACACATCTTTTAGTAAGGATGGTTTTTAAATTCTGTGTTTGAAAATAGCACTTTTAGAAGGTGGCTATTTTCTTGTTCAACCTTTTTGTGTGCCTCTGCCTGGTTGTGGATTGACTGTCTGGCTTTGGAGTGAGAGGGACTGGGGGTGGCTCCAGGAGTCTGGGTGAGTCAGCCTGGGCTGAATAGGCCGATCTGCATTTGGAGTGGTGGGAGGAGTAGTACCTGTCCCTGACTAGGGCTGTGCCTGCCTTCCACAAAAGACTGGCTCCACCTCCTGCGGTGCGTCTGAAGACCCTGGCCCACACTGACAAAGGAAGAAGTTGTGCACTGGCAGATTGCACCCAGAACTGGTTTGGACTGGGTTCAGACCCCTTACACCTAGAGAACAAAGACATTTGGGGTATAAATATTAGAGCTGAAACCCTGTACTTTAGACTACTTTGTGATCAAGAGGAACCTTCTACCAAAGAGGACAGCTGAGGAGACCGAGGAGAAGCACTACCCTTGCTGTGTGTCTGGGGTTGGCCTGCAGTTTGCTGTTTCTGCTGAGGAGAAGACAAAAGGGACTTTGCTGTGTGCTGTGTCCCTCTCCTGCTTGAAGAAGGACTTTGCTGTGTGCTGCATCCATCTGTAACCGGAAGAGAAAGTCTCCAAGGGCCTGAGAAGAGCTGGCCTCCTGTTGTGGGAACTCAGGAACATCAAAGATTCCCCCCATCGTCTCAGCGACGCTGTGCGCGTGTGCTTTTTGCAGCCTGAGACTGTCGTGTGGTCCGCTGTATCCGTGTGCCTGAAGCGCACTTTGACCGCACTGAGCCCTGCAGCGTAATCGTCATACCGCTGCTAAATCACCACCCCGGCCCGAGCCGTCATCCGAAGAGGAGCTGTGAGTGAACATCACCGCCGCCGGCACGAGTATCTGCCCAAGATCAAGGAGAAGAGAGGGAGCGCCGTAACCCGATCGGCTACAGCGCGTCGCCTGGCAACCGGAGTCCCCCCAGCGAGGGAACAGCTGCTTCCGTCCGAGTCGCCCAGCAGGACGTCAGACGCGAGGGAGGAGGAGAGCAAGGCAACCCCCCAGGTAACGATCTGGCTCCGGTCCAGAGCCGCTGCGTGTGTCGCCGCCTGGGGCGGGTTGTGAGTCTGAAGAACTGCTCCAGGCCCCCTCGCATAGCGAAGCCTCCGCTTCGAGCACCCCTGTCGGCCCGTACTTGCCCTGAAGAGCGTAGCAGCACCGGGGCCCGTATTTGCACACTACAACTTGATCTTTTAATATTTGGGGGCATAACTTGGCACACGCTGACTGCGGAGTCAGCCTATCACGTGGTGAGAAGCCACAGCCACGAACGCACCGGGAAACGGTGCCGAAGAGAACTGGGTTGTGAAATTCTTATTAAACCTACACAGAAATACGAACCTGCAAGTTATTTTTCATAACATCCTGAAAAGTCAGTTAACCCGAGTACGCATATGTTGGATTTTTGTCGTTTTGGTCTTGTCAAGTTAGATAAAGATACCTTTATTTTTCTAAACCTGTGTGGTGTCCATTTGTGGTGTTATCACTGTGTTACTGTGAGTGTTGGTACAAATACTTTACACATTGCCTTTGGGATAAGCCTGCCTGCTCTTGCCAAGCTACCTAGGGGGTGAGCAGGGGTTATCTAGAGTGTGTTTCCCCCTTACCCTGACTAGAAGCAAGGATCCCTATTTGGTCAAAGGTACCTACCTCTGCCAACTAGAGACCCCCATTTCTAACAATGATGGAAAAACTCTTTCAGTGACAACTTTGACAAATACAACTTGGCCATAGTGGGAAATAGAAACTACAATAATGAAGAGGTTGTCAATGAACCGACAGCAAGCTCTCAAAATGCTTCTCTTTCCATTCGTCTCTCCAATGCAGTAATTCTAGGAGTGTCACAGAACAGATGGAGTTTTCAAAATGCATCTCAGTTCACTCTTTACCAAGACACACGTGATGCAGTCAAATGTCAGCGAAGAATCCGCAAGCACATACTCCTTATTCCTTGTATCTTCGACAAGAGCCTACACTGCTCCCCCAACTTCTGTCCCATGTTGGTGCGCCCCAACTGAAGGTTCTCTCAAGATTCTAACGACAGCTGTGGCTGGCAGGGGAAGAAGGGGCTTACTCCTACTGCGCCTGAGGAGTAAACCTCGATCGTTTATGACCTGTGCACCGTGAACTTTCAAAAAAATACTCCTGAAAAAAGTTGCGAAAACCTAGTAAATGACTAGCTAAAAGGTGTTCAAGATGCTGCCCCTCGGAATTATAATATGCCAAGCAGGTATGAGCCACATTACTAAGAACAAGATGGGCACTGGCAATGAAGATAGGCGGCCTGAAATGTCATCCCAACTACACAATGTTATATGTTAAAAGCATTGGAGTGACAAGGGAATGCTTTTCCTAGCACACCTACAGGTCACGTTAGGACTAGTATGAACAGCAAGACCAGCCCAGAAATAATTCAGCAACTTATCACCTGGCACATAAATAGAAAAACTACTCAATGTACGACTGTGATAACTCGCTTTTATTATAACTTTTCATACTGCATTCCTGCCATTGTAAGTGCTGTAATTGGAAGGTGTTACTATTATCCAATTTAATGGTGCTAGATTGCCTACCTGGTAACGATGCTACGCTGAGGTAGGCCCTCCAGGAGTCGAACAAGGGGCCTTGAGATGACAGCAGGCGTCCTAAGACGAGCATTTAACACACTTAGCCATAATTCCCGTGATAGAACATTTGCCTGCCTACCTCGCAGGCCTCCTGCGTATAAAACCATATTCATGTTTCCAAAGTTGAAAAAAACACCCATTGCAATGAAAAGCAGCGACCAAAGTTAACTGCTCTACAAACCAGGCAGACTAGATAAACGCAACCAGTAAGAAACTGGCCATAGCTGCGTGGGGTATTATACAATATTATCGACAAATCGTGAACTTTAAAGATTGAGTTAGTTCTTCCAGGACAGATTTTAGTAATATGTAACTTCAGCGCAAAAAAATGCCTGCGAGTGATCGGGGGCCTCTCGCTATCACACAGGCGTAAAATAGGAAGGTCTGGGCCATGCCCAGCACGCCTCGACAGTGTTACCTCACTGTGCACGCCAGAGTCTGGACGAACGACAGCACGGTACCACAGGAAGAAGGAAGGCAAGGCGGAGAGGACCCTATCGGTCGTCGCCAGAGGACGGACTGCAGGATACGTTGGCCGGGCCCACATTTTAGTAAGCGGTGCATATTAAGGAAATAAAGATGCAGTGGGGCAGTGCTTAATTTGTAAAAAAAAACACAAATGTAAGTGCCAGAGCCCTAGTCAGGAGACCAATGCAGCTTGCACCACACATTGCCCCTGCCATGCTGCCAATGGTAGTAACACAAGTACTAACCATCACACTTCTACAAGTGTGACAATTCAGATAATTCCAGGATTTCAGAGCTATGAGAATGGCTTGGGCGACAGGTAGTACCCATTTCCAAGGTATATTGAATTAATGAACAATTGTGGTTTTGCTCATCTCTTAATTAGACAGCGCCACCATGTGGCAGTCTGTCATAAGTGCAGGTGCCGAACACCAGAACCCCCATCGGCTCAAATTGAGAACTGGGCAGAACCACAAAAGGAGGTCTCTTGCATTCGAAACGCAGGCTGTGCCACAGTTACCTCTCCATGTCGGTTACATGGTGTCCAAACATGGCTAAAGGAACTACTTTCAGTGCAGGCAGGCACACCAAATTCAGGAAAGTGGCCATTTCCCTGAACAGCGCGCCCAGTGTAGATACACCACTCATCTATCAATGAGCATTTTGCTAAATTAGACGAACGCCATCCGTCGTGACCAACAGAGTAATTAACCAATGGATGTGTGCTGAGCAAATTGTCTGGGACGCACTATAACCAATGCCTGGGAGGGTGGCACCTGACCCATTTCTCTGTGATGCCATTCTCTCTGCAATGAATGGCGCAAACGCTATTAAACCTCTCAAAAGGGGTGAACTGTTTGTAAGCTACACATATAACGCGATTTATGTCTAAGTTCAAAAATATTATAAGGACTCAACCAAAAATCCTTTAAACCCATGGCAGTGACGGCTAGCCAATGGACACAATGATTCCACATTGGGGGCCAATCAGAAATATGGAGACCAGAAGTATTTTGCTGATAAGAACATACCTTGAAGCACAGTTTAAACACGGTTAAGCTCTGGTTTTTGTAAACGGTCAGTGCATGTTTAAAATGTAAACGACGGCGTCACTTTCAACTTTAATAAACTTCCAGGGTAATGTGCACTGGAGCCACTTTCATCGCCAAACAATATAGCAAAATGTAAGTCACAGCAATACTTAATTTGTAAAAAATTGAGTGCCAGGGCCCTAGCTAGGAAGCCACTGCAGCTTGCACCATCCATTGCCCTTACCAGCGCTGCCAATGACAGTACCAACACAACTAACCATCACACTCCTGCAAGCCTCAGACTGACAATTCAGACTATTACAGGTTCCCTAAGCTTTAAGAATGGCATAGGAGGCAGGTATTAGTCAATGTAATTCTCGGATGAATTAATAAACAGCTGTTGTGCTAATCACTAAATTTGACAAAGAGCGCCACCATGTGGCAGACTGTTATAAGTGCCAATGCTGACAATTAAGTGCCAGTGCCGACCACCGGAAACCACCGGCTCAAATTAAGTACTGAGTCACGGGATACTAGCATGACAGACCAGTGGCATGGCACAGTTACGTCGATTTGGTGTCCAAAATAAAAGAAAGTGCAATTTGTTTCCTGCAGAGCTGATGCAAACCAAAGGGTCAGAACAGCACACAGCACTTTAACACTATAAAACAGATAGAGAGAAGCTGCGTCTTGATAGGTTACTCATGATATATTTAGCAAGTCAAAGACTGTTGAACTGACATTTAGAGAAATAACCAAGAGTGGACTGGAAGGAATACACACTGCCCTGTAAGCCAGGTAACGATACTCTGGGACTGGGAAATGAGGATTTAATTGGGCCACACATAACGAGGGCCAAATTGTGCAAATTGGACTTCTTGAACCGACTGGGCCCATTTCTGATTCTTCATTCCATGCTGGTGTTTCCAAACATCTTACACGGATTCTCTTAGATGGTACCACCCACGAGCATTAATGAGAGAGTTATACCATTATTCACTGGAGAAACATTTCATATGTCAGCAATTCCATATATTGCTATGTGATCCTTGATTAAATATACTGTAATCAGATTATCCTAAAAATCTGATTGTCTCTGGTTCAGTGGCCTAGCCGTGTCTTGGGTCCTAATAAAAGCAACAAAGAAGAGCCTGTTCACGTTCCAGGGTGCTACCAAAATAGTTGCAGTTGATTGAGCCACCCGCGCCCGTCGAGCCTCAAGGCACCAGTGCCTTTGCACCTACTATATTCATTATAGCCAGACTGCGACTTGTAGGTCTCAATTTCGTATTCTACCTCTCCTCCCCATCTGCGTCCATGACTCCCCCCGGCTCCTCCTTCTCTTGGACTCTCTCCTCTCTATTATCTTCCACTCTCTACACCCACTTCTCTTTCTCATCCTTATCTCCTCTTTCCCACCATCTCTTCGCCCATTTCCCCTCTTCCCATTTCCCTCCACTTTTTCCTGATCTTGTTTCCCTCTACTTTCTACTTCCAACCCTTCTCTCCCTCACCTTCCATTTAATCTCCTTGTACTGTGTCCTCTTACTCCCTTTCCCTTCCACATCCACACGTTCTCTTCGCTTTCCTCTCCCAGTCATTCCTCCAGATGTCTCACATGCTTATATCAAGCACTTTCTACTCCCTATCCGCTTTTGCTTGTTCTCATCTCCTTTTCTCTCTCTCCCTGGACCTTACATATTTTCCTTTCCCATCATGCTTTATGGCCCATGCCCCCATACACCCTCTTTTTTTCCCCTCCCTTTTCTCTCTATTCTGCATGTCTCTTATGCTGCCCACTGGGTTTCGTCCTCCTATTTGGCACAGCCAAACCTCACCTTTGCTACTCATTTCTCTTTCTCCACACTCTCCATTTGTGCTATCCCTTTCTCTTTGCAAACTGTCTCGCCCTCTCGCTTTTCTCTCCTCCATATCTCGTTCATTCCCCTCCTCTTCCATCACTTTACTTCAATGTTTTACTCTTCCTAGCTTGTCTCAATTCCTCCATCCCTTCTCTTTCTTTGCACTCTCGGTCCTTCCCATCTTCGTTCTCATGTTCTCCTTTCCACACTTCCCTCTGCTCTTCTGCACTTCTCACCGTCGACAATATAAGGGCCAAGAATGAAGGACTTCCGAAATTTTTAAAAATTATTTAAAAAAATGTGAAGGGCAAAATAACTGAATGAAGGGGCCCTACCATACTCCACTTTGCCCATTTGTACATTCAGAGTGTAAGCTTAACCCAAGGAGTTTGGGCTGGTGTCCTAGGAGATTGCTTTAGGTCTATTTTGCTATCTTTGGAATTTGTGTATTCTTTACATAGTGATATCTGTATTTGACATGATTGTCACTTAATTATCAGTGGTGTTTTGGGGAGCACGTGTAATCCCTTCGGCATTGGCACATGATTTTGCGATTATTTTCTCATAATGGTTATAAATTGTAAGTGATGGAACAACGTTGGTACACTGTACCTTGTCCCGATTTGATATATAAAAAAAAAGTGACTCAATTAATGGTGGTAGGCAACTGATTAGCTTGGTTTGACTGAATTATTCGGTCTTTACCTTCTTACTAATTATCCCTCGGGTTGGGTTGTTTATTGGTTATTCTTAACCACATTTCACAATTAAGGTGTGTTTAAAATAATTGACTGTAGATAGAAGTTCAGTGTTGAATATATCAGAGAAAGACACCCATCTCCTCTCTCTACTTCACAACCATCTGTACTGTGGCACCACCAGAGAGCCAGCTCCAGAGAAGAAATGTCAAGAGCCTGTGTCCCCAACAAATGGTGAAGAGAAGTAGGTTAGCCAAGTAGCATAAAGAAGGAGAGCACTCCAACCCAGGCCTCAGCGCGACGAAGGAGAGGAGGCATCACAGCAGGACAGAAGCACACTAAGACCGCATCGTACCGCACCCTCAGCACACATCGTGCCACAAGCCCACCAACCATGTGCCTGATGGCAGCGACACCTCAAGGCACAAATTCTTATCACCCAGAAAAAGAAGGCAGGAACACAGTTCCCTACTGCCCACAGAAGGTGATCCTGGAAGAGGGAACACCGTGGAGTAGGAGCGCCATGAAGATCACTGAAGAGGGAGCACGCAATAGGTGGCCGAATGCCACACAGCCCTAGAGAAGACAAGGAGAATCAGATCAGCGACAGCCCTGATCATTACCGAGTTGGAGTCCAACACCCAAGGCCAGACTACTGAGACAGTCAACCACTGTTGGTCGTTCCCAAAGAAGGTGCATAACACTGCACCTAGAAGAAGAAGAAGAAGAGACTCTAGCAACAAGAAGTCTCAACTGCATCATTGGATGGTAAGTGCATGTCGAAGCACCAAGGACAAAGAACAGGAGAAAGTGGAAGTGTGACCAACCGGTTCACACTGGGAAACCTGATCGCCAACCAAGCCCAGGAGGGAAGCTCAAGACTGGCCAGGCCTGGAAGGCGTGCTTAAGATGAATCAAGCCACTGACAGAGCGCATCTATCCACAAGAAGAAGCCACCAAGGTGAAACTAGGACGGCCTGCTGCGGGCACAGCAGGAGAACTGTGAGCAAGCCACAAGCATGCATAAATAGTCTCTCTGCCCTAAGTCCAGCTGGAGAACTAGGAGTAAGCAGCAAGCATGCGCAGTCACTGCCCCACGCTTTCCAGCATAACCGTCCAGACATAGTAACTGCTGGCTCAGTAACCCAGAGTATCCAGGCAGAAGGATAGAGGTGCCTCTACAAATAAAGTACATAAGCACCTGGCCACAATCATTCCAAGTTGTTGATGATCCAAGAAGGAATGCCTGCAACCATCAAGGCAAGTCATCACACCGGTCATACAGGTTCACCACTTGACTTGCAACCCCCTCATGCCAGCCCAACTTGTGTCATCACTGCCACCGATGGAGCATCGAACAACTAGAATGGAGTCGAACACAGTTTGTTATACCTAGAGGTAATAAGCACGAGTGACATTCGGAAGTTTCAGTCAACCAGTGGCTACCTTCTCACCATGCCTGCATTCTGATCCCGGTGGCAAGAGCACGTCTTGACCATGACCCACCTACCCATGCAGTTGCACGAGTGACTAGACAGCTGCTTTGTGGCACCGCAGGAGCACTGCTACACCTCGCCCATTGCAGACCACACGCAGTCTCATGGCAACCCATCCAAGGGGCCTCCCCAATTGCGAGCTAGTCTTGAGACTGCCATACTGACGGATTTCAGAAGGTAGTAGGGCCCCAGAGCGGAAACCTCAACAATTCGCAGCATGCCAAGACTGTCTTCAAGGAGTCCAGCAACACCACCAATGCAACCTTTGTGATGGACTCAGACAACGTCTGTGACACACCCTGTTTTTAAACTGTTGACACCAACCATGAATCATCTGGAGCATCAGCAGAGTGGACAACTCCACACAATGGACATGACTCCAGCCAGCAGGCAGCCAGAAGGGTTTTGGATGTGGTTGAACCAGTGTTCAAGTCCTGTTTCACACAGATTAAAGTATGAATGTGAGCAGAGATGTCCTGTTGTAGCCAGTGTCATCCGTCCAGGAGTCCACTGCTGTCCTGCTGAGTGACTCGAGAGACTGATGGACTACATGGTATCCAGTTTATTTTTGTTTTGTTTCTACAGGTTGGACTTGATGTCCTTTCTTTTGGATTTTGAGAGGAATATAGTGTTCTGCTGGACAAGTCATGCAGCAGCCTCTCCCTAGGTGCAGTGCTTATACATACCCCACATCCATACAACACAGGCGCCACCAGACAGGTGACCTGGTTACTAAAAAGGGCCCGGGCGCTGGTAGCCAGTTACCTATTCCTAACAGTAGTGTCTGTGTCCCTTATTTTATTAGCATGCAGGCTTAGGGCCCACAACGTATGCAGAACTGTTCAAACCTATTGAAAAACATGGCAAACAAGACCTCAAATGGTTAGTAGTCTTTGTTGTCGAAAAGACTCCCCTAGGAGGTGACACAGAAAGGGTCCTGCTTAACAAGGAAGCCTGATCATTTTGAAATATAACACTATTCAAGATGGTCTAAACAAAATGTTCGAAATCCAGAGCCCATGAAATGTGTCTGCCTTCCATGTGACTGTTTTTATATCATTTCTGGGATCTCCATAAGGTATGCAACATAGTCCCTTATTGACAATGTTTTCCTTCTCACAATTTTTCAGAACTCACCATTAGCTTAATCCCATTTAGTCTCAGACACTAGGCATTACTATTCCATTCCACACATTATGGGAACTAAATCTCCCATAAGCACGTTACTGTCAAGAAACGAAAAACACTGCAGTATTATCTACGAATGTGGCAGGCTTAAGCGTTTTGAACATATCTCCGGTCCATATACTATGGGGACTACATCTCCCATGAGCACATGCTATTTCCAACTAATGTAAAACGGTTTAGTATTGTGTACGATCAGTGCTCAAAGTGGGCAGGATCGGAGGGGCACAACATGCCTATCCTTCGATTGATGAAAAACCGCTCCAACTTTTTCTAAAAAGACAACTGTTCCTGGATGGTTAATTCCAATAGTTTAAATGCTTCAGCTGAAGTGTCATTCAGGGAGTCTCCGATGCTGTGAAACCGAAACCGGGAAAACAGCTAAACAAGCCTTCCTGCCAGGGTGCCTGCTTGCCTGAAAGAAATGCAAATGTGGGCAATGAGTTAATTATGCAAATGTAAAGGGTAATATGCAAATATAAAGGATGCTTTGGAGCCGGTACTGGCTTTAATTGATCGAATCACTCGAAGCTTTGGGATGAAAAATATTTATTATTTTTGAGTGGTAGTGCAAAGAGTTAACTGAGCTGTGACGTGTGTGCCTTTAATTTTAATTGTATTTATATAGCACCCCCGACAAGGTGTTGAAGGGACAGTTATGTAAAAAACTGCATTACGTACAGTCTGGTTATTACTAAAATCTCTATTTTAGAAGCTGCATTTTATCTTAAACCTTTTGCGCATTTTGTAGAAGTCTCTTATACGGTGTGTAATGCAAGTTCCTGCTTAATGACATATTCACAGGGCTTTCTGCCACAGGCTGTGACCTCATAGCACTAAAAAGTCACTAATCTCCACAGCACCAACCAAGATTTAATCTTGTGGCTCCCTGGTTACACACGGACCCCTGCATTGCATTAACTAAAAGGTTTCATAATGTACTATAAAGCATTTCACACGGAGTAACATTTTTTTAAATTTCTTTTTCATTTAAGCTGTGCGTTATATGTAGCTACCTGACGGCGAAACCTCAAACAAACGTACAGAATATTTAGTTTTTTTAGCCAAAGCTTTCACCCTGCCCCCTCGCTCACTGACCCCACCCCCATTGCATGCAACATCACAGTTCCCGACCACTGTGTACGCAGGGGCAGCTCCTCCATTAGGGCGGAGGAGCGTCGCCCCACTGCTTTCTCGCAGCGCGAGAAGCAGAAACATAAAATGGTATTTTAAATACCATTTCATGTTTCTGCTTCTCGCACTGCGAGAAAGCAGAAGGTATGCCTGGTTGGGGGCGGGCAGGAGGGTATGCCTGGTTGGGCGGGTGGGCGGGTTGGGGAGGAGTGGCTTGCCCACTGTTGTGGGCCCTGACTGTTTGGTCGGTCCGCACCAATCACAACGCTGCCATTGCAGCGTTATGATTGGCTGAGGGTAGAGAGGCTGCCTGCTTCCTGCTCAGACAGGAAAGCAGCAGGAAAACGCGGGACCCGGCCAGGAGCGGAGGTAAGTTTTTATTTTTAAATTCACCCTCCGCACGCTCGAACACCTGCGCGACGCCCCCCACCTCCCCCCCTACGAGTCATGCCGGCCGTGACTTCTATGCTAAATGTCACAAGGAAAGGGCATGCCAGGTCGCCAAGTACACACAATAATAATTATCTTATCCAACACAGGAATAAGATAGCTCCTTTGGTTAACACACTTCTTGCAGACCCGTGCCTGTAATCTAGTATGTCTCGAAACCCAATCCCGTCAGACCCAATCGACGTTTCATCCTTCTTAGGTTGATAAGTACTACATATATGATTCAAGCCCCAACAGACAGACTCATCTGCTTGAGCTACAGAAATGAGCAACTATTTTGGGATATAGAAAGTCTTCAGAAGATGTTAGATATGTATCTGCATTGAGATATGAGTTCCCACTCCATGGTAAATGCACTCTACTCACAGTGTACAGCATAGAGCCAGTGCAGTGTAACAGCAGCATGTGGCTTTGACAGCAATAGGAGGCCAATAAGAACTTTGTTTTGATACATTTATTTTAGAAATTGTGGTGGGAAATGTACTATTTTACACCAAGTTTTTAAAGACCTTTTCTCAGGGTGGGGAGGATCGAAACCCCTAGAAAATTTCGAGTGCACTTGCTACGGTCGCTAGCATAAAAAAATTTGTTGACTAGTTTTACGCCTCACCACTTTCAAATTCCACCAGCCGCCCCTGTGTGTACGATCAAAGTTTGTAGCGCTTTAATATAAGTCCACAAAGGTAGAGGAACCTTGTCTCTCCCACATGACATCTCACATTTCAAGTTCGGGCGATGTTAAATTAACCAGGCCACGGCTGCATCAAATACACTCCCCAGAATCTCTCACATGCACATTGGTTCATTCTTCGCACACACATTTTTATTCCAGACACGAGCCCGCGCAATTAATCTGGCGGCGTCCTCAGAATTCCTTATGGGTGCCAGAGGCCCATACCAATGGCATTAAACAAGTTGCTGCAAGAAATTAGGTAAACGTTTTCTTCCAAGTGTATTTTTCTTTTAATGGTAACTCTACACCGATTGAGGAAGGTTCATTTGATGGGTTTGCCCCATTGTATCTTTAAGGATTTTCACTTTGCTGACTCCTGACGAAGGCGAGCATAACCGGAGGGTCCACGAACACAAGATTGCATGGGTAACACTTTGTGAAGATCAGATTCACACCACTAATACCTTGCCCCATGTTTTTTTTTTTTAGAAACACCGATGACTAGGATGCAATTAAGCAGTATGATCCTGGTTACAAGAAGAATGAACCTTCTCACACAATAGTTTTACTAATACTTCTTGTGTCTAATAAAGTATTAATCCTTTGTGGATTGAGTAATACACCTATTCAGTCAGTCAAGCCATATCTCCCCATCTCCTATGCAGTCTCAATGAGGTTTTATTTTTTATAGGACGGTAATCCCAGCCTACGTCCTGAGGACACATCAAACACCCCCCCCGCCAGCTGTGCGAGCATCACATGCGCCCCCACCCCCCGCCGTTCCTTTCTTTACCATCAACTATGGACACCAAGACCTTTTGTGGTGTTAGAACGGCAGCAGTTTATTCACATCATAAGCTGGTACATACTTTATCACAATAGCATCAGTCATTAACATGCATAGCTCTTGCTCATCTTGCACTTTAATGTAACATCTTCTGGTCATAACTGGTTATACAGTGTACATCTTTTTATTGAACATTAGTAACCATAACTTGCATAATCCTGTAATGCATCATTATTACAGTCAGAAGGTCTCTTTATTGGTTGTCACAAATCACTTTTATCAACTTGCTGTGACCGCTCTACCTCTGTCACTTACTTGGTACAGCGGGTCATGGCTACGAGGCTTCCCTTGCTACCTAATGTCTGGCGTTTATGGACCTGTGGCCATGCCTGGGCTGCAAGTGCTGTCTCTGCCCAGCGCTGACCATTTGTGTGCCACTTTGTTTGCCCAATCAAGTGCCCCTGCCATGAGGCATCCCAAAGAACTTGTTCGGGCAAATATCCTTTAAGGGACGCGCTTGAAACCGCTCACAGATCGAAAGTGAGATTAGAAGTATTTTAACTTTTTAACTGCAACTCCCCTCGAAGGGATTTTTAATATTTTGTCACTGTTTGTTCACTGTTTTGCTCGCTGGCTTATACCATTGTAGCTATTACAGTTTTATCTCTTACCTGTTTTCACCAGCACTGCACAACTCTACTTGGGCGGTCGCGTATTTCCCCGGTCCACCACGGGTTTTCCTGCTTGAGTGGAGGGAGTCGGCGCTAAGTGGGAGGGGCCTTGTGGCGCTTCCGGTTTCCGGGTAATCAGAGCTGAGGTTAGCAGTGTAGCTGCTAACCTCTCTTATTTAAACTGATGCCTGGCACGGCGCGCAGCGGACGCGCCCAGCGGGCGCGCCGAAGGCGCACCTAAGGCAAGCCCGTCTGCGCCCGTCCGCGCCTGGGCGTCGCCAGGACCCCTGTATGTTCTGCTACAGACTCAGGTAAAAGGGACTTGGGTAGATATAGGAGTCAAGAACTTCTAATGATCATAAATGATTGTTTAGATAACTGCACTCAGCTGCAAAACACCATGTCATGTATGGCTATGGAAGGTCCCTTTACATGTAGATCATGCCGCTTTCAAAACATGAAACAAGTATATCCTCCTTTTAAGAGCATGATGCCTGACGGGAGCAATGGTCAAAGCCGCCACCTCGACCAGACTGACTCCTCTCCCCTGATTCCATCGGAATTCCAAGTCTGGAATTGTCTATTATGTAATGTTAGATCTTTACCTAAACACACGGCTGAAATATGGGACCTGTTCTCTTCTAAACTCCCTGATATCGGGTTCCTGACAAACCTGGATAAAACCCGGCTCAATTCCTGCAATTGCAGTGGCTCTCCCGGAAGGTTAGCGGATCCAAAAGTTGGATAGATCCTCCATGGTCGGGGGGTGGGGGGGCATAGCTATTATCCACAACAACTCCATTAAAGTATCTATACTTGACCAACTAAGTAATGACACACTGGAAATCTTGGTTTTTAGAATTGATCTGCTCTCCGAACACTGCTTGAAGGGTGCTCTGGTTTACCGGCCCCCGGGTCCCCTTTCTAATTTTACGCTTAAACTAATGGAACTTCTCTCCACATGTGATCTCTACTAAAAACTTTTTGCTCCTAGGAGACTTCAATGTCCATAGTGAAAACACCACAAATCAAGACACAGTTACTTTTCTGGCAAACCTAACTTCACTGGAATTAAGTAAGATCAACAATGTCCCCACCCATTTAGCCGGGCATACGCTAGATATTATCTTTACTAACCCCCCTAATACCTCTCCACTTACTTGGACAGACCACTCACTAATAGAGTTTTATATTAGGGGCCCTGGGACATCCAACAATTCCCGTACTAATTCACCTAGGTGGCGCAGACAGTGGTACAAACTTACGCCTGAGGATTTTCAAAATATTTTTCCTAGTCCACAGAATTCTGACGCAGACAACGTTGAGGAATGCCTGGCCTCCTTTAACTCTACTATTAAAACCACTATCGATCGTCTGGTCCCGCTGAAAAAATGCTCCAGCGTAGCCAGGCGTCCTCAGACAGCTTGGTTCTCGCCAAACCGCCAAATAGAAAAGAGCAGCTGTAAAAAATTGGAACGACTCTGGCGTCTGTCTCATGACATACAGGATAAAGATGGATATAAACTTGCACTGGCCCAATACCATAAAAACTTTAAAACTGCTTGCAGAACCCACACAGCGCAGAAACTCGAACAGGCAGGGAATGCCCCCAAAACCCTCTATCAGATTTTAAAAACTTTCACCAATCCCAAGGCATGCGATAAAGAAGAAACACCCTCCTAAGCCCTATGCGACAAATTAGCAATACACTTTACCCAGAAAATTGAATTGATTTATAACAAAATCACTATAGCCGGAAGTCCTCAGACTGACTCCACAGCAAGCCATCCTGTGGTTACAGACAATACACAGAGGTTAGATACATTCATGGCACTCAAGTCCGAGGATGTAGAGGTGCTACTTAAAACTATAAAATCTGGCTCCCCGCTGGACATCATCCCAGCCAAGACCACCTCACTGCTTGCCAAACAACTTGCGCCCCTATTTGCTCAATCTTAAATTGTTCTATAGAAAAGGGTCTCCTCCCCTCCGCATGGAAAGCGGCACAAATAATTCCCATCCGCAAAAATCTTAAAACCCCTATGGAAGACTTATCCAATTATCGACCCATCTCATTGCTACCTCTCCTGAGCATGGTACTAGAAAAGCATATCAATAGACATCTGTCTGATTTTATCGAAGCCTCGAACTGCCTCGATCCATCTCAGTTGGGCTTCCAACCCAGACATAGTATGGAGACTGCTTTGATTGAAGTTACTGACAACATCAGAATGTCCCTGGACAACGGACTAGGGGTGCTTCTGGTGTTGCTCGACTTATCGGCAGCCTTCGACACTATCTCTCATCAGACTCTGCTCAGGAGACTTGGGGAAATTGGCCTCCAAGGGAGCGCTCTGAAATGGATGACGAGTTTTCCATCTGACAGAACACAAACTATAAATCTCGGCGCTTTCCGTTCAAAGACTACTAAATTGACTAAGGGAGTACCGCAGGGTTCTTGCTTGAGCCCCACCTTATTTAACATCTATGTTGCTCCCTTAGCGGGATTACTAAGGAATTTAGGATTTGTTCCTATGTCTTATGCTGATGATACTCAGCTCCTACTTTCCTTTGATAAGAACAATCCTAACGCCCAGTCTACCTTTTCGGAGGGTATGCGTACCATTGCAGGCTGGATGCGAAACAACTTTCTCCAGCTTAATGCGGGGAAAACGGAGATTATGCAATCTGGCAAGGCACTGTTGAGGTGGTCCCCTGGGTGGTGGCCTGAGGAAATTGGCACTGCACCGACTCCCAAACTAGTGGTTAAAAATCTGGGTGTCCGTCTGGACCAGAAGTTGACAATGAAAGAGCACGCTACATCTACCGTTGGGTCATGCTTTCATGTGCTTGGTCTCCTAAGGAAGGTATTCCCCTTTTTGCCTCTAAACACCCAGAAAACACTTATCCAGGCACTAGTGTTAAGCCGCCTGGACTATTGCAATTCCCTGCTGATTTCAGCAAATGAAGCATCTTTAAACAGGCTGAAAGTAGTCCAGAACACGGCAGCCTGCCTGGTAGCTAAACTTCCCCCTCGAACAGCCTCCCTCCCTCTTCTGCGACAGCTACATTGGCTGCCAGTGCGGATGCGGATTAGGTTTAAAGTCTGTTGCACAGTGCACAAATCTCTGAATGGCAAAGGCCCCAGTTATTTAACGGAGAAACTTACCAACTACTTGCCGCCCAGGTCTCTCCGATCAGGGTCCAAATCTCTTCTCGTTGCTCCTCGCTATAAAAAAGAGCGCCTGGGGGGGTAAAGCTTTTTCCCACCTGGCTCCAACTTTCTGGAACGCACTCCCTGTACACCTGTGGCAATGCTCTGATCATCTACAGTTTAGAAGACTCCTCAAAACCCTACTATTCTAATCCGTTTCTTTTATGTTGCTGGCAGTAGTATTCCGACAGCACGGAGATAACCCTTGGGGGGGGGGGGGGGGATTCAGGCGCTTTACAAATAAATAAATCAAATCAAACGTCCTTGTGTGAAAATATTGTTAAAGCTTGTGATTCCCTGCCATGCTGGTGGTGGTATACCAATCGTCCAACAGCTCCCCCCAAGAATAGCAGAAACCTGGCAGCTCAAGTGGTCTGACAATGTTAAGAAGAAACACATCGATCCCTACCCCAGACAGGTGAACCTTGTCATCTGCAAAATAGTCTGGCATCCTTAGGTGGATGAGGCCATGCCTCACAAATTCCCAACCCATGCCCTTACAGAACTTGCTCATTGTTATGTACAACTTTCACCTGGAACTCTCGAACGCTCCATGGCTTACTGACCCATGGCACTTGTATCTCGCTATGTTCTCCGACCATAATATATCAGCAGGCGCACAAGTCATGATATGGTTGTCAAATCCTCCCAGATGTCCTCCAACAGGGCTTTTCGCTGCCTTGCCATGAGATCGTTGCCCTCCAGAGAAATTACCACAGCTGCAGAGTTTCCATGCGCCAGTTGTGGCTGCCCCGATCCGGAACGAGTGCAACCCGAATCATGCCGGTGTGAGGCCCTCCTTTGCCAGGGTCTGCCACAGCACTGTGGTGAATTGAAACCTGCTGAGGTAGCTCCCGTCCTCGGGTATAAATAGGGGGGGGGACCTCCTATCCTAACAAGTAGATAGCAATGGGTTATGCATACCAGACAGTGTTAGCTTGCCACGAGGCACTCAGACTTTGTGCGACTCCCTTGGTCATGGTCGGTTTTTGACCTTAAGAGCACTACCAAATGTGCGTCCCCTATGTGTAGGTCCTTCAAATGGAGGCATGCCATGTCTGGGTCCGACCTTGACTGTGACACCAGCTTGCTCACCCTGAATGCCACTAAGAAAGACAGAGTGAATGCTGCCTTGTATCTCTTGTGGAGCAACATATTCCTGGTAGGGTGCCCAAGATAGCCTTCAACCTCTCAAAGTCAATTAGTAGCCTGGTGTTGCAACTCTTTGGTTGCATGCAGTCCCAGCCCTTCATTGCCACGCCTGCCTTAATGGCCATTGTATGAATTCCTCCACCATGCTGCTGGCACAGGTTCTTGTACCCCCCACCCCCGTTACCCTCATGAAATGCTCCAAACAATTACTATAGGGGGCTGCGGTTCTTGGGACCAAGGCCTTGTCCACTAGAAACTCTAGGCCTGCTCCATCTCATCCCATATGTCTGTTGGTAGCACGGGCATCCACTTGCCTGCCCATAGCGCCAATTGGTGGAACGTCTCCCACTGAAAGTCAGCGAGGGCGTCAGCAATGGAGTTATTACACCCCAACAAGAGCCTAGCTTTAATTGCTATGTCATTCTCCAGCTGGCAGCCTACCAAGTGCTGGAGCAGCCCTAGTACTCTCGGTCATCATGCTGTCCCTATGTTTATTGCTTGAACCACCTCATGGTTGTCCTACCACAACATCACTTGCCTGTTTGCTCAGTGCTCTCCCCAAAACGTGAACAACACTAGTGTTGGGAACAGCTCCAGGAGCGCCACATTTTTTGTCATGCCTGTCTTGTGCCAAATCTTGGGCCACTTGGCAGCACACCATGCAGTGCCTAGAATGGTGCAGAAACCCCATTGCTATCTGCTGCATTCATGCACAGGATCACCTGCTCCACCGTCACCCAGGGTCCCATTGAACTTGCTGAGGAACTTCTGCCACTGCTACAAGTCCCTTCTGACCCCCTGGTCAGTCTAACCCTGTGATGCTTCTTTGTGATGCCCTTCGTCAGCCAGGCCAAATGCCTAGTGAATGACCACCCTGCTGGGGCGACTCTTGTGGCAAAGTTAGGCTTCCCTAGCAGCTGTTGCATTTCCTTGAGCGTTGCCTTTTTCTTGGCTATTAACTCCTCAGTATCCTGCCTTAGATCTGCTGCTGTCTCTGGGAACGTCAGTCGTGTAGTGGGCCCTCTGTCTTATCTTGTGTTCGAGAACCCGAAGCTCCTCTGTCAGCACTTTAGATTGTTCCAACATCGCGCCACATTGATTGGTGTCTGGTGTGCCCTCAAACAGGAAGTCGTCCAGATAATGCACCTTTCACCCAGTGCCCACACCAGGAATGTGCTGGATGCCTCAAAGTATGCACATGATATGGAACAGCTCATGCTCTAACATTTATCATAGTAAAAGGCTCCATCCAGTTGGAAGCCTAAGAGAGGATGACCATCTAGATGCACTGGGAGGAGGTGGAAGGTGGACTATATACTCATAAATCATCAGGGCTCCTCTACCTGTTGAGCTTAACAGGTCAATCGCCTAGTCCAGTGTGGCATATGACACTTAGCATCAATCCTGGTCCAACCCTTAATTCACTGAGCCTCCCTCCTGCATGGCAGGTGGTGGATATGCCTGAATTGGCAAGGCTCCTTGTTGGGCCCTACCCCCATACTATACAGTCTTTTAGTGGTGGCTTCTCAAACTGGCTCACCACGTGGCCCAGCTCAAGCTCCTTGGCCACCTTCCATTTAGCTACTTCAGCATTGTCTGGGATAGACTTAAGGTTGTTGCAGAGCCTCCTTTCCGCTGGCCCCATGCAGGGAATGCTAAAACCGTTCCTGAAGCCTTCTGCTAGTAAATGTGCATTGTCTTTCTTAGGATTGTGGTTGAGCAATCTGAGTAATTGTTGACACTTAATTGAGGTGGGTGCCAGTCCCACTACACCTTTGCTCCGTGCTGGTGACTCACTGCTACTTTTTGAAGGAGACCTTTTTCTCACTATCCCTTTCTTGCACTCGCTGGCCAGGTGGCTCTGCCCACAACTGCTGCAGGTGTGTTTGAATTTGCAAGCTGCACCCCATTTGCACTCGCCATGCTCAAAATTACAGCATGACGCCGGCTGTGACAGTGTCTTCTTGCCCTCTGAACACTGCTTTCCTCTGTTGCCCTGCTGGTGCCAATCCATCCTCCGTTTGCCCCCGTCGGAACACAAGGACTGCTTGTGTGCCTCCACCCCTTCTCACGCCGCAACCAGGTGTTAGGTGAAACCTGCTACATCCGTATGGTCCCAGTCTATGATGGGCCACGTCTGCATTTTTGCCCTAAAGCTTTTATCGTACTTCAGCCAAGCATCCCCCTGGTACTTTCACTGCATGCAGATTTTGCTCATGCAATAACAATGCCGCTGCAGCGTGCAGAAAGTTTTCTACAAACACGCAAGCCAATGTGCGAAACATAAGCAAACAGTTTACGATGAACCTCTTTAATCTAAGCTTGTTCCTCTTCCACTTGTCCTCATCTTTCTTGTCCTGCAGTACCAGGTCCAGCCCTGTCTGTTTGGCCTCAAGTAGCGAGAATAGATCGATTAACTCCTTGAGCCATATTCTTTCCTTAACTGCTATTAGAACCAGGCTTACCAGCCTGGTCTCGTGCACTAACATAGGTGGGTCCCCTTGGGGAGGCCTAATATACTCACAGGCTGGATTGCCAATTGCCCCAGCCAGTGCGGTGCTGCCTCCCCACCTCATGCCACTGTTGGGTCCACCTCTTGGGTGTCGTGCATCCCAGACCCCTGGGTGGCTTGCTTTGTCCCATCCTGCGCCTTTGCCCCTTGGGTATCCAGCTTGTGCGTGTGGCTCGTTGAGTGCGCTGGCCCCGCCAACCCTGGCACCTTAGACCCAGTGCCCGTCTCTGTATTTGGAGCAACTGTGCCACCATGCCCCGCATCCTGCACCCGTCCTGTCCAGTACTAATGACCCAGCCTTGCCTCTAGGCCACCCAGCACTTGCCATGGCCACCACGCCGGGGGGACCATTGGAGGGTGCAAATATGGCATGTTTCCCTCGGGCTGCCCCGGTGATGTGCTTGCCGCGGTAACTACCCCAACCTGTGTCCTATAGTTGCTTATCCCCTGCGATGCAGGCTACTGACACACCCCCCCACTCACGTGTGCCAGGTGCTCTGCACTTGCCTGGCATACCCCTGCCTTGCTAGCCGTGCGTGTCTCACCATCCAGCTGATCCGTCCTTGTTGGGCTCCGCCGTGGAGGCTGCATGTGCCCCCTCCTCGCTCTCCGCCTGTGACATTGGATGCCTCCCCCTGGGTGGGGATACCAAAGCTACTCTGGAGTCCGTGCTGCTGCTTCGCTTCTGCGGTACTCCCTCCTGTGCCCTCTCCACAGTCTCTTCTTCCTGGGACTGCTGCTTGCTGAGCTCCTGCTGCTGTCGGATGACGGCGCCCCGCCGATCTGGCCTGTGCCGCTTTTATGAGCTCACTTCAGGGCTGCTACTGCTCCTCCTGCCATGAGGTGGCTTTTCTTTTGCTAGCCCAGATTTGCCCCTCGGGCCCAGGACCAGTAGCCACTCTCTCCCATGTTGGTTTACTGCTTCCCTCATATCATAGTAGTTGCCTCACATCCTCGTCGTCTTGCTTCCCATGTGTCTCTGGGGTCATTGTCGCTTTGCCCTGGTGACTGGGTTGGCCTGGTTTCTTTGGCTCACCAGCCGCCTCCAGAGCCGTGTCTCTGGCACCATCCCGGAATCTTGCGGGCTTCTTGCGCACCCTCCTTTATGGCATTGCCTGGCGGGGGCCTGCTGTGCTGGCCCCCTTCTTCACCCTCTGCTTCTGCAGTTTGGTGCGCTCTGTGTCTCCCGTCATGGTCCCAGCCGGTGTTTGCTGCTACCGGCTGATTGCCTCCTCAAACTGTGCCATGGTACCCAGCCGCTTGCAGTGTCGTCCCCAAATCTAGTTGCTGTTAAATCCTTCTGGGAGTCATGTAATCCTTGTGCCAGTCTGTGTCCGCCCAGTACCAAGCTGTTTGTAGTGCGACAAATAGCTGCTGTTACAAAATTCCCACTTGTCTAACAAATGAGGCATGTAACTCTCATGCCAGTCACTGGATCCAGCCCGTACCTTTTAAAAATGCTTTGTTCCGGGTGCTGGCTCGCTCCTTTGCAGTGGGACACATTGCTGCCTCTTTAAACGCCCATGCCTTTGTGCTTGTGGCCCCTTTATCTCCTTGCTTCTTCACGCTCCATCGTGCTCCCTTGATTGCCGATGCCTGCGCCTTTAAATTCTCCCTGATGTCTCCGCCCCTTTAAATCCTCAGTCAGGCAGGTCCGAAACCAATTTCTGAAGTTCTGATCAGAGACGGGGGGTATCCTGGGTGGCCTCTGCCTCTGGTGAGTGCAGACACGGTCGATTTACCCACTCGCCTCCCAGGTCGCAGGCAGCTGCGTCTTTTGTGCCTTCAGCACCTCTCTTGCCAGTCCCAGCTTGGTCCTAGACTCCACCGCTTCTCCCGCCTCATTCTTGGGCTCCTACTTTGGCGTACTGCCTAATCAGTTTTATCAATGCCCCCAATTCTCGCTGTTTGCCAGCCGAGCACTGTTGGCTGCCGGTGTACTGCAGTGGTAGTTTCCTCCGCTCAGCGTCTCATTCAGTGGCAATCCAGCAATGGCGAACCCAGCGATGGTCGTCAATTTCCTCTGGCGATAAGGATGGGGACCACCTGCCCCGGTGGCCTTTTGGCCGTGATTGCGGCGATGCCTCTCTCCCGGATTGAGCCATTTGAACCCAAACTTGTTTTGGTCACTTTGTGACCCTCTGTTTTGGCACGCTTTCACACCTTGTTGCCCCATGCCTTCGTTTGTTGCCCACGGGGGGGTTTCACTGCCGTCCCTCTAGGGTCGGCTGCGCCTTCCGGGCCAGCGGTAAAAAGGGCAGAGACAGAAATGAGTTAATGATATGGGGGTCAGACATCCTGAAAGACAGCAACAGCAAGGATGAGTACTTAAAGAACAAGCATTTACAATGAAATAGGTCTCGCAACTGCGAGTTTTGGAGCTATTGGCTTTGTAAATGGCAATGCCTTTTAAAACAAGTTTAAGCTATTGGCATTGTAAATGAGAATGCCTTTCATTTAGGTTTTAAAAATGAAAACAAAAATAAAAGGCATTGTTATTTGCAATGTCAATAGCTCAAACTTGCGTAAATGCGAGACCTATTGCATTGGAAATGCTTGTTAAAGGTTAGCAGTCATCATTAGAATTCCGCTTCCGATTGGTTCTTCCAGCAGGTTGGTTCAACCTACACAATGGTATGTGTCTCACATTGATTGAGCAAGGTTTTAAGCGCAGCAATCCGGACCTGCAAAGCCTGCTATTCTGTTGTTAAAGTTTGACAAAGTAAAGCTGTAATGCTCCTCAGTCCCGAAGTGTGTGCCTCCTGCTCTTCCAGTACAGAGACCCCCAAACAGCTCTGCCATGGAGCCTCAGTAGTGCTCAGAAGCAGCTTCCCATGTTCCAGTACTGAGACCACACTGAGCGCTGCCCTCGCGCCCACCGTTGTCCATTACACTATGGCTTGACGGGCACCAGATCTCTCTCAATGCACCTCTATCCTAAACTTCAATCTTCATCCTTGGCCGCCTCTCCTCTGTAGCTTCTGAGAAGCGATTGATTTACTGTGTACACTAAACAAATGCGCAGTCGTCACTTCTTTCCTATCCCTTTAGCTCCAGACTTCAAATCCCGCCTCCCTCCCGCCCTGCCGCGAGCCACCATGCCCCCACCTCGCCGCGGCTGGCACCAGACCCTTTCTTTTACTGCTGCTGAATGCATTTGCTCAGCGAGGTGTGGTCACTGCCCATTGTTGTGGCATTTTAATTTTAAATAGGCAGTTTGGGAGGGAGCAGTGGGGGTAGATAAACCCACAATGCACTGCAGCCCGAGGCAGAGTGGAACGAGAGATTAGGACCAGGGGCCTGTGGTGGGGGGAGAAGAGACACCCCGGCCTGTCACAGATAACGTATATGGTAGCGCCTAGAAGCAGCACTTAGTGGCCGTACATGGAAAAAAGAACTTTCATAAGAGTGAAGAGATTTGTACATAGTAAATCATAACGCCTCAGAATTAGGGCTTTTACTAGAAAGTTATAAAAACACGCCATTCAGGACCACAGGATGTTGAGGGTTTCTACCGAGACTAGAACCCGGTCCCCCAACTTCAAGGTCCACCGCTTTAGCCGTTAGGCCATATCCTATTGCTGTGGGTAGGCACAGCAGGACACGTTAATCACAAGAGCTCATGCTGTATATATCCATCCTAAACCACAACAAGGTCTTTGTAATGTATAAACTATAGCGCTACGAAGCTGTGCTGGGCATCTGGTGTTTTTACAAGATCTCATTAAAACATTTTCCAGTGGAATCCGCAGTATGAAGCACCGTGTTAAAAACCTGCCCCATTCTTCCCAACTTGGTGTGCAGTCAGCAAATCGCCCAAAGGCTGCCTTCTTGGTGATTCTCAGTCTCACGAGCTTCACTCTCCGAGCTCCCAATGCAGAGGGAGGGTGCGGAGAGCGTGTGCTTGATTCCGTGTGACTTTACCAGTGAATTTTACATTAAAATTTCCAAATGACACTGGGGACGATGCAAATAAGTAATAATGTCACTGGTGTTTATTAATTTTTTTTTAGGAGTTTTTTTATATAGCGCGGACTCGACCGAAAGTATGTGAGCGCTTTACATGAGCACCAGTGGCGTTACAGACGGAACATTGATTTTGTTAGGCACGGGGAGATTAACTAGAAGCAATAACACATGCTCAAAGGTAAAGACATTCCTGTATTCAGAGATACTAGCCCCACAGTCTGCCGGAATACCCCTGTCCTCCCCGTGACCCCTTGCGCCTCTGAGCTCCGTGCCTGCCTGCGGCCAACCAATCACAGAGCCGACTGGTGCATGCTCCAGGCGTGAAGGCAGCGTGGTTGCAGGAAGCCCGGAGCACTGGCTCGCGTGCTTCACAGCTGTCGTGAAGACTTTTCTTATCTGCTTGTTAAATAAACAAGCAGATAAGAAAAATCTTCACAACAACCGTGAAGCAAGCGAGCCAGTCCCGAGTGAGCCGGCCCAAAAAGCGAAAGGAGGCAACCCAGAAAGCTCATTTCCAATGGCAGGCCACCGTTTAGCATAAGCGGTGAAGCCAGCCAATGGAAATGAGAGCGAAGCTTAAAGCCCTCTTCTGAAAGTCCTCATTAGCAATAAATCTCGCCGAGCGAGCTGCGCATGTCGAGACCTAAAAAGGAAAAAAATTAGTTTCCAGAATCACTAGTGGAACTAGTGGAATCAACCAGTGTCACTAGTGGAAGGATGAATATCCATCAGAACACAGACCTAAATGCTGCTACGTAGGACGTACACCAAAGACAAGAATGGGGAAGAAAGCCATTGAATCAAATTGTTACAGAGACCATAATGCCATCCAACCAGGAGCAAGGGATGATCCGAAGCTTACCATGCACATTGGAAGCAATAGGTCTGGCCAACGTACAGCTGTAGCTGGTGGTAGTCCGACCTAAAAACTACATTAAGTAAACCATTAATATTATTGTCAGCAGAAAGTGTTGGCCTCATAACAGGACACAGAATTAAAAGTTAATCACAACGAGCCCTGATAGAGATAAGCACCAATCACATTCGGTCACTTTAGCAAAAGTAAACCTAAATGCATATGTACTGTGGGTTCAGGAGCTGTCCCTTAGGTCTGACAGCTGCCACCTCTTTGTACTAAATCCTGTAGGTAGAGATGAGCTTGGCCTCATGGATGCACACAAGAAACAGTTAAGAGTATGGATATGGCATGGAAAGTCAGAGGGCTTCTCTGTGGTCTTGTACCAAGGCCTGCTCCAGGTTGTGCCTCGTCCTCAGCAGTGACAGTAGGGGAAGTGGACAGTATGGGGTTGGAATAAGTAAACTGCTCTAGGTTTGAGAACTCTTTCTGCTCAGGCTCATGGGATGGCGCTGTGCAAGGAAGGCCTAGCAGACGCAAAGAGCCACAGTGTTAGAGTGGTGCAGCCTGCCTGCTTCTCTCGTCACCGCTATGATCACCGCCCACACTGTTGCCACAGAACAGGATATGCCAAGAGGCCACACCCCTTATTCAAGGCAGGCAAAGGCAGACGCGAGGTACGTTCACCATACATGAGCCACTTAGTACTGTATGCTGCTATTGTCAATGGTCAGCACCTTGCCATGGCCTGTGTTCACAAGAAATGGACAGTGAAAGATCAGTGCTGCAGGTTGTAGGAAGTTGGACAGGGTAGCTCACTCGCGCTATATGTCACTAACTATTTCAAAGGACTCAGACTTACCCAAGCTCACCCCTATGGCTTTCTATACACAACAGCCGATCTCAGGGAGCGATGCACTTGTAACCCTCAAAGCCCCAGAATATGAGCCTTGCCCCCAACCCTTCCCCCCTCGATCCAATCATTTACACAAGAGCAGCCACAGTCGACTTTAAAGAAGATTACCCCTCATTTGCGCATGTGTACTATTTGTCAAGGAGACAAGAATAAATAATCATGTAACCAGGCACTCATAACACTGGCGGCAACAGGGTTACAAACATTTTATAGCATAAACCTTACGAGGTAGTACAGAAAAAACAAAAAGTGGGTATTTCAAGTTAATGTAAATAAAAATAAACACACACTTTAAACCACCTTTGCAATTAAACATAAAGTAACTATTTTTAGGGGGATGAGAACAATGTGCACAATATATACGGCAACATGTATGCAATCTTGAATGTAGATTACTGGGTATGGAGCACATCCTGGCCCCTGCTCCACTCCTAATATCAATGCAATGGTTTCCTCATAGTAGCTCAAAAGGGTTAAAATGTCAAAGCTAAAGAAGCATTGGCAAAGCCAAAATTTGATTGCAACCATATGCTTAAAAAATGTAAAAACTATTAACAAATTTTGCAGTCACCCAAGTGTGAGACTCATGCCGGTAAAAAAAAAAAAAAAAATGTAAATTTAAAAAACATTTACTGATGCAACTGTTGCACTAGTGCCTTTAAAATGCGCATGTATATTATTTGTCAAAGAGACAAGAATAAATAATCATGTAACCAAGCACTCAAAAACACTGGCGGCAACAGTGTTACAATCATTTTATAGCATAAACCTTACGAGGTAGTACAGAAAAAACAAAAAGTGGGTATTTCAAGTTAATGTAAATAAAAATAAACGCACACTTTAAACCAACTTTGCAACTAAAGATAGAGTAACTATTTTAGGTGGATGAGAACAATGTGCACAGGCTTTGTACAGTCGCTGACCATGAAGGGAGCAAATGGGCTCACCAAGTGACCCGTGCTGTGGGAGTTGGAAGCAAAATGTGAGTGACAGTTTCACAAACCAATCTTGAAGCCCTCGGACAAGCCCTTCAATTTAGGTATATTTTGATTGCTTGCGAGGGGGAAAAACTAAACCTCGAAGGGCAGACCTACAAATATTGGTGCAAATTTGTACAGTGTAGTTAAAACAGCAGTTCTGTCGTCCACTTATAAACATACTAATGACGGGCATACAGGTAAGAGTGCTTCCTCTAGAACATGGGTACTCACAAACTTTCTCTCAGGGGCCAAATTTACAGTGTGGTTTGTGGCCGAGGGCCGCACCGGTGGGGGCGGGGTCAGTGAGAGGGGGGCGGGGCTAGAGAAAAAAAAAACCCTGTTACCATGAGGTTGAACACAGGCCCCTGCAGCGGACGCCTTCGTCCACTGAGCCACCAGACCCAGCATTCACACATCTCTCCCCCCCTCTCCGTCTCCCTCCGTCCGTCTCCCTCCCTCTGTCCGTCTCCCTCCCTCCGTCCGTCTCCCTCTCTGTCCGTCTCCCTCCGTCCGTCTCCCTCCCTCCGTCCGTCTCCCTCTCTGTCCGTCTCCCTCTCTGTCCGTCTCCCTCTCTGTCCGTCTCCCTCTCTGTCCGTCTCCCTCTCTGTCCGTCTCCCTCTCTCCGACTCCCTCCGTCTCCCTCCCTCCGTCTGTCCGTCTCCCTCTCTGTCCGTCTCCCTCCCTCCGTCTGTCCGTCTCCCTCTCTGTCTGTCTCCCTCCCTCCGTCTGACTCCCCCTCCGTCTGTCTCCCTCCCTCCGTCTGTCTCCCTCCCTCCGTCTGACTCCCTCTCCGTCTGTCTCCCTCCCTCCGTCCTGACTCCCCTCCGTCCGTCCGTCTCCCTCCGTCCGTCTCCCTCCCTCCCGTCCGCTCTGCTCCCTCCGTCCGTCTGTCTTCCCTCCCTCCGTCCGTCCGTCTCCCTCCCTCCGTCCGTCTCCCTCCTCCGTCCGTCCGTCTCCCTCCCCTCCGTCCGTCTCCCTCCCTCCGTCCGTCTCCCTCCGTCCGTCTGTCTCCCTCCCTCCGTCCGTCTCCCTCCGTCCGTCTCCCTCCCTCTCTGTCCGTCTCCCTCCCTCTCCGTCCGTCTCCCTCCCTCTCCGTCCGTCTCCCTCTCTGTCCGTCTCCCCCTCCGTCCGTCTCTCCCCTCCGTCCGTCTCCCCCTCCGTCCGTCTCCCCTCCGTCCGTCTCCCCCTCCGTCCGTCTCCCCCTCCGTCCGTCTCCCCCTCCGTCCGTCTCCCCTCCGTCCGTCTCCCCCTCCGTCCGTCCCCCTCCGTCCGTCCCCCTCCGTCCGTCTCCCTCCGTCCGTCTCCCCCTCCGTCCGTCTCCCTCCGTCTGTCCGTCTCCCTCTCTGTCCGTCTCCCTCTCTGTCCGTCTCCCTCTCTGTCCGTCTCCCTCTCTGTCCGTCTCCCTCTCTGTCCGTCTCCCTCTCTGTCCGTCTCCCTCTCTGTCCGTCTCCCTCTCTGTCCGTCTCCCTCTCTGTCCGTCTCCCTCCCTCCGTCCGTCTCCCTCCCTCCGTCCGTCTCCCTCCCTCCGTCCGTCTCCCTCCCTGTCCGTCTCCCTCTCTGTCCGTCTCCCTCTCTGTCCGTCTCCCTCTCTGTCCGTCTCCCTCCCTGTCCGTCTCCCTCCCTGTCCGTCTCCCTCCCTGTCCGTCTCCCTCCCTGTCCGTCTCCCTCCCTGTCCGTCTCCCTCCCTGTCCGTCTCCCTCTCTGTCCGTCTCCCTCTCTGTCCGTCTCCCTCTCTGTCCGTCTCCCTCCCTGTCCGTCTCCCTCCCTGTCCGTCTCCCTCCCTGTCCGTCTCCCTCTCTGTCCGTCTCCCTCTCTGTCCGTCTCCCTCTCTGTCCGTCTCCCTCTCCGTCCGTCTCCCTCTCCGTCCGTCTCCCTCTCCGTCCGTCTCCCTCTCCGTCCGTCTCCCTCTCCGTCCGCGTCTCCCTCTCCGTCCGCGTCTCCCTCTCCGTCCGCGTCTCCCTCTCCGTCCGTCTCCCTCTCCGTCCGTCTCCCTCTCCGTCCGTCTCCCTCTCCGTCCGTCTCCCTCTCCGTCCGTCTCCCTCTCTGTCCGTCTCCCTCTCTGTCCGTCTCCCTCTCTGTCCGTCTCCCTCTCTGTCCGTCTCCCTCTCTGTCCGTCTCCCTCTCTGTCCGTCTCCCTCTCCGTCCGTCTCCCTCTCCGTCCGTCTCCCTCTCCGTCCGTCTCCCTCTCCGTCCGTCTCCCTCTCCGTCCGTCTCCCTCTCCGTCCGTCTCCCTCTGTCTCCCTCCCTCCCTCTCCCTCCGTCCGTCCGTGTCCGTCCGTCTCAGTCCGTCCGTGTCCGTCCGTCTCAGTCCGTCCGTGTCCGTCCGTGTCCGTCCGTCCGTCTCCCGCTGTCCGTCTCCCGCTGTCCGTCTCCCGCTGTCCGTCTCCCGCTGTCCGTCTCCCTCTCCCGCTGTCTCCCCCTGACTCCCTCCCTCCGTCTCCCTCTGTCTCCCTCTCTCTGTCTCTGTCTCCCTCTATCTCCCACCCTTTGTCTCCCTCCCTCTGTCTCCCTCACCCTCCCTCTCCCTCCTTCCTTCTCCCTCCTTCTCCCTCTCCCTATCTCTGTCTAGGCGAGGTGTAATAATTCTATTAGAAATATCTCGAAAAGCAAGAGCTCTTTGCTGCACACATCGAACCACCTTCCCCAGCCTTCCCAAAATCTGCAGCACGTTATTAATGACACCCTAATGTAGAGGGTGCACGAGAGCTAGCTGGACCACCGCGGCAGAGATCAGGTGTAATCCGGAGGGCAGAGATTCCAAGTAAGGCTGGGCCTACTCAGACTTTCATCCCTTCAGTGTCGATAAAACAAATGCTACTCAGGGAGCACGAGGCTGCGCAGAGTGATCTCCGGAGTTCACGCTCGGTTCAATCAGTCACGGGGTTTGTCTTTGAGTCCTGGTCACTAATTGTGCAACAATTCCCGGATTACAAGAGAGCAGAGAAAGAAGCGAAGTGGGAGGACTGCTCCCTGCAACCGCAGGGGTGGCCCCTGAGTCACAGAGCCAAAGGGGCTCCTGGTCAGATGCTTCCCAAGGCCCGGCTCCAGCCATGCGCTGGGTGTAAAGTGAAGCTTTGGACACTGTAGTGACCTGGGGCAGGGCACTAGGACCCTGCAGTGGACGATGGACCTTAGAGACAAAGGGGGAACCGGACACCACATCCGGTCAGGGTGTGGGAGGGCACTGCAGAGAAGAAGGGATCGTGGGCAGACGTGCGAGGGCCGAGCTCTCCACATTACATGTACATAGCCAATATAATAAAGGTACTAAGGATCCTTACCTGTGTCCTGCGTGTCTGTGGGCGAGGGCAGGACATGACAACTGGCGACGAGACTGGGATTGCAGACAGCGCGACGAAAGACGAAACCAGAAGCCACCAGGAGTCCACCCCGGTCCGCTGGCCAGCGCAACAAACATCGTGGCAGCGGGGGACGGGAGAAAGAAACGGAGCCAGGAGCCCACCCTGAGTGCGAGTGAAGCGGAGCCAGGAGCCCACCCTGGTCCGAGTGAAGCAGCCAGCAGCAGGGAGCAGCGACGACGCGGGAGCCCACCCCGGCCGCCGAACGAGCGGTAAGAGCGATCGCTGCCAAGCTGCAAAAAGGACAAAATAAAGGACAAAATAAAGGACAAAATAAAGGACAAAATAAAGGACAAAATAAAGGACAAAATAAAGGACAAAATAAAGGAGGGCGTTGCCGGGAAAGCGTCCGCGCGGGAAGGAGCGCGAAGGATGGAGAGACGCGCGTGTGTTCAAACGCGAACTCTCGCGAGAGCGGCCATTGCAAGGTCAGGCAACACGGGCCAATCAGCGGCCGAGAACAAGCAGCGGCCATCTTGAAATCAGGCGGCAATTGGGTGCCATAGGAAACGAAGTCTCGCGAGAGTGGCGGCCATTGCAAGGTCAGGCAAAACAAGCCAATAAGAGGCCAAGAGCAAGCAATGGCCATTTTAGAGTCAGGCAGCCAAGAAAAAAAAAAAGCAGAATAAAGGGAATAAAGAGGAAAAGAAGTAACAGGACACAAACAGAGTGGAAAAGAAGCAAATAAAGGACAAAATAAAAGAAATAAAGGAGGTAGATTAACAAAACAAAAAAATATAAAGGAGTGCAAAGGAAGCAAATAAAGAACTAAACAAAGCAAAGGAAAGAGAAGACATGGTGAGAAGTGCCCAGAAAGAAAATGAGTGACGAAGAGCTAAAGCAAAGCACGCCAGCAATCTTCCGCAGGCCTCTACCATTCAGCCTGTCGGAACCGCAAGCAGGCATTCGGTGGGAAAGATGGATCAGGAAATTTGAGCGCTACATGAGCGCCACGGACGTCCCCGAGAGCAAGCAACTGCACCTGCTTTTGAATCTAGCAGGGGATGAGATAGAAGATCTATTGTTAACGTTTCCTGCTGAACAAACACAGGGTTACAAGGGAGTGATAAAGTGTCTCACACAAAAATTCAACCCCCAAAGCAATGTTGATTTCGAAAGATACACGTTCAACACGGCATGCCAGCAAGGAGAAGAGAACCTAGATGACTTTGCAACAAGACTGAGAAAACTGGTCACGTACTGTGAATTCGACAAATTTGACAATGAGCAAGCAATAAGACTGCGAATCATTGAGGGCTGTAAATCAGTGGAGTTCCGAGCACGAGTCCTGAAGGAACCAACGACGCTGGAAAAGATATTGACAATGGCTCGCACAGAAGCACGAGCGACGGAACAGGCAAAGCAGATGGAAATTGGAAAGGAGAAAGAGAGTAAGCGCTAGCACATCGTGTCACGGGGAACGTAAACAAGAAGGAATTCCAGGCGCCGGTCCCGCCACGGAAGGGCGAACAAACATGTTACAGATGCGGCCTTGAGTTTCCCCACGTCGGCGCCTGCCCAGCAATGGGCCAGAAGTGCAGAAAATGCAACAGGGACAATCACTTCTCAAGCGTGTGCATGACCAGGCAATTCAGAGGTGAGAGAGGCCGAGCGACAAGACCGCGGATGACCAGCAACAGGTATGCCCGACACATGGAAATGGCAAATCGCGGCTCTTCTGACGAGTCAGAAGAAATGGCAGCACCCGTGAGTGCGGCGAGACTACCTAATGTCGGACGCGCCCAGAGAAAGCGATGGGGCAGAGCACGTTCATCTGGTAGACAAGAGACAAATAAAGAAGACAGCCACTGTGGACATCAATGTAGGAGACCACCAGGCAAGTTTCGTACTTGACAGTGGAGCAACATGTAACATCATGTGCATGTCCGAATACAAAAAGATGAGAGTAAAGCCACAGCTACTGCCGTCGACAGTGGACGTATTCACCTGGGGCTCCAAGAGCCCGGTAGAAAACATGGGAAAATTCACAGAGACACTAACGTACAAAGGCAGATCTTATCGTGAGGAAATACATGTGCTCAAGGGTGACATCCCAGCGCCGTGCCTACTAAGCAATGTGACGGCACAAATGATGGGACTACTGGCAATGACATATCACATGTCGGAAACGGAGAACATCCTGCACGAATACCCAGCCATACTGAAAGGGCTTGGCAAGCTGAAAGGGAAACAAATAACATTACACATAAATGAAGCAATCAAGCCAGTAGCACAACATCACAGACGGGTGCCAATTCACCTACAACCACAGGTGGCAGAGGAGATCAATAGCCTACTGGCACAGGATATAATAGAAGCGGCCGAAGGCTAACACCGTGGGTGTCTCCGATCGTGGCGGTTCCAAAGAAGAACACCTCCAAAATCCGCATATGCGTGGACATGAGGATCCCAAACACCGCAATCGCAAGGGAACGCCACCCGGGACCACACCTGAACGACATGATTAGCTGCCTCACTGGAGCGTGCCAATTCTCAAAGCTCGACCTATGCAAAGGGTATCACCAGTTAGAGTTGGACCATCAGTCCAGGTACATCACGACATTCTCCACTCATCTGGGCCTGTTTAGATATAAGCGACTGAGTTTCGGAATATCATCGGCAGCGGAAATATTTCAGGAGACCATACGGCAAGTGATCAGGCTGGTCCCGAACAGCTTAAACTACAGTGATGATATCTTAGTGTTTGGGAAAACAGACAAGGAGCATGACACAGCGTTACGTCAAGTGTGCACACAACTGGAGAAAGCGGGCCTCACACTAAATGGAGACAAATGCGAGCTAGGAAGAAAGGAACTAGTATTCTTTGGACACATCTTCTCGAAACAAGGGATGAGGCCAGATCCCAGCAAAGTTGAAACGCTAAAAAAATGCTAAGCCACCGACAGATGTCGCGGAAGTACGATCATTCCTAGGACTCGCCAGCTACTGTGCGAGATACATACAGGACTTCGCTACAGCAAGCACACCACTGAGGGAACGGACCAGACAGGGTCAGAAATTCATCTGGTCTCAGGAATGCAACAAGGCATTTGAGGACATAAGACAAGCGGTGGTGACGGTGGAACATCTGGCCTACTTCGACCCTCTGCTCTGCACTGAATTGACTGTCGATGCCAGCCCAGTGGGACTGGGTGCAATACTAGCACAGCATCTGCCAGGAAGAGAGTCACAAAGGAAGATTGTCGCATACGCAAGCAAAAGCTTGACGGACATTGAAAAGGCCTACTCGCAACCAGAGAAGGAGAGCCTGGCTGTGGTGTGGGCGTGCGAGCATTTCCACATGTTTATATATGGGAAGCCATTCACCATCATAACGGACCACCAAGCGCTGGTGACAATCTATGGCAGCCCATCGGCCAAAATGCCACCCAGGATTGAACGCTGGGGCATCAGACTGATGGACTATGACTTCACAATTGTGCATAAACAAGGGAAAGAACATAATCCTGCAGACTACATGTCAAGGCACCCGTTACCACAGGCTCACGAGACGGCATCGATAGCAGAAGAATACCTAAACTTTGTGCTCAAGCAAAAACACACCAGCACCAATAACACTAGCGGAGTTAGAAAGGGAGACCAGAGAGGATGGCACGCTGCAACTGGCAATGGAGATAACGAGAAGACAAAGATGGAGGCACATCAACAACAACTGCACCTGGGAAACAGGGACACGCAAAGAAGAAGTGCTAGCTCTAAAAAAGATAAATGAAGAACTGTCGGAGACAGAAAGCGGAATACTGATGAGAGGGACGAGAATTGTGATACCAAGATCACTCAGGAGACAAGTGATAGACCTGGCTCACGAGTCACACCGAGGCGTAGTATCAACAAAGAAACTGTTAAGAGAAAAAGTGTGGTTCCCTGGACTAGATCGCATGGTAGAAGACACAGTAACGACATGCCACCTATGTCAAGTGACAGGAGCACCGGCCAGACACGAACCACTACAAATGTCAGAGCTTCCAAGAGCAGTATGGACAACACTTGCAGCTGATTTCTTTGGCCCACTGGACACAGGAAACTACCTGCTGGTGGTCATCGATGAATACTCAAGATTTCCAATAGTGCGACACGTCCCGTCGACATCAGCATCAGCAACACTACCGATTCTAGATGACATATTCGCTGCATGGGGCTCACCGGAAACTCTAAAGACGGACAATGGTCCTCCATTCTCAGGGGAAGAGTTCCGTAGATTCATGACCTATCTAGGGATAAATCACAGGAAGATAACTCCACTGTGCCCTCAAGCAAATGGAATGGTGGAGAGATTCATGGGGAACATCAAAAAGGCAGTTCAAAGGGCGAAGCTGGCCCAGATATCTTTAGGCCAAGCTCTATGCCAGGTGTTGCGGGACTACAGAAACACACCGCACAACTCCACAGGAAGATGCCCAGCGGAGCTCGTGCTGGGGAGGACAAGTAGAACAAGGCTCCCACAAATAGAGGCAACGACAGCGCCAGATCGCAGCAGTGTCGCAGAGAAAGACAGAGAGGAGAAAAAAAAATGAAACGATATGCAGATGCCAAACGACACGCCAGCCCGTCAGACCTGAAGGAAGGAGACATGGTAATAGTGCGTCAACGACAGCAAAGAAAGTCGGACAGTACGTTCTCCAAAGACCCGTTAGTAGTAACAAAGGTGAAGGGTCCAATGGTCACGGCTGAGTCAGATCATCAGAGGATAACAAGAAACCGCTCACACTTCAGAGAGTTGAAGGGAATGAAAAGAGAAGATTAAGACACTGAAACAGCAGAACAAGAAGAGCAGGAGCACAGCAGCAACGAAAGAGAAAATGGAGAGGGAGCAGTAGAAGAACAACGAACGGAGGTCGGTCAGAGAAGAACATGCAGACGGCCAAACAGACTAATAGAGGAAATGGAATGAAAGGGAACTCACAGGCCTCCGCTAGGACCAACGTGCAGCTACTAGTATCATCAGACCAACGCGTCACTTCTCGTGACAAAGGGGGGAGATGTAGTGACCTGGGGCAGGGCACTAGGACCCTGCAGTGGACGATGGACCTTAGAGACAAAGGGGGAACCGGACACCACATCCGGTCAGGGTGTGGGAGGGCACTGCAGAGAAGAGGGGATCGTGGGCAGACGTGCGAGGGCCGAGCTCTCCACATTACATGTACATAGCCAATATAATAAAGGTACTAAGGATCCTTACCTGTGTCCTGCGTGGGCGAGGGCAGGACACGACAGACACTGTTATTAAGAGTAGGTTGTGAAGGACAGCCCTGCCGTCAGCCAGGGGCAAGCAAGCTTATGTATGTGACCACCATAAACCTGCGTGCCAGGCCAAAGCCCTGCAGGAAATATATGTGCCACATACAGGCGCGCAATGCCCATTGAGTTCAAAGGGCTTCACCCCCACACCCCCTCGTGTGTGTCAGCCGGGCTGAGACAGCTTCCCGGGCGCACACACAGCCGCACCCGAGTACTTCACAGGTCTTTAAAAGACCATTTACTTGTTAATGATGCTTTGTTGTATTTCACCTCTTCTTAGCGCCCCTGCATCTCCACTCTGACTATCGGTGGAATCGCCCGGCCCCCATAGAGCAGAGTCTCTTGGAGTCCGCACTGCTGCAACCGGCGGTGTTTGCTGACACTCTTTAAAACATTTTTTTAAAAAGCAGGTACGATGTCTGCAAGGTCCGCGGGCCGCCAAGAAAGGCTTGCCGGGCCGCTGGCGGCCCGGGCGCCGTACTATGAGTACCCGTGCTCTAGAACAAAAAATTGAAAATGCTAAACATATGGAGACAATCAGTAAATGTGACTTTATTTAGCCTGACCACACCTTAAAAATGGTACTTCCGGGTCGCTCCCTTATGGCATACGATGAGAGCACACCTTGCGAGCATGAACACAATGTATACATACCCCCAAAGATAAACCACACATCCATTCAGCAAGCGTGTGCGACCCGACCACAAATACCCTGCGGGAGCTCAACAGAAACACATTCCTCATCGGCTCCGCTGTTGCCTCGAAACGAGAACCTGAAAGGAGACAACCGCATACATTTTCTGCACTAAACAAAAGGTTATTATTGTCATACAAAAACTCGAAGGCAATGGCAGAGAGATACACAAGAGAAAACAATTCAGCTAGCATGGCTGTGTACATATTTAATAGACATTGTGTTCTTTGGACACGAAGGGTTCGTATGATGCAATAGTTGCCATGGTAAAATCTTGAGCAGTGGTAACAGAGTAAAACGGCAAGTCAAAATCACTCAAAGAGCTGTTGCAAGTTGACGTTATTTGAGGTGCAGGGGCGTAGCTTCAAAGGAGGGGGAGGGAGTTGGGGTGTGACACCACCCAATTAAATGCATTCTTGGCTTGGTTGTTTGGTTTGAGGGCCATGAGTCGAGTCTGCTATCTCTGTGTCAGTTTTTCTCCTCATGACAACAACAAAAGACAAAACAGTGACCTTTGATGCAAAACAGGAGAGAGAGAGAGAGACAGAGAGCTACATCTGGTGGCTGAATTTCAAGATGTGAAACTAGATAACCTGGAATCAGTACTGGTTTCCCTGCTTGTGCAAATTGTGTGATCGTAGGCAAATATTTTATTTTACAGAGACTCCTTTTTTTCTTTATTATTACATATGAGGCACTTTTAAATACTTGAGATCAAGATGTGCGCTATACAAGTATCTCCTATTTATTTAATAGACTGTAATGTTACTCCATCTACAATAAAAATCTAGGCCAACTTTAGGGTTCACAGGACTACTGATGGGCCTCTTCATTTACCAATGACATTGTCGTTGGGAGGGGGCAGCCATCATCACTTTTAATAGATGCCTGTCTTTACAGTGATATATTCTGATGTACTAAGGTGAAAAACTTTTGCATGTTAAAGAAATACAATCTCTTCAAAATCCCAAAAAGTGAATCACATTTTGACATTGTTTGCCACATGATACATATACCAAACGTTTGTGACACGACTCGTGCATGGACTCGTAGAGCCAAACCAGACCCAAGGCTCGGCTCTGGCACGCCTTGCCCTATCTATTTGCGACTCCGGCTTAGTACATGGGTCCATCAGTCACTTTATAAAATGATTTTTAAAAGACGAGGACTAGACACATGGAGCCCTGCCTACATGCACCGATTTGACAACTTTACCATCAAGGCTTCTTGCAGCAGCTACGATGAGGCGTGTGTGCAGTGAAAATATACTTAAAATGAGTGATCTCAGGTCAGGCACTTCAGATTGCTGTGTTGTATGTGACCGTAGTCATGCGTTCCCAGGCAGAAGAACCTACTAGGCCCAGGTAGTATGGGCAAGGCCGTAGCTTCAGCAGGAGAGTTTGGGGTGTGACACTCCTGGGAAATGTATTTCTGGTGCCAGATGCACAACACATTTCTGAGGTCGCAAACAGCCCGATTTGCAGAAAAGCTCCAGGTTGTCCAAAATGCGACAGCTAGGCTCCTATACAAGGTCCCAAAATTTGCCTCAGCAAACAGTGCTCTAGCCTCTCTGCACTGGCTCCCTATTGAGGCAAGGATAAAACTTAAAACACTCTGTCTCGCACACAGATTGCTTAACGCCAAAGGACCTACTATGTAAAAGGTACTCTTGACCCTGTACTCCCTCTGTAGGACTTTAAGATCTTCTACGGGTCGATTCTTGAAGGTACCTAGAATTCATAAGGTCAGATGGGGTGGTAGGTCCTTTTCATATCTCATCCCCAAAGTTTGGAACACGCTACCCATAAAATTAAGATGCCTTAACAACGAATCATAGTTCAGATAAAGGCTAAAAGCATGGCTATATTCACATTAATAGCCCCTGTTTTTCTTCACTTGTCCCGAAGCAATGCTATGCCCTAGCCAATGCTGGCAAGCCTATGGCTAGCTGTGCACTTTAGAAATCCACATGGCATAGCATCTCTGCCTTCTAAGAATGCCTCCCATGAATAAACGCCACCCATCCCTGTACCTTAACTCCACTCATCCCTGAACCCTAAAACCCTCTCACCCCACCTAAACTCCACCCATCTCTTACCCTTAAACTCCACCCATTCCTGAGCTCTAAAAAACACTTTATACTCCTAATTCCCACCCATCCCGGATCCATTAAATACCACACCATCCCTAAACTAGTCATCCCTGTACCCTAAAAAAACTATCACAACCCCTAAAAACCACCCATTACCCATAAAATCCCTCACTGCACCTAAACTCCCACAACCCCAAACCCTCAAAACCCCACACCACCCTAAACGCCACTCATTCCTGAACACTAAAAACCCTTCACCACCCCTAAACTCTACCCAGAACTGAACCTTGAAAACATTCACCCTCCCTAAACTCTACCAATCCGAAACCCCTAAAAATCTCAACAGCCCTAACGCCACCATCCCTGAACCCTAAAAACGTACCACCACTCATTTGTGATCTCTAAAAACCCCCTCACCACCCAAAACTCCACCCATGCCTGATGCCTAAGAAAACCATCACCACCACTAAACTCCACCCATTCTTGAACCCCTAAAACACTAAAAGCCCCATATTGCCCCTATCACCAATCCCTGAACCCCAAAAAACCCTCACTACCTCTAATCTTCACCAAAGTTTGTGATTTTGGATTTTTCCTTAAAATTATCTTTTCTTTAAAATGTTTCCTTTAAATTTCAATTTGTACTTTCTTACAATTGTCTTTCCTTAAGTGTTTTCCTTAAATGTGGTTTTTCAGTTTCCGCTTTTTCCATTAATTCCTTACATCAGTTGTAGGCGTCAATTACCTCTTTTCATGAGCTGAGGACACCCTTCTTCCTCATACTTCTCATACTAGTTTTTCTACTGCTTTTGACATAGTTGACGATGCTGTCCTTGTGGACCGCCTGCCACCACGGGCATGGATTCCATGCTTCGTTCCTGATGGTCTGGTGGTCCTTACCCCTTCGGGAACAGGGAATGAGATCAATATCTTGCGTCTCTGACCCAGTTTAAGTAAATTGTTTGGTACTCAAATGTTTAGGGCTGAACTTTCAAAATCTACTTGAAACCAGTTATCCAAGTTTGCATTGTTAAGCAGATGATGCAGATTCATAGGAGCCATCGGGCACGGTTTTTTCTATGGCAACATACGATCAAACCTACATTTTATCCCGAGGAATATCCCAAAATTGCAGCGAAAGTCTTAAATTTGAAACAGTTTGTAAGGACAGTTATGCTAGCCTGTCAATCTAATAAGCCACACATCGGGTACCCTCCTACTGAAGGACAAACGTTTCCACCAGGTCTTGGGTTGCATGCTTCATGCAGGCGATCAGATTCTGCTGCATGTTCTGAACACCAGATGTAGCAATCAGGACAGCCATACATTTTAGTGAAAACACCAGAGCTCTCAAACGCACTTTGATAATAGAAACTGTTGTGCACTGATTCAATTCAGAAGGGCCCTAAAACTTTTGGTGTTTGCCTAATTGCTCGTCTGCCATCCACCTTACCCTTAAATCTCTAACTGATGTCAGTATGCAGTTATTAGATTTGCGTTGTTCAGAGTTTGAAAACACAAATAAAATAAATAACACAAAATAGTCACCATAACATTGGTGGTCAACTGAGTTTTGTCTCTTGGATCGCCACAGTAGTATTGCGCCTTCGTTTGGCAACTTGAGGAGCAGATGCTTGCAAGTCAAAAGGTATATATTGAGGATGCTTCCTCTTTCTTGAGGGAATCTAATTAAACAAAATAGGAATGTTGTGTGGGGGTATGAATCAATATCTGCAAGAAGCTCCATAAATTAGCTGCTCCGAGTGATGAAGAGTCTTACTGCTCCCCAGAAGCATTCAATACTGGACAATCGCGATGAGGATGGCAGGGCAAAAGAGACAAGAAATGCGGTCTCCCCAATTTTGAAAGAAAAACAACCACTAACGCTAAAGAGAAGCAGCTAATGACCATCTATTGGGGAACAAGACAGTCTTAGCTTTCACGCTCAAAGATTTGATAGGCTAAAAGATGGCATATCTTGATATTTAATTAGACTTCTCTAATGTGTTGCATGGAACATTTTATTAAGATTTGGTCACCGCAAAAATTACCTTTACTGGACAGTCTTGGAAAGAGTTACAGTCTGTGCAATTAGAGGGAATAGTGAACGAGTCCTCATATTAAAAGGATATAAATGGATTCATGAATTACATACACAGATGCATGATCTCAAAGAACGCACTAAAGAGACACCAACTAAAGATTTCATAACATGTCTAGAAAATTACATGTTAATACCGCATTAAGTATGCTTGCTATTTTCGGGTAATCATCTTTTGGTTTTGCTTATGTGGTGCAAGACTTACAAACACCCTCACCAGAATGCTTAGCCTTTTTGGAACGTACTTGTAGCACCTCCAAGTGGACAAATTTATATTGTACCCCAAAAATTAACTGACAGTTATTTTTTATTGCCCAAGCGTGTGTAACTTTTGTTTAGATCTAGAACTGTTGCTAACCATGCAAGTACTTTCCCATGACCAGCATTACTCCTTGTAGGAAGCTGGCTCTGTATATACTATACCAAAGTGAGGTATAGTTTGCACAGAGTCCAGTGGATCCCCAAAGGTAGGCAGAGGTAAAGTTAGATAGCACCTCAATCTCGATTTGTGGTAGTGTGGTCGAGCAGTAAGGCAGTATCAGAGGACAGTGTTAAGCATTTGTTGTACACACACAGTCAGCAAATGAATTCACACACTCAAAGACTGAACTTCAGACCAATTGTTTTTGTATAAAAATATTCTTTTACTTATTTTATTTCTAGAACCAAGCAAGCCTGGCATAGGTAAGCAATAAATAATTTACAGTAGTAAATGCGGATTGTAAAACAGTTCAATTGCAAATGTACTATGGTTTGACTTACAGTATTGTTTCAGAGAAATGCAATCACATGTAAATACAGTGCATAGACTTCAATGGGATTTTCAGTAAAATAGCAGGTAAGTTACTTTTGGATTACTTTTCTTACTCAGTGCTGTATGCCTGGATACAGCACTGGGGCATTTCCTGTAAACAGGTGAGTAAAAGCGTTTTTGTTAAATCCTACAATTTTAAAGAATTTCTTTAGGTTTCAAAACTCCACACTTTGACACTTTTTCCTGAAAAAGTTTTTATGTTATCCTATGGAGGAAAATATGATTATCGGTTTTTAGGTAAGTAATCGTCTGTGGAGTTGAGGTTCTGGGGTTAGACTTAGGGGTCCCCCAGGGTCAGTGATGCACTCTTGTTACACCCTCAGCGGCACTAGGGCGGCCGGGTGCAGAGTGTTGAGGCCCAATGTTATCCAATGGGGGATAGAGGGCCTCCGGTTGGTGGCTGCTGGCAAGCGGGCCAATGGGTTGTGGGAGCAAAGCTCCTGGACTTTAGCTCAGGGCAAATGGGGAAACAAATTAGCACCAAAGGTGCACCCTCAGTGGCACTAGGGCGGCCGGGTGCAGGGTGCTGTTTCGAGGTCGGATGCCCCGTTTCCAATGGAGAACCTCCGGTTGGCAAAAGCACTGCAGGCAGGGAGACGAAGGACTTCTAAGTGCGATCACCACTTCGAGAGGTAAGGTGGGAAGTTAGGGGTTGGTTAGGCACCGTTGGTTTGGGCACACATGGCCTTGGGGCGTCGGGTGCAGGGGTGCCTTTCGGGGTCGGATCTTCTTACCAGCTCCTGGTCGCGGTTAGGGGTGCCTTCTGGATTTAGGCTGCAGGCATTGGCTGAAGGCTTGAGGCAGGTCAGGGGTCGCCAGATCTCGGTTCAGGATCGCCGGGGTGACCTCCTCGTGGTGTTTGCCCACTCGAGCTTGGGCCATGGACGGCGGGTGCAGAGTGGGGCGGATCCGCGGTGTCCGGCCGTAGCCAGAGGTTGCAGTTGAACAAATCCGGTGTTCACGGAGAAGCAGTCTTTGGAAGTGAAGGCAGGCAGGTCCTCCGGGGTTTTTGAGGTTGCTGGCTGCAGGACACACCGGGATTTCGCAGGAGCAGGTTCGAGGGGGAGACAGGCCGGTAGGGCTGCGGCCAAGTCAGTGGGCGTCTTCCTCTTGTTAGCTGCTGCACGGCTGTTCGGTCCTTCTTTTCTTCTTGTTTCTTGGCTGGATCTGAGGAAGCAATGTTCAGGGGTGCCCCTAAATACTAGATTTAGGGGCGTTACAGGTAGGTAAAAGGCAGGGACCAATGGGTCCCTTCCCTGGGGTGGGTACACCCCCTATTATGCCACCCTCCAGTGGGAGGGGGGCATGTGCCTGTACATGGTTGGCTGAGTCCCCCCATCTTCAAGATGGCATGGACAGAGTTGTGCTTCACCTCGCCTCCCCCACCTGAGGGGTGGAGTTGGCAGAGGTGGGCACACCTCTCTTCCTCACTTGTTTTTGCCCCCCGGTTCTCCCGCCCAAAGTGGAGGTCGGAACCAGTGGGGACCAGTTGCTGAAAGCAGCAAGTGGCCTGGGGAAGCTCACAAAGACGGCAAGCCTTTGGAGGTTCCCCTTCGTGAACCCTGCCGATCCTGGGGGAGGAGGCTTGGCACCTCGTCCCAGGATGTGCATTGTTTCAGGCCCGAGAGAGCAGCAGGCTCTCGACCCAGGGGGTCCAGAAACATGTCTGGTGGTGGCAGCTGAAAGCAGCCACTCAGCCTGGACACTAGAGGTGGGTTATTTTTCAGGGGGCACCTCTAAGATGCCCTCTGTGTGCATTTTTCATTAAATCCCACACTGGCATCAGTGTGGGTTTAATGTGCTGAAAAGTTTGATACCAAACTTCAGTTTTCAGTGTAGCCATTATGGTGCTGTGGAGTTCGTAATGACAAACTCCCAGCACCATATACTCTTAATGGCAGCACTGCACTTACAATGTCTAAGAATGGACTTAGACACTATAGGGGTACAGGGCTCATGCAACTGTACCCTCACCCCTGGTATAGTGCACCCAGCTAGAGGGGTGACTGACCTATGCCAGGGCAGTGGGTTGTAGGCATGGCACACAGAGATGTGTGCCATGTCGACTCTTCACTTTGTTCTGCACCAAAACACGCAGCCTGCAAAGGCAGTGTGTGAGTGTAGTGGTACAGGACCTCGAAGGGTGGCACAATAAGTGCTGCAGCCCTTAGAGGTCTTCCCTGGTCACAGTGCCCTGGGTACCTGTGGTACCATTTACCAGGGGCTGACCTGTGGCCAGAGATGCCAATTAGGTTAGTTTTGGGGAAAGAACACAGGCTCTGGGTACCTGATTGGCAGGGACCCAGGGCACATCATGTAAAAGTGCATCAGTAGTCTGGCAAAAAGTGGGGGGGGGGTGGGTTACTGCAACAGAAACCCACTTTCCTACACAAGCCCCCCCTCAGCCCAAAGGCCAGGAGACTCAGCCAAAGCTGGGAGAGTCTTCCTAGTCTTTCAGGCGAGGAAGTGGTTTGAAAGTTGCAGGGCCTACTCTGCCTTACATCCTTCTGTCCAGGTCAGTTCCTTTGGGGAGCTGGCCTACCTCAACAGTTTCAGGACCTAATTCCAAATGCTCCTTTCCAAGCTCTTTAGTGTCTTCACCCCATCTTTTTATTTGTGTTCAGAGGTGCCAACCTCTGCAAATTCTAATTTAGCTAGGGCAAAGCCCAGCTTACTCACAGAGGTCACCCACAGCTTGAGCAACCACACCATGACCAATAGGGTCAGGGGGCCTAACTTGCTATTTGGCAGGGGGGCTAGGCCACCAAGCCAAGGACAGTGCTGCCATGAAGGCTAACACCCAGCTAGGCTACTGACAGCGGTCAGTGCCCAGAATCACACCTTTAGCTCTTCACTGGTAGGTGAAGTAGCTAATTTACAGGCTTCTTTGGGTTTGGGGAGGGCCTGCCTGCTGTTTTAGGGTTGGGGGTCACTACAATTGGCAGTGAACACCCTTCTTCCACCCTCTGTTCTGCCAGCTGAGGAGCCACCAATTCAGGCTGGACAGTTGCCTGAGTAGTCAGGTCTTTTTGTTGGCTAGGAGGGACTTCACCAGTGCCAATTTTGGAGTTCTCCCTTACTGGGATAAACACTCCCTGGGCCACTGGAACTGTGGCTAACAGTTGCCCACCTTTCCTACACTGTTTCTTCTTTTTCTTTTGGGGCTTAGCTGCACCAACTGCAGGTTGAGCCCCCCCAGGTTTCTTGGGTGAGGTCTGGCATTGGACCAGTACCTCTCTTTGGCTCAGACCAACCTCTGGGTGGTCATTCCCAAGGAGACAATCAAGGGGGAGGTGTTTACTGACTACCACCTTTCTCCATCTAAGGGACCCAGTTATTTCTAGGAGCACTACAGCCACAGGCCTAACAGTGACACCTCCTGGGACAATCCTTACTCTTTTTGTTTCCCCTGGGACATACTTGTTTGAGAGAACCAACCTGTCATGCACCACAGTGTGACTGGCACCGGTATCTCTCAGGGCAAGGGCTGGGATTCCATTCACCAGTAGGTGGTGGAAGTGTCTACTCCCCTCTGGAATCTCCAACTCACCTTTTGGGCCCATTTTCCAGTTGAAGGCTATGAGGGCTTCCTCATCTGAGGAATCACCCTCTAAAGCTACACTGGCAACCCCTGGAGCTACACTAGGGGCTGTATTTTTTTTTTAGGACAGCTAGGGTCCTTGGTGTGGTGTCCTGCCCTTTGGCAGTTGTGACACCATACCCTGCTGGGATCCCAATTCTTACCTTGGTACCCAGTTTTAGTTTGTGAGGTGTCTTTGGGCCCTCCCTCCTGGTCTGGTTTTTGGGGGGCTACCTGGGACTCCTTACTTTTATCTTTTAGAGGCTCACTGTCTTTCCTCTGGGGAGGTTTTGTAACCCCTTTCTTTTGGTCACCCCCAGTGGACGTCCTAGTTACCCTTGTCTTGACCCAATGGTCCGCCTTCTTTCCCAATTCTTGGGGAGAAATTGGACCTAGGTCTACCAGATACTGATGCAACTTTTCATCAATGCAATTACTTAATGTGTTCTTTCATAAACAAATTATAAAGACCATCATAATCTTGCACTTTGTGTCCAGTCAACCAGCCATCTAGTGTCTTAACTGAGTAGACTACAAATTCCACCCAGGGCTGACTCTGGGTTTTCTGAGCCCCCCTGAATCTAATTCTATACTCAGTTGTGAGTCCAAATCCCTCAATTAGAGTTCTCTTCATGAGGTCATAAGACCCAGCATCTGCCCCACTAAGGGTCAGAAGTCTGTCTCTGCACTTACCAGAGAACAGTTCCCAAAGGAGTGCCCCCCAGTGAGTTTTCTTCACCCTTCTGGCTTCACAAGCCCTTTCAAAGGCTGTGAACCATTTGGTAATGTCATCACCCTCCTCAAATTTAGGGACAATCCCTTTGGGGATCTTGGGATTATAGGATCCTTTCTTTTCTATATTTTTTAGATTGCTGTCACCATTGATGGGTCCTAAGCCCATCTCTGCTCTTTCTTTTTCCAGAGCCAGGAGTCTGGTCTCTAGGTCTAATCTTTTGGTCAGCCTCGCTAGCAGGATGTCCTCCTCATTGAGGCTGTCCTCAATGTCCTCACTGATGCCTGATCCACCTGTGTGAGATCTAGGCACTGAGAGGTTTACTCTTGAAGTCGAGGGTACTTGAACCCTTCTCTCCCTAGGAAGTGGAGGGGGTTGATCTACCAGGTCATTCCCGTCCTCTACTTCATCTGATTGGTCTTCACCATTTTCAGATGGGCGGTCCTTAGCATACCCAGCCAACAGCTCCTGGAGCTTTTGTATGGTGGGAAGGGGACCCATGGTTATGTTTTTAATTTTACATAGGGACCTTACATCCTTGCAAGACAAGTGAAGGTAAGGGGTGAGGTCAAGCTCCTCAACCCTGTCCTCTATGTCATTGTGGTTAATTTCACTAATAGCTGGGTTCTTATTTTGAGATATTGTTAAAAAAACTTCTAACCCTGGCTAAAGTGACTTATTTTCTAAAATTCTAAAGGGACTTAACCAAGGCCCTAACAAGACTTTGTAATTTTGCAAAAATGGCAATTTGAAAAATCAGAATTCTAAAGACAATTTAAGAGTTCTGTCGCGTGATCAGGTGGTAACCAAGTAGTACAACAAATGCAAAGTTGTATATCCCACCGCTGATCCACCAATGTAGGAAGCTGGCTCTGTATATACTATACCAAAGTGAGGTATAGTGTGCACGGAGTCCAGTGGAACCCCAAAGGTAGGCAGAAGCAAAGTTAGATAGAACCTTACTCTCCATTTGTGCTAGTGTGGTCGAGCAGTAAGGCAGTATCAGAGGACAGGGTTAAGCATTTGTTGTACACTCAGTCAGCAAATGAATTCACACACTCAAAGACTAAACTTCAGACCAATTGTTTTTGTATAAAAATATTCTTTTAGTTATTTTATTTCTAGAACCAAGCAAGCCTGGCACAGGTAAGCAATAAATACTTTACAGTAGTAAATGCTGATTGTAAAACAGTTCAATTGCAATTGTAAATGTACTATGGTTTGACTTACAGTATTGTTTCAGAGAAATGCAATCACTTGTAAATACAGTGCATAGACTTCAATGGGATTTCAGTAAAATAGCAGGTAAGTTACTTTTGGATTACTTTTCTTACTCAGTGCTGTATGCCTGGATGCAGCACTGGGGCATTTCCTGTAAACAGGTGAGTAAAGCGTTTTTGTTAAATCCTACAATTTTAAAGAATTTCTTTAGGTTTCAAAACTCCACGCTTAGAAACTTTTTCAGGAAAAAGTGTCAATGTTATCCTATGGAGGAAAATATGGTTATCGGTTTTTAGGTAAGTAATCGGTCTGTGGAGTTGAGGGTCTGGGGTTAGACTCAGGGGTCCCCCAGGGTCAGTGATGCACTCTTGTTACACCCTCAGCGGCACTAGGGCGGCCGGGTGCAGAGTGTTGAGGCCCAATGTTATCCAATGGGGGATAGGGGGCCTCCGGTTGGTGGCTGCTGGCAAGCGGGCCACTGGGTTGTGGGAGCAAAGCTCCTGGACTTTAGCTCAGGGCAAATGTGGAAACAAATTAGCACCTCAGCGGCACTAGGGCGGCCGGGTGCAGGGTGCTGTTTCGAGGCCGGATGCCCTGTTTCCAATGGAGAACCTCCGGTTTGCAAAAGCACTGCAGGCAGGGAGACAAAGGACTTCTAGGTGCGACCACCACTTCGAGAGGTAAGTTGGGAAGTTAGGGGTTGGTTAGGCACCATTGGTTTGGGCACACATGGCCTTGGGGCGTCAGGTGCAGGGGTGCCTTTCGGGGTCGGATCTTCCTACCAGCTCCTGGTCGCGGTTAGGGGGGCCTTCTGGATTTAGGCTGCAGGCGTCGGCTGAAGGCTTGAGGCAGGTCAGAGGTCACCGGATCTCAGTTCAGGATCGCCGGGGTGACCTCCTCGTGGTGTTTGCCCACTCGAGCTGGGGCCGTGGACGGCGGGTGCAGAGTGGGGCGGATCCGCGGTGTCCGGCCGGAGCCAGAGGTTGCAGTTGAACAAATCTGGTGTTCACAGGAGAAGCAGTCTTTGGAAGTGAAGGCAGGCAGGTCCTCTGGGGTTTTTGAGGTTGCTGGCTGCAGGACACCGGGATTTCGCAGGAGCAGGTTCGAGGTGGAGACAGGCCGGTAGGGCTGGGGCCAAGTCAGTGGGCGTCTTCCTCTTGTTAGCTGCTGCATGGCTGTTCGGTCCTTCTTTTCTTCTTGTTTCTTGGCTGGATCTGAGGAAGCAAGGTTCAGGGGTGCCCCTAAATACTAGATTTAGGGGCATTACAGGTAAGTAAAAGGCAGGGACCAATGGGTCCCTTCCCTGGGGTGGGTACACCCCCTATTATGCCACTCTCCAGTGGGAGGGGGGCATGTGCCTGACCCTGGTTGGCTGAGTCCCCCCATCTTCAAGATGGCGTGGACTGAGAGTTGTGCTACACCTCGCCTCCCCCACCTGAGGGGTGGAGTTGGCAGAGCTGGGCACACCTCCCTTCCTCACTTGTTTTTCCCGCGGTTCTCCCACCCAAAGTGGGGGTCAGAACCAGTGGCGACCAGTTGCTGAAAGCAGCAAGTGGCCTGGGGAAGCTCACAAAGGCGGCACGCCTTTGACGCTTCCCCTTCGTGAACCCTGCCCATCCTGGGGAAGGAGGCTTGGCACCTCGTCCCAGGATATGCATTGTTTCAGGCTCGAGAGAGCAGCAGGCTCTCGACCCAGGGGTCCAGAAATATGTCTGGTGGTGGCAGCTGAAAGCAGCTACTCAGCCTGGACACTAGAGGTGGGTTATGTTTCAGGGGGCATCTCTAAGATGCCCTCTGTGGGCATTTTCCATTAAATCCCACACTGGCATCAGTGTGGGTTTAATGTGCTGAAAAGTTTGATACCAAACTTCAGTTTTCAGTGTAGCCATTATGGTGCTGTGGAGTTCGTAAGGAAAAACTCCCAGCACCATATACTCTTAATGGCAGCACTGCAATTACAATGTCTAAGAATGGACTTAGACACTATAGGGGTACAGGGCTCATGCACCTGTACCCTCACCACTGGTCTAGTGCACCCAGCTAGAGGGGTGACTGACCTATGCCAGGGCAGTGGGTTGTAGGCATGGCACACAGAGATGTGTGCCATGTCGACTCTTCACTTTGTTCTGCACCAAAACACGCAGCCTGCAAAGGCAGTGTGTGAGTGTAGCGGTACAGGATCTCTAAGGGTGGCACAATAAGTGCTGCAGCCCTTAGAGGTCTTCCCTGGTCACAGTGCCCTGGGTACCTGTGGTACCATTTACCAGGGGCTGACCTGTGGCCAGAGATGCCAATTGGGTTAGTTTTGGGGAAAGAACACAGGCCCAGGGTACCTGATTGGCAGGGACCCAGGGCACATCAAGTAAAAGTGCATCAGTAGTCTGGCAAAAAGTGGGGGGGTTACTGCAACAGAAACCCACTTTCCTACACTTCACTTGTAAATACTCATGTATTTCTTGGTAAGAATAATTCTTAGAGGTTCATGTACTTGTACTGAGTAGTTGCTTTTTTATTTCCTAATCGTTTCGGATTCACTAGCCATAATACACAGTTTTTCACATATGTAAGAGGTTTAGTTATGTATTATTATAAGTATCTTTTTGACAATTGAATTCTGTGTACTATATGAGATCCATTACACAACTGCACTTCGATCAGGGTTTGAAAGTATGTGTAGCTCAGCAGCTGCTACTCAATTAATGCCATCCATGCCATTTTACTCCACATAAAAAGAGGATAGTAGAAACCATTATTTGCTGCCCTCTTATCGCCACTCCACTGCAGAGTATAAAGTGCGCCCAAAGAATGGCAATGCTGCTTTATTATTTTATTTTATTTTTTATTAATTTATAAAGCGCCAGAATCGACCCCCAAAGGGGTATCTCTGCGCTCAGGACGGGGCACCTGAGAGGAGCTAACTGCTAAAAATCAGGAACAGAAAAGGAAGGTCTTGAGCTGGGGAATATTCTGTGCACTGTCTGAGCTGTACAGGAAGCTTGTTCCAATAGCAGGGGCCTAAATAAGAAAGAGACTTCCCACCTTGTCTGGACCGTTTGATTCTAGGCACTGCAAGGAGGGATTGAGATCCTGAACGAAGGGTCCGCTGAGGTGTATAGGGATTAAATTTATCTGCAAGATAACTAGGGCCAGAATTGGACAAGGCCCTATGTATGGTGCAACAAATTTTAAACTGTACTCGTTCTTGTATTGGGAGCCAGTGAAGCTGAAAGAGCAGAGGCCGAGAGGCTGTCCTGGGCGGGGCGTTCAGGATCAAGCGTGCCGCCGTGTTCTGAACAACCTGCAATCTATTAAGAGCAGCCTCATTAGCACTCAACAATAGGCTGTTATAGTAATCCAGGCGACTTAGAATAAGCGCCTGGGTTAGCGTCTTCCTGGATGAATCAGGAAGCAGGGGAAGGATGCGACGCAGTAGGCCCAACACATGGAAACAGGAGCTAGCTGTCTGTGCAGCGTGCTCCTTCATGGTGAGGGTCTGCTCCAGGCGAACACCCAAGTTTTTACACAAGACTTGGGGGCGAGGCGGTACCCAAATCTGTGGGCCACCAATTGGGGGTCCACAGAAGTTGAGCCTCCCCAAAAGCATAATCTCCGTCTTTCCCACATTGCACTGAAGAAAGTTACTCCTCATCCACTGCGAGATGTTTCTCATTCCCATAGAGAAAGCAGCCTGTACAGAAGGTGTGAATTTTGCGAATGGAAAGAGCAGCTGGGTATCGTCAGCATAGGAGACGGGAATAAACCTGCTACTCCTTAACAGGTTGGCCAAGGGAGCCACATAGATGTTAAACAAAGTCGGGCTCAAACAAGAGCCCTGTTGTACTCCCTTGGACAACTCTGATACAGCGGAACGATACGGACCAAGGTTAACCGCCTGTGAGCGGAATGAAAGAAAACTCGTCAGCCACTGTAAAGCCAAATCTCTGAGTCCGATCTCCTCCAATCTCACTGTATCCCACCATGGGGAAATGTGGAATCATGCCCACTGTCAAACTAATATGATGTTTAACTAGGAAATGTCACGAAAGAAATGGATGACCAGTCAATTAAATGTAGGATCTAGCCTCGATAGGGGTAACCATGAAACCCGATCCTACTTCCCTACACAAGTGGAGATATGTAAAGATTGGAGTTCCTTTGCTTCGCTGTAATGATTGTCCTCCATTCATAGATTTAAATCTCCCAGTAAGATACATTTAGAAGATTGGGGGATGTATGATACAAGCAATTAAATAATTTTACAAGTGGAGTCCTATCCTGGTGCCCGTATGTTATCAGAGGTCAGAGAGAAAGTGCGTGAGTAATACAGATGTTTACAAGTAGCAACTAACCATTAGAAATGCAAGATTATCTAGGGATGAGACAGAACCTCTTTAAAAATAACTACCATGCCTACTCCCATTTGAAGTGTTTTCTGTGTGCATTACTGTAAGGTATTCAAGGTAATTAATAGCACAATACATAAAATACCCACTATAGCAGGGGGTAACATTTTTTCACTTAGAAATTAAGTACTTTTTTCTTGTGCCTTGATCAGGATGGGGGACAGTTCTTAATTGGGACACGCTATTTCATGTTCCCTGTGCATAGATAAACGGAGCATAAGAAACATTATTATAAGCATTGTGTCCAAAAGGTTGTTATGCAACAGAGGATGGATTGGAAAAATGGGTCATGAGCATGTAAATAAAATTGCTGTTCATAATTATTTCCAGTTGCTAATGAAACAGTATGTTCAATGCATTCATTTTTACAATCTTGTTGGAGCTTAATTGGTAGGATATTTGCATAAAGTTTCGTAAAAATCATACGAACCCATCTCTTTATTATACAATTCTTGGAAGGTTCAAATAACGATTTGGAGGAAATACTATAATTAACAGTGTGAGGTCTGCAAGATTGCCATTTGCAGCTAAATAATCTCCTGCCATGCCATCAGAAGAATTGAAGAGCAAAGAGCTAGACCTGACTGGTAGCCACTGTTTTTGCTCAGACATTATTGAAACATCTAGGAACTCTTCCTAGTATATTACACACAATGATAACAGCTTACCTAAACATTAAAAGATACATCAGGAAGCATGTGACCGGAGAAAGCCCAGCTGATCAAAGTCAGGGAACAGCACCCCCAATTTCTAAGTTCATTGCCTGCAGCATCCAAGCTAATCAATTTAGTCAAACTGGGACATGTCCTAGCAACCGCAAGGATGTCTGTGTCATTGAAATTGATAACTCTGGATCAATGCATGCACTAAAGCAGTCACGAGTTGTGAGCACCCCGCAGGAAGAAAGTTTGGGCAAAAATATTAGAAAAGGACAGTCCCCTGAACAACAGGTGCTTCCGTCCGACACTCAGCATGATAATAGGTTGTAGGAGGGAAGGGCGGATGTATAGACGAGGAGGCTGGGTTTTCTAAGCAATGGTGTCTTTTACTGAACTTTCGATATAAGAAAAAGCAATGACATGGCTGGTCGTCCTTGGTTGGTGGAATTGAATCGTCTTCTCTTCCTTTTTCTCCCTAGTAGGTCTTCCGTAAGAGGGGAGGGAGCCGGAATCTCGGAAAAAGAAACAGCGGTCCCCGTGAAACCCGTGAAGCACTCCACCCAATACCCATAAACTCCCTTATCTTTTTCCCAGGATTCAGCTGCTATACCGCAACTCTGAGTTGCGGAGGCTCTACAGAGTCCTCTGGGGCCGAGCATCAATCCTCACACCAGGTCTAAGGGCTCTCCTCCGGAGCCAGTGCATCTCGGTTGACATCCTCTTGACCAGAGTCTTCTTTTCCTCCGGGAAGGTGTCCTTGTCAGGGACAGACTGTCCGTAGCGGGTCCGTTTTCCCAGTGGGCTGGAAGGGTGGGGGCTGATTTTGGAGTAGTAGGGAGCATTTGTTACTGGGGGCCGGTTTTACAGCAGTGCTGCAATATCGGCCCCCTGTAACAAAAGCAGCAGCAGTGTTTCCCACCAGCATCCCCCCGCCCCCCGTCAGACTTAATTGCCATGGCAGGTTTGCATTCTAAGTCCGGCCGAGGTCCTTGTGCTTTGGTCTGCTCCATCTGCCCCTCCTCTCACGGCACCAGGTCCTGGCTGGAGTCTTTGACCACGGATCCCAGTCTGTACGCCAAACGTCCTTCTTCCGTGTCGATACTCTTTTCCTTCCGCCCAGTTGCCTCCTTTTTGTTCCTCTTAGTATTCTCTGATTGGCCCTCCTGTCTGGTTGCTCCACCTCTATGCTTGGAAAAACATCTGTCCTTCATTAGTTTCCTTTCCTGTGCGACTCAGATGTTTTAACACTTTCCATTCTTTTTTTTTTGTTACAGAATTCCTGGAAGTAGCGGTGTTCGTGTATATTTAAGATGGAAAAGTACAGATCAAATAATCCTATCCTTGAGCTGTTCTTCAGGCACCCAAACCTGCTAAAGCCCCAGTCAGACAACAATTCCTCTATTCAAACAAAGGGAGTTGCTGATTTAGCTTTGCAATCAAATTCACACAGTCCGAAGATCCCCAGTCATGAGGACAACTCTGGAGAGATGGTGCAGGGGAAAGGTTTTGCACCTGAACCCCTAGAGATGGTTGCATACCCTCAAGGGCACCTTCCAACAGTGAAATTTTCTATATTGAAGAGTGAGAAATTAAAAGCAGAACCTCAATTACGCCTGAAGTCTCCCCTGACAAAATGATTCCAGAACCAGTGGGTTGGAAATGGCCCTTTTTGCAGGGTTACCCCAAACTTTTTGCCTTCCTTCTATTTTTCTGACCATTTTGGTGGCTTTAGGACTCAGTGCATTTTACCATTGCTAATCAGTGTTAAAGTGTATGTGCTTCTCCCCCAAACATGGTGACATTGGCATATACCCGACTGGCATATTTAGTTTACTTATAAGTCCCTTGTAAAGTGGTATACCATATACCCAAGGCCTGTAATCGAAATAATTTTTTTTTTTTTTTAAGAGCAATGCAGGAAAAGTCGTGACAGCCAGATCTGGTTTTCCATATGCGTGAGATGTGTGCAAGTAGGGGTCCGGATGAGCGGAGGTGTCGGGAAGGTTTCTGAACGCAGATGCGATCATTTAGGCATGCTGGGCCAGCATTAAGTAGTGCCTTGAAAGTGTGGGTGAGGAGTTTGAATTGTACTTGTTTGTGTATGGGGAGCCAGTGCAGCTCACTCAGATTTTCTGTGAGTGTGGTGTGGAAAGTTGAGAGGGATTCTGGCCTCAGAGTTCTGAATAGTCTTTTTTGTTGAGCCCAGCATAGAGGATGTGCAACGGTTTTCCGAGTGCTGATTGAGAGCTGTTCCTCAGCATCTTCAGGGTACCGAAGCATCAGGCAGTGACAGTGTTGAATTGTGTGGTCATGTCGAGTTTGCGGTCATCGATGATGATCCCAAGGTTCTTGGCATGTGTAGTGGGGATGTGTGTCGGTGATAGCTCTGTTGGCCACAAGAATCCCATGCAGCATGTGACATGGTCTTCCACCCCATCGTACACCTACAGAACACTGGACCCCAATTTTCGAAGTCTGAATTGTGAAAAGCAGGCTTTCCACTGGAAAAGTCAAGGTAGCCTATGCAGTCAAAATGGCACATTGCAATTATAAGGAATAGTGTGTCCCTACAATATTAACTATTTATCATGTAACACTTTCACACATTAAGCACCCAGCACTGCGAGCAACAAGCAACACTTAAGGGTGGCTTAGATAACATTTAGAAGTAGCTTTATTTACTTTTCAGAAGTGACTATTTTGAGACACAAAAAACTAACAACAATGTCTCAACCGGTATTATTTTAGGAAGGCAAGTACATATGCATGTATAAAACATTACAAGAAAGAAAAAGGAGACTCGTGGTAAGGTTTGAAAAGTGCTCATGGCATCATATATTGAAAAACATATTATATACAATAAATGACAGTTGTATCAGCACTGTGCAAAGAATTGCAAGGGCAACCCTAAGAGAACTGGTGCACTAATGTGCTCATGACACAAAGGTGACGGCGCAAGTGACACGTGAAAGAGCAGCAAAAAGGCGCAACGTGACAAGGTGAAAAAAATTATGTACAAAGATATATGGTTCAACAATTGTTAATTACACAAGAGATCAAAGTTTGGTCAGTGATTTTCTCTGAACCATATTGGGTTTTGCGCCGTGAATTTGCGCTGGATTGGTCGACGATGTTTCGATCCTATTGAATCAGGATCATCTTCAGGACTGGGTAGCCGATTAACGGGTGCTGTACAGAAAAGGGGGGGGAGAAAAGGGGGAAATTCAGGGAGGGTTATGGACTGGGGGACGGTGCGCGAGGAGAAGGAAGCCTGCTTGGGAAGGAGCACCTACCTAAAAGAAGCAAAGTGTGCGAAGAGGAGAAAGCTCAGTACGTTCAGGTAGATTGACCAGGAACCACGGGCTGTGCGCGAGGATAAGGAGTGTTTACGTCGTGGAGGTTGCGGAAGAGCAACAAGAGGTTCCTAGGGGTAAAGGATCATGTCAGCTGGGGAAGAGAGAGGGGGGGGGGAGGGGAAAGAGGGCGGTAAGAGCCATGCGGGGTACGTGGTGGTGCAGTCAACTTACTCACCAAGGGAATCTGAATGTGACCGTAGCAGGGTCGGAGCCCCAATCCACTGTTAGGAAAAAACGGGATGTAAACAGTCCGTGGAAGTATCCTGCATGAGGGCAAAAAAAACGGGAATTGGCCGGTCAATGTCACCGGAGGATAAGGTGTACGCTGCGGCCAAGTATATCAAAGGTCGTGGACGGGCTTACCTTGAGTTCTAGGTGACGGCTGTATGAATCAATTGGGGACAGGATGGTCGCTTCAATTAGCGCCTGGCCGCCACGTTCGTGTGCGGCTTACCGGTGTCTGGCGAGGAGAAAGTGAAGCCAGTAGAAAAAGACGCAGCGCTTCCGGGTACGGAGCGTCATGCATCATGTGATCTATGACGGTACAGCCTGGGGGTGTGTACAGGTAGTCCGGGCGTCAGCGTGAGCTAGAGCGATAATTTTACAAGGGAAGGGAGGGACAAGGGGGAGGAGAGTGAAGGTATACAAGGGGCCCAGATGGGTATTTGTTGGAAATGATTTCGGAGAATCAAGGGGAAATTCTTTTTTTTTTTTTTAAACAATGTGGCTGTAGCATTTGAGAACACAGTAATGACCAATTGTGATGCATGCGGCTTATCAGCAGCAATACCAATTAATAAACCAAGATTGCAGGTGTCATGTTCAGTAGGACGGCAATCGAGGCATCTAAACTTTCCAAATTCAAACAAAATGGATGATGGCGGCAACTGTGAGCCATGGTTACAGGTGCCCTGTTCAGTCAGATGGCGATAAGGTATCTGCATGTCCAGGACTAGGGTAGAATTGTGGGGCAAGGTCAGATAAAGTATGATGGAAGTAAGGGGTCTCTAGTGTATTCACAGTTGAACTGTGCTATTCCACTCATCGAGGGTGTTCAGACCATGGTTATCCATTTGCACTCACTCCTGTTGAGTAGTGCTTGGCGGTTCCCTCCTCTGGTAGGTAGTTGTGGTTGGTCAATCACCTGCCAATTGATGTCAAGCTCGCTGTGGTTTTTTTCTATATAGTGTGAAACCAGCCGGGCAGTCATAACTTTGCAGTGGATCCTGCTTTTGTGTTGGATTATTCTTTGTTTCACCATTTGGGTGGTTTGGCCGATGTATATCAGATCACAGGGGCAACGGATGGCATAAATGACATTCTCTGAACGGCAGTTAGTGAAAGTTTTCAGTTTGTAGCTTTTGTTATTCACTTTAAAATCTTTGGTGTTGGATGTAAGGTCGCATGCTACACAAGACTGGCATCTGTAGTGTCCAATAACTGGTGGTAGGCCCCATGTAGCAGTAATGGTATCTGATTGTGCTGGTTTCGTAGGCCAAGTGATGGCACGTACGAGGTGAGTAGACAGGTTATCTCCTCGTTGGTAGGGGAAGAGTGGAGGATCTTGGAAAGACGTATGTGTTCGTAGTATGGGCCAATTGCGTTTGATGATTTTGCTGACTTGGTTACTACAGGGACTGAATTTGGAAACAAAGGGGATTCTGGTATTCAGTCTTTTGGCTTGGGGTACCAAAAGCTGGTCACGGTGGCAGTATTTTAGGCTGAAGCTAGTCGTGCCAGTCGGCGTTGATGGTTTTGAACAACTAAACACGTGGGTGGTGTAAATTTACATAGCAGACCACAAGTGACATTTAACACTCGTGCCAATGGTGCATTTCCTGCACAACATTACGTAACCTTACTTAAAAGCTAAAAAGTCTAATTGGGTTTATCAAATATTACATCGGTTGTAGGGGTCAGAGCACATGCACCATGAAGATTAAATGGTAGCCTCAGTGCCCAGGGTGAAAATGACAGTAAAATCGAACCAAAGAGTCTGAATGAGCTGAGCTGCTGGGAGGGAAGAGTTAGCTTGATGCCTCCTGGCCATGGAAAAAAGTCTGGGGTGAAAATTGATCTAATAATTGGCTTCATGGCCACAGATTTCAACACAGGCTCAAATATTTTCTTCCCAAACATAAATCCCTACTGTCAGGGCCCATCTCCTTACAAACCATGTTCATCTACTCCACATTCATCTTCATTAACCGTGATCTGTGCAGTTCAGTGTATAACACTCAATTAGCATTGTCCAGCAGGCTAACGGCTCATGGGAATCCATCCTGGAGCTCAGGGAGAATAACTGGTTGATCAGTAACAGCTGCGTCTTCTGTAAGCACAAGAATTTCAGTCAGAGGACCACGATTGCCCAGCAACTTTGCTTCTCTTGGCCAGAAAATCTACTGTTGGCAGAGCAATCTTGGGTTCCTCCACCACTAGGGGCGCCAGTCTTAGACACTCCAAACCAGTCGCGGCTCGCAATTCTCGCGGGTGGGGGGTAAAATAAAACTTACCTGACCGGTCCTGCGCCGCCTCTGCTCCTGGGCCGGGTCCGCGTTTTCCTGCTCCTGAACAGGAACAGGCATGCTCCCTCCCCTCCTGTAAGCCAATCACAACGCTGCAATGGCAGCATTGAGATTGGTGCGTAGTCCCGGACAGCGCCCAGCCGGGAACCTGTAGGGAGGCCATTTTCTCTATGTAGGCTGCATGCAGCCATATAGAGAAAATGCAGAGTGTGCATGACTGCTTTGGTCGGCCCCAGGGCCGACGAAACAGTCAGGATACTCAAAGTGGTGCAAGCCACTCCTCCCGACCCGCCCCCAACCAGTCATATCCTCCCGCCCACCCCCAATCAGGCATACCCATTCCTTCTGCTTTCTCGCAGCGCGAGAAGCAGAAAATAAAATGGTATTTAAAATACCATTTTATTTTCTGCTTCTCGCACTGCGAGAAAGCAGTGGGGCGGCGCTCCTCCGCCCTAATGGAGGAGCCGCCCCTGCTCCAAACGCAATTTATTACTGGAGGGATTCCATTCAGAGGCTCAAGAAAGTTAGATCAAGCAAGGGTTAGAATAGGGAGCTCCTAACACATACAGAATTATCTACACTTTGTGTCCTTAGGGAGAGTAGAAGGAATCACTACCATCATTGGCATCTGTTGAATCAACAAGTTGAAATACTTCTGTGGAGGCAGGCAAACCTGCTGTAGAAATAAACCATTCCTCCTCTTAGAAAGAAATACCTAAAGTCTTTAGCCCCCTCTTTCCCCCACCCACTCCATCTCTGTGGAAGACACCGTAAAACCATAATCTACTACTACATCACCACAGACAGCCCTAAAAGCCGGAGACATCTCTAAATGTGTATGCCTCCACAATGGTTTCCTGCCCTATGACGACACCTGGAGAGAAGACAATCTTCGGTGGAATAAAATCGGAGATTATAGCCCTCTCTTGATGTTCTGTGGCAACAAAGAAATTCACATGTCAAATGAGGCTGCAATACACTTACCACGAGCATGATTCGTGCTCCTAAATGCCATCTTAATGGTGGAATGAATCATTGTATCCACTGAGGACCTGCACAAGTTAATCTCTAGCCCTTCTGGCAAGGTAACCAACCCTCTGCTGTGAGGAAACTCACAGGAGTCCTCTGTGCAGCAAACCTAGTAGGATTATCAGGCACCTTGTCCTGAACCACTTTTCCAACCAAACGGATAGGCAGGAAGGTGAGCAGGCTTTGAATAATTGAAATAAAACAAACGGAGAATGCCTAGGAATCAACTGTAATAATCAGGCAAAAGGTAATGCATAAATGAAATCTAAGTGGCTGTCAAAGAAAACAACTTTTTCTTTCTCCTCCCTTTTCTATCTTCCAATCATTAAGAAAAAGCCACTCTATTGAAACTAAATTATTGAAGAAATTATCTAAATAAAAAAAAAAGTTTAAAAAACACAACAGCAAACTGATGATACTTTGGGCCAGGGGGACAGATAAAAGAAATAGCAGCCACGCACATCTCTTATATGAAGTAGGCATGCGCAGAGATAAATCAGGAGATTGCCCTATCTATCAAGCCGTTGTTAATTCTGCGACCCAAAGCAAGACCCTTTTCAAGAAAAAAATGATCCAGCAATAATAGAAAAGTAAAACTGGCAAAGCCATTAGTTCTGACTTTAATGTGCAAACTGCATTTGTGCATGGCTGTTGGTATATTAAAGCGTCAAACTATAGGCTGTCACAGCCTATTTACCAGTAATTATGGAACAATCCAGTATGCAATATAAGAGTCTTGCCTAAACATTTAAGAAACATCCAGTTTCAGTGAAAAAGGACACAAAAAAAGTGTGATAATTCATTATACTTTTGAAATGTAAAGTAGTCCACCACGCATTGCACTGCAAGCTCTCGAGGCGAAATGATACACCAAATGGCCAATACCTGGAGGTGAAACAGTTCAAACCCCATTTGTTGCAACGGTACATATAGGCCATACAGACCAATGTGCTGTCAATGTAGACCTAAACAGACGTGCCCTGACCCAGAAAAAGAGCACAAGCTATGCTTACGGTGCAAGTCTGACATACCATGAAGAGCCTCATAACACTATCTCAAACCACCACCAAAACCAAGTGACAAGCAAACCACAATAAACATTTGAGACATGAAACTGCACCAGGAAGCAAAAAGAAATTGGGTGACATCTGTTAATATACAAGTAAAAAAAAGTTAGGAAAGCGATTATCGAAGGCGTTCACTTACATTGAGCACAAAGGAAGAGGCAGAGATATTCTGCAACAAGCATTGGCAAAGGTAGTGGCATTGGACTGAAGTGGGGGGAATTAGACTCAAGTGGATTGGATTGCACTGGATTGATGTTGGGCTAGGGTGGGATGGATTGGAGTGGGGTGGGGTGGACTGAACTGGGTTGAGGTAGAGTGGGGTGGAATGGATTGGGGTGTAGGGGTGGATTAGAGTGAGGTGGATTAGGGTGGATTGGATTTGGAAGGAATTAAATGAAATGGGTTGGATTGGATAGGATAGGGGTGGGGTAGATTAGAGTGGAGTGGGATGAAATTGTATTAGATTGTTTGTATAGGGGTGGGGTGGATTGGAAGGATTGGAGTGGGGTGAGAGATTGGATTGGGGTGGGGTGGGTTGATTATGTATTGGAGTGGGGTGGATTGGGGTGAGGTGGATTGAATTGGAGTGGGGCGAGGTGGATTGGACTGAGTGAGGTGGATTGGACTGAGTGAGGTGGATTGGACTGAGTGAGGTGGATTGGACTGAGTGAGGTGGATTGGACTGAGTGAGGTGGATTGGACGGAGTGAGGTGGATTGGACGGAGTGGGGTGGATTAAACGGAGTGGGGTGGATTAAACGGAGTGGGGTGGATTAAACGGAGTGGGGTGGATTAAACGGAGTGGGGTGGATTGGAGTTAGGGATTTGAGTTGGGGGGATTTGAGTTGGGGGGATTGGATTGGAGTAGGGGATTGGATTGGAGTGGGGGATTGGAGTGGGGGATTGGATTGGGGAGGGATGGGTTGGATTGGGGAGGGATGGGTTGGATTGGGGTGGCCGCTGGGTTGGATTGGGGTGGCCGCTGGGTTGGATTGGGGTGGGCTGGGTTGGATTGGGGTGGGTTGGATTGGATTGGATTTGGGTGGGTTGGATTGGAGTGGGGTGGGTTGGATTGGGTTGGACTGGAGTGGGGTGGATTGGGCTGGACTGGAGTGGGGTGGATTGGCTTGCAGTGGGATGAGGTGGGGTAGAATAAGGTGGTTTGGAGTGGGGTGGATTGGATTGGAGTGGGGTGGTTTAAGGTGGACTCGACTGGATTGAACATGGGTGGATTAAGATGGATTAGATAGGAGTGTTTTGGACTGGAGCGGGGGGGCAGACTTTTGGACTGGAGCGGGGGGCAGACTGTTTTGGACTGCAGCGGGGGGGCAGACTGTTTTGGACTGGAGCGGTTTTGGACTGGATTGTCATGGGGTGGGTTGGAAGGATTGGAGTGTGATGGATTGGAGTGAGTGGGGTGGATCGGATTGGTCTGGGCTGGATTGGAGTCGGGTGGATTGCATTGAGTGAGGTGTGGTGGATTGGCCTGGAATCGGGCAGATTGGATTGGAGTCAGGTGAATTGGGGTGTACTGCACTGCATAATTTAAAAAGTTACACATATGAAAAAAACAATGTTCCTTTGCAATATATAGAACAAGATAATCATCGTTTGCGAACACTGCCCATGAGCAAAAACAAAACATGAGTGCAAAGTGAGAAAAGAAGAATTGGCAAAATAAAAGAAAGTTAACTATAGAAAATAAAAAAAATCAATTTTGTTTAACCTGCTGGGCACGTTTTTGCCAGTCACACACCTTCTGTTGCAGGGCACTAGAAGTTAAAAAGAACAAAATAGGACCTCAATCACACTGGGAGCAGCAGACGGGCACTGATTAAGGTGAATCAATCAGTGTTTGGTCCCTGCTCCACAGAATGAAAATTATGTTGCACCTGCACTGACCCGTTACAAGGCTGTTAAGAAAAGTGGCACACAAGCTAACAAATTGTATGCAATGGGCGCCCTCCAAGCCCTTTTTGTGAACAGTGTCTCGCAAGCGATACAAATGCGCTAGAGCATGCTGTCGCAGCTCGACCCTAAAAAGGGCTTTGTTTTGGCTGGGGCATATTGGAGGCTGGCAGGGTTTGGACTGGCCTATAGGGTGATCTAGCAGTGCCAGAAGTGCTAACCTGACAGACCAGTGTGTGGGCAGGATTTATGGCAGTTTGTGAGTTAACTTATTGGTTTATTGGACCAGTTTTAACTGTCGATTTCCCCGATATTACCATAAACAGTGCCAGCAGCAAGCACAAGTGTGTGAAGTCTCCTATATCTTGTAAAAAACCTATACAGCCTGTATCTACATGTTAAAAACTGTCCCAATTTGCCAATGTGGCCAGTTCTTTAGCTATTTGATTCGCTAACGGGGGCCACTTATTTTGGTGCCTGGGCCTATTTTCTGTCCAAGTCAGGGGAGTGTTGAGACCGCCCTTACAGACTGAACTCGTCTTAATGGGGCATGATATGAAATGATTTCCTGTTTATGTGGTTTGAAAAAAACATAGGTTATTAGTTTTTTTATTTGCTGCAGAGTAGCAGAGAGGCGTCATACATTTAGTGGGCGTCATTATTAGAGAATAGTTTCTGGTGTGGCTTCACAAAGAACATCTTTAGTAACTTACTTTGAATATAAAAATATATTCCCCCATAAATTGCAAAACAAATGCCACCTGGTTTCCAAACAGACATTTCTCTGTTCCCTTTTAGCGCTGTTTGGATTCTTCCGAGCTAAGATTTTAACATGGTTTCTCTAAAACGTCGTTTTGAAAAGGTGACTACAAACAATTTTCATGAATAGGTTTAGGGTACAAGGGTTAATATGGCATTTTTGTTCTATGAACTTCAGACGCTTTTATATACATACTGCACCCCAGGAAATCCCCTGAAGACTGCGTAATTAGATATGCATCGGTGTTGCAGTGCACTGTTACTTCTCTGTGTCTTTAACACATTATAAAACTAATTATCCATGTTCACTGAAACAAATAAATCTGGCTAATTTCCGTCATCGCTTTGGTGAACAGGAAGCAGGCCAAATGACGCATCGGCCGCCCTGGAGCTGTGAGTCACAGTTGTTTGAAAAAAGCATGTGGGAGTTACATGCATGCTGTTCCATTAGCTCTGAAGCGAAGATAAGGGCTGTTTATTCGAAATAGTAAAAAAAAAAAAACACACCACACACTATAAAATGTAAGACCGGGAATATAATTGCAGCAGAAGTGACATCTCGAAAGGAAGAATTCCTTGACGTCCATGTGCGCTCATTGAGCCCGACTATCGAAAGTACCACGGGGTGCAACCGATGTGTGTTCCTGCTTTTTCGGCCCCAGGCCACTTTGGGATTACAGATGGGGCCGCAGATGCTTGAGTGACCCCTTCTGTAATACAGATTGAATCGGTGATAAGTGTGGTTGGCTCAATCAAGGGGGTGTTTGCAAAAGAGGAACTACTTTGCCTCTGCACATAGATGCTGGACCAGAGGAAAGGAGGCTATCAGGAGGCACAGCTGAGGCAACTGACTGTGCTGCTCATAGGTGGCTCAGTCACTGCACCTCCTCTGGGTGCCTACTCTCTGAGAGGCAAAAGGCGTCTTATGACCTTGCAGGCAGGTGCAGTCAACTCCTCCCATGTAAAGTCAGGCCAGGTCCCCAACTGCTGGGTGAAGGCAGATTTGTGGCTTGTAATAACAAGCATTTGCAATGCAATAGGTCTCGCATTTACGCAAGTTTAAGCTATCGGCATTGTAAATGACACTGCGTTTTATTTATGTTTTCAAAAACCAAAACAAAATTAAAGGCATTGTCATTTACAATGCCAATAGCTCAAACTGGCGTAAATGCGAGACCTATTGCATTGAAATGCTTGTTTTCTTTTTGTTTGCCGATCCGAGTTGGAGCGGTAAAGGAAAGAAAAACAAGGTAGCATAGTTGTGGGATAGCAACATGGAGAGGAAGGCATAGGGCTGAGGAGGCAACAGGAAGTCAGGAGGTGCAAGCAAGATCCAGGCGCGGGTGGGGGTTAACAACACAGAGAGAGGGGGGAATAACGATGAGAGAGATAAAGCAACATGGGGCAGGGGAGAAGCACACGGGCAAAATAGAGGAGGCCTGGGGTGGCACACAGCGATTGAGCAACACGAGCGAGCTCGGCAGCGAAGTACTCAGGAGAGAGCTGGAAAACACAAGCACTCTCTGAGAGTGCCTAAACAAAACGAAACAAGCAAAACAGAACTTGGTGACGGTAAGGACAGATGGGTATAGAAAGGTGGCGAGGAATTTAGAGCCTAAGAGGAAAAGGGCCAAATCAACCAAGAAAGGAGGGGAGGGAAGGAGGACTGGTGAGCAGAGAGGGGGCAGAGCAAAGAAAACGAGAGACTGGGGGAGAGAACGGGTGCGAGGGGCAGAGAAAGGGATGGGCAGGGTGGAGAAAGGGAGGGGGTGTAGAAAATGCAGTAGGGTAAAAAGAAAATGACGAAAGCAAGCGGGAAGTGGCAGAACGGGCCATAGGAAAGCAACACACAAGCGCGCGTGCCTCGCACTGCTTAATGACTGTTTTGAAGCACACTCGTGCTTGTGGCACCATCCGTCTTGCGGGAGCGAGCAACAGCCAATTAGCATGCGCGCCGCTGCTCGCTCCCACAAGGTGGATGCCGCCACAAGCACGAGTGTGTGCTTCAAAAAAGAGCAGAGCGACGGCTAAAGGCCCTCCTATGCAGCGCATGTGCGCTGCGTATGCGAGACCTAAAAACCAGTCTACCTTTCACTAATGCACTGTTCCGATGACATAAGCAAGTTCATAAATGCGCTGGGGACAGAGACTTCATTGTGGTGATAGAGCCCAATGACCCAATCTGTGCCAACACAGTTAAAGATGAACCACTGTGCAGACCAGGGCAGTGAGTCCTATCCAATATTGACCAAGATGCACAAATGCATTGATATCTGATCTAGATGCAGATGACTGGATGAAAAAGTGGCACCACATTTCCCATGATTCATCATCACTGATAATAAATGGCAATCACATCTTCAATGTACATTTGCCTTTACTATACCATCACAGTTAAAGTCAGCAGTCTTCCTTCTACAAAGGAAGAGAAAATACCACACTAGCCAATGGGAGGTGGTGTTTCTGGAAGTGAATTTTAGTGGGGTCACGCTGGGTCATAGATAAAGCTGGTGGGGCCACCCACAAAGTTTATGGTGCTTAAATATAATCAGCGGTGGCTGGTGAAATTTGAAAGTGGTCGGGCAAGAACTCCTAGATGTACTATATGTGGAAATCATGCATATCTTTACAGATTTGGTTTTCATATATGCTCGGATTTCCCATTAAGGACTTAAAAACAGCAGTGCAGATGAACCTTTAGTTTCACATTTCCTTATCTGCCTAACTTGGGGAAAAAAGTAAACTCGGTAAAAACAATTTTACCTTATTTTTCAATCATTAATGTGAGCTCCCAACACAGCTGAAAGATAACAGAATGACCGCGAGACATGAATGCATGTTTTTAATTCAAAGTTCGGACTGCAGCAACAACAAAACATCAACTGGTGGTTCTTGTTGCCGAAGTCGCAGGCGGTATACTTTTATTGAACTAGCAGTGAATGAAGAAGGCAAAGACTGTTTTAGTGGAGACTGTTTTAAAAGTAAATAACATTGTAATAAAACAACTCAGAGTCGGCTAAGCTGGGCAAAGAGAAGAGCGGTTTCTCAGGATACAAGACAACGTGCTTGCTCTTCAATGCTTCCGACGCGATAGAAACTGAAAGTCAAAATGCCAGTCTTTTTCTGCAGCCAGCCCCTTAGCTTTAAGAAATAAACCAACAGCTGGCGATAGTGAAGGAGGCAGAGCCCTCACTAAGCTGGTCACTACCCAGTGCTTTGTTCAACTCATCGGTCTGCTCCACCCCGGCCCTTTGCATGAAAGGAGTTCAGATGACCCCACCCTAGGGCACAGCAGCAAACGCCCAAATGGAAACCTATTCATCCCTGCTGAACCTAGCATTGCCCATCACTGTGATGTTACTGCCCTGGCTTGTTCATCCAGGGCAAGGGCTCCCTCGATCGGGACATGGACAGGCCTCTTTTCCTAGCGCCAATCCTTCATTTAAAAAAAATATAACAATTTAGGGTGAAACGTCACGAACATATGCTAGCTCGTTGTGCTTCAATTTCCTTCTCCTCCTTCCCCATGACGGCAGGGCAATGCCAATCGCCCATGAATATAATACAAAGTACCAGTTGCCACTGGGCAGCTAGTAAGGCCAGAGTTTCCATTCTCCATTTTTAGGTCGAGCCTGACCCAGCGCGCATTCGCTGCTCTGCGAGGCTTCTTGTAAGCACTCTAAACTACTCTGTGTGGGTCTGACTCCTCCCACACATAGTATTGGCTTTTGCTTGTGTCTTTCAGTAATGAAAGCACGCAAATGGCTAAAGGCAGGTGAATGTCCCACCTTTTTTAATGTTCACTCCCACAGCGTTTTGCTCTCGGGAGCGAGCAGCGGCACGCAGGGTGGCAGCTGCATTCCTCGTGGGTCAGGTTACACACAACGTGCCGTGCTTTCGCTTTTGCTGGTTTTCCACTGTCGTGATGGCATGTCTTTGCTTTGACCTCAACATGACATATTCCTCTTCTCACTGCGGGCACAATAGGATGTTTTCTGCTTTACTCTGACGTGTTTTTCTTGGCTTTCATAAGGCATTGTTTCGCTGTCTTTGCATGACGCTGCTGTTAGGATGGCTGTTTTATTTGCATTGTTGTGTTCCGATGACACATTCCAATGCTTTCCCCTATAATCTTGCTTTGCTTGGATCCACAAACCAATGTCCGATGGAACCGTTATCTCTATCGCCGCTAGACGCAGGCGCTACAATTATATTTAAGGTCATTATTTTCTTTGCCTTCATGTCACAACTTTAGTTTTTTAAATATAGCGGTTCGATTGAGGGTTGCCGTGTTCTCTGTGATATAAATTCAGGTGTAAGCTCTAACTACAGAACTCAGAGAAATGTGCACTATTGAGCTGAGTTTACAATGGACTGCTTGTCACTGGGACCTGCCAACCCGCAACCCGTGGTTACAAGCGGTAGCAGCCAGTGCATTATCCCACAGAGCTCTTATTTTACGAGAAGTTATAGGTTTTGCCCTGTCCTTGTTGTGCACGTTTGCACTCATCAGTTTTCGCTGTCTTAGTCACTTTGCCATTGTCCTGCTCATTTTGTGGCAAGTGCATCTAACGATGCATTCATCTGTTCATCCGTGCACGTGTACGGTAGGTCTGGGTTCTGCACCGGGCACGAGACTGGATGCAGCTTCCAGGCCTCCACTGCTGCAGTGCGCAAGGACCATGTCTTCAAGTGTGTTATAAAAAGCATCACATGACCTGACCTCACCAATAACCTTCATGTTCTTTAACTCGACCTCCCCTCTCCCTTTCTCACACACACACTCTACTTCTCTACCCCCTCACTATCTGTTAGTCTCGCTCTCTGTGCTTTTCTGTCTTCCTTTCCCTTACCACTCCCGCTCTCACTCCCTTCCATATATTTCTTGTGTAGCCTCTGCCTCCTCACTCCCCCCCACCCCCCTCTGGCGCTTACAACCCCTCTCTCGCTTTTCTCCCCTAACAACCCCGTGCTCTCGTTCTTCCTCTCTCCTGCGTTCTCCTCCTTCCCACTGTCTCCCACTGTCTCCCACTGCCTTTGTTGTACTCTGTCTTTCTTCTCGTTCCTCTGCCTCTCTCCTCTTTTCAGTCCCCCCGTTTCTTGCCCTTTGTTTCCCTGCTACTCTCCCTCTCATACCCACATTTTGTCCCTTTTCTCTGTCTTTTGCTCCTCTCTTCTCTCTAACACCCACTGCATCCCCTTCACTCTTTTTCCTTCTCTTCTTCCTCTTACCACTAGATTTCCTCCTTCCTCTCCTTCTCCCCGATTCGCCTTCTCGCGCTCCATTCCTCGTCTTCTTTCTCCCCTCACTCCCAGTCTTCCTTTCTTCTTCCCCTCTTCACACCAGTTCTTCCCAGTCCCTACCTAGGCGCTGACGTGCGCATTCTCTCGTGGTAAGGGGCTTCCCGCCCCGGTTGCCAGGGGTTTTCACTCGGGATCGGAGGATGCTGCACATGTTCGAGATACGGGAGCCGAGTTGATTGCCTACAAGGGCAGTCACGTGTTCTCAAAGCTGAAGTTTATATTCATTCAGTCGCTCAATGTAGTGTTGGTATGCACATATGTATGTAACGTGTGTGTAATGCACACATGCCAACAAAGACGTCCTCAGGGCACTTGATCCGTTTGCAGTTTTATATTGCTCTTATTTATTGCGAACTCCACCCAAAGATGTACATGAGCACCAGATAGTATGATCTTCGCTCCTTCCTTCCTTCCACCTAGGCTTCCCAAGAAGTGTCAGACCTCTTGGAGATAAATTGCCTTAGAACAGGCTGAATATGTTATAATTAAAATTTAAATCAATTTATAAGCGCAAAGCTTCAAGCACACGTGGTTAAAAAAATTGTCCAGCGCAACTATCACTGTTAAACAAAATGTGACTGGTTGCTCCGTCTTCTTTCTGATGTTTGTAAACTCGCAGCTTGTGTGCTGCATGGTTAACCACTTATATGGTCCCAAAGGCGAGACCTATTGGCTATGCCAATGCTTGTTTTGTTTAGCTAATAACTATGGCTCGGTTACATGAAACCAATCCACCTCAGCTCCTTCCTGGAAAGTTTTGAGGTGATCCATCAAGCAGACGTCCAAAACTATTTCTCCATGCAAATTCCATTGGGAATTTTAGATAGTGCTACGGCCAAAACAGCTGAACCAAATTTGGCAGACAGCTTGATCTTTACCCACAAAGCATGTTTTTGTGATTAGGTGTAAATCTGTTTAGTAGCTTCAGAGAAATTATGGTTCACATATATATATTGACATATATTACTCAGTGGCGGCTGTTCTAGTTAGGTCAGCCTTTCTATAGGAAATGTGTTTTTTCTCAACGAAACTTTCCAAAAAGGAGCTACGTTTGGACTAGTTGGTGCATGGAACGTTTTGGGGTGACCCCATCAAGCGGGGGCCAAGTAAAAATAAGGGGGGATCCCCCATGCATTTTCTGTAGACATATACAGCACGACCTGCTGGATGGAATTACACCAAATTTGGTGGGAAGCTAAATCTTGGTCTGCAGATGTAAATCCATTCAGTAGTTTTTGAGAAATTCAGGTTTAAAAATATATCTATATCTGGACGTTTGGGTCCTAGAGTGGCTCTTGAGAGCGTAAATTTAACAATAGAGCATTCTCCTGAGGGAGCGAGCACTCTGATTGGCTGTCAGCAACATGAGAAAAATGTTGCTGGCAGCCATTACAGGAATTGGGGAGTTAGTCCCCTGCCCTGAAATTGTACAGAAAAATGAATATAAGTGGGCAGGGTAGGGATACCCTGCCCCTAGTCCCCATGCCAGGACTGCAGTAAAAAAATTTTTTTTTTAAAATAAATAAAAATCAAAATGGCGGCCTGGAGCCCCATTTTTTAAATATGGGGACGAGGACCCCCACAGACCAATGCGATAATTATGGGGAGGCGGCACAAAGCACCCCCGTCCCTGAGCCGTTTTCAGTTCTTCGGACCCCATCTCCCGGGGCCCAAATACTTATTATGGGGAGGGGGCCGTGCCCCCCCTCCCTGAGTCGTATTCAGCCTCAGGGACCCGATCCCCTGGGGCCCAAAGTATATTTTAAGGTAAGAGGGCCACGGGCTCCCCCTCCCCAAGCCTTTAAAGGCCCTGGGGACCCCCATCCCCAGGGTCACTACTTAAATTGAAAGGCAGGGTGGCCACACATGCACATACTGTGCCCCAGTGAGCCCACCCCGGAACAAAGTCAATTCACTGCCCCCACCCGCCAGGTAGAAGCATTTCCAAATCTCCCACCAAATGGGAACAAACACAAAGTCTGCTCCCTGCGGGCGGGATCTTTAAAAATGCTCCTGTCCACTAGGAACTGACTTGTATTCTGTCTCCCTGCCTGCACTGATACAAGCAGAAACACAGGACATATATTGCTCCCTGTAAGACCTGGCTTTTTCAGTGGGTTTATCCCCAGACTTTTTGCTTTTTGGCTTCCTGTTTTTGTTGGTTTTAGGACTCTGGGCACTTTACTACTGCTGATCAGTGCTAAAGTGCATATGCGCTCTGTGTAAATTGTTATTATGGATTGGTGTTTCCATGATTAGCTTATTTTATTTACTAGTAGTCCCTAGTAAAGTGCACTGAGAGTGCCAGGGACTGTAAATCAAATGCTGCTAGTGGGCCTGCAGCACCAATTGTGCCACCCACACAAGCAGCCTTGAAAAAGGTTCTCAGACCTGCCACTGCATTGTCCGCGTGCAGTTTTTACTGCAATGTTGACCTGGTAAGTGCACCCACTTGCCATGCCCTAACCTTCCTTTTTCTTACATGTGAGTCACCCCTAAAGTAGGCCCAAGGTACCCCTGTGGGCAGGGTGCAGTGTATGTGAAAGGTAGGACATGTACTGATGTGTGTAACATGTCCTGATAGTGAAATACAGTGCATTTCGTTTCTCACTATTGAAAGGCGATCTGTCCAATAGGATAGAATGGGAGTGTATTTATAACACCTTATAACTTCCCATTGGGACAGATGGAGTTTAGTATGCCTGAATATAAAAATACATCTTTTAGTAAAGATGATTTTTATATTGTGTATTTGAAAATACAACTTTTAGAAAGTGGCCATTTTCTTGCTTAGCCATCCTGCGTGCCTCTGCTGGCTTGTGTGTGTGGATTGACTGTCTTGCTTTGGAGTGACAGGGGCTGGGGATGTGCATTCTCTCAGACAGCCACGGGGGGGTGATGTGTGTCCTGTCTTTCCTGAATGAGTCAGGGCTGGGGTGAATAGACCTGGGCTGCATTTAGAGTAGGGGGGGGGGGAAGGAGATTTCCTTTCACCTGAATGGGCCTGGTCTGCCTTGCACAATGCGGTCTCCACCTTCTGCCGGGAAGCTGCACCAGAGAGGACAGAACTGGCTTGGCTGAGCACAGAGCCTCTCCGACACCAGAGAACAAAGAGAAATGGACTATAAATGTTTGGGCCCAGACCCCTGAACTTTAGATCACTTCCGGAATTCAAGAGGAACCTTTGCCAAGGAGAAGAGCTGGAGAAACTGAAGGAAAATTACAGCCCCTTTGCTGAGTGCTGTTTGGTGTTGGCCTGCAGTGGCTGTTTCTACCAAGGAGAGGATAAAGACTTTGCTGCTTGCTGCGTCTCCTGCTTGAGGAAGATCTCAAAGGGCTTGAAGTAGAGCTTGCCTCCTGTTTTGAAGTCTCAGGGATATAAAGATTTCACCACCAGCTCCCCTGAACATCCTTGCTGGGAGTTCTGACCTGCCAGGAGGTGCCTGTTCTTGAATTGGGCCTCTGGAGGTTGTTCCTGCTGTTGGGAGATGTAAAAGACGCAACTACAAGAAGCATGACGCATCCGCACCCGTTTCGAATGCATCGCTGAAGAAACAGACGCAGCACCTGCCCGCGGCTGAAGAAATCGCCGCACGCCGCATTGAGTGCACCAATCTACGAAGTCCGAGATCACCGCACCAATTCCAACGCAGGCCCTGCTGTGGGGCTGCAAGAACCAACACATCGTGGGACTGTGGCTGGAGTGACAAACGCAGCGCTGTTGGTGCATCGAGAACCACCGCATCCCCGATACCCAAGCATTGCACCGGGGCAACCAGTCTAGAAGGACTCCCGGGCCACAGTAAGAAACAGACGCTTCACCTTCCCTGTGCATAAGGAACCGACGCATCACCTTCCCTGCGCGTAAGGAACAGACGCATCACCTACCCTGCATGCAAGGAACCGACGCATCACCTTCCCTGCGCGCAAGGAACCGACGCATCACCTTCCCTGCGCGCAAGGAACCGACGCATCACCTTCCATGCGCGCAAGGAACCGACGCATCACCTTCCATGCGCGCAAGGAACCGACGCATCACCTTCCATGCGCGCAAGGAACCGACGCATCACCTTCCCTGCGCGCAAGGAACCGACGCATCACCTACCCTGCGCGCAAGGAACCGACGCATCACCTTCCATGCGCGCAAGGAACCGACGCATCACCTTCCCTGCGGCTGTTTTTGTTAATGACTTGGAATCATCCAAGGTACTTTGTGTTGAAAGTGTGGAATCTATAGTTTGCTATGGACAGAACTGTGTTTACCTTCTAAGAAGTACATTTTGATTACTGTATTGTGGATTTGTGTAGTTTTTGGTCTGGTTTGGTTTAGATATAGATTACATATTTTTCTAAACTGGTGTGGTGTCCATTTGTAGTGTTTTCAATATAGTACTATATGTGTGCAGAAATGATTTACACACTGCCTCTGAGATAAGCCGGTCTGCTCCTGCCAAGCTACCAAGGGGGTGAGCAGGGGTTATTTTAGAAGTGTATCCCCCTTACCCTGACTAGGAAGAAGGGTCCCTATTTGGATAAAGATGCAAACCATTGCCAACTAGAGACCCCCATTTTTAACTCTCCAGCAAGAGGGAGCAGCATAAATAGCTGCTCCCTCTGGGTGGAAGCAATGCAAGCTCCCATACCATGTGGGGAGCCGGCTGGGGCTACGAGGGTTCTGGGGCTTCCCAGCGGGTCCCCAACATGTTTGTGGGTGCCCTAGGTGGACACCTAGGCATCCACCAATATTACAAACTGCATCCCCGGGGTCATAAAAGGCTTGGGTAAAGGGACCATGCGGACCACTTCCCATTTAAAAACAATATAGCCCCAGGGGATGGGCTCCCGGTGGCCTAATAAGGCTTGGGGAGGAGGACCACGCCATTCATTCCACATTATATTTGGCCTCAGGGGTGGGGTCTCTGGGGCCGAAGAAGGCTCTGGGAGGGGGGCCGCACGGTTCCCCACCCCTTTTTTTTTTTTATTGTATTTGGCCCCAGGAATGAGGTTCCTGTGGCCAGTTAAGCGTTAGGTAGTGGGGCTGAACACCCCCTTCTCCTTAATATGTACGTTTTGCCCCAGGCCCTGTGGCCAACCCCCCGCCGCACAAGCCAATGTATAGTAATAAAGTATTACTTTACGTTAAAAAAGCTAGGTGGATATGTCAGTGACATTAACATTCTGAACTCAAAAAAGAACAGAAATTCACCAGTTATAGTTAGCAGAGCTAACTATAACTTGCGCCCCTGCCATGCACTGCTTATGAGCTCACATATTACATTACTCATGACATGTTCAATGACATGACTGATGACATCATCCAAGCTTCTCTTGTAACCTTCCATTGCTGCAATCAAACCAGTTCCTTTACTCAAGAGATTGTACTGAAGCAATCCCATCCATATCCTTCAATAAGTGATAGATTGATGTTTACAGACCATTTCCTACTATATATATATATATATATATATATATATATATATACACACACATATACATACATACACACAATATATATATATATATATATATATATATATATATATATATATATATATACACATACACACAAATGCATACATATATACATGCACAGTCACTATCCCCTCGTCTGACGGAAGAAATCCAGCCACATCAGTAGGGCAGTAAAGCATCAAGGTGTTTTATTCGGCACCACGAAAATAACGCGTTTCGACCTACACTGGTCTTGGTTACATGACCACAGTTTCCCAGCAACGAAAATAAATACAGCGTCACGCAGGACGCGACATAGTAAATGTATGGAGAAAAACTTCCGTTTGAGTTCTTCGAGCTGTGTGTTTTAATACATAAGTGAAACAAAGCAAAACGTAGGTGTAAATTCAATATGACAGTATGCAATGTGCATTTATGATTGACAGTGTCACAACTGATTTTAATGCCCCATTTACTCGCACAGTCAAGCGGTATTTCTGTAAAGGGCGTGAACTACACTACCCATGATCCTTGGGTCTGTACGTGTGTGTGTGGCTTTCTATTGTGGCAAAACTACTCTGCTGGGTCTCATGAAGCCGATCCTGGCGGGATATGCAACGGTGTGTAGACCAAATCAACAGAGGATTGGTCGGTGGTCTGGCATTTAAAAGCTGGTTAGAAATATAGGTAAAGTATATTCACTGAAAAAAACAAAGGTTACAGGGACATTCTAGTTGGACTCAGATTTCATTCATACAAAACCATAGAAATTCAGCAGTTATAGTTACTGAGATAACTTTAACTTACGCCCCTGCAATGCACTGCTTATGCCCTCACATAATAGATCACTCATGACATGGACAGTGACATCACTGATGTTAGGGAAAGGGCAGCATTCCACAAGTCATAGTGAAGTCAACCAATGTCTGAAATAGCTGACCCATTTCCCTTTGCAGCATGGTTGAGTAGGTGGAAAAAAAGATGAATGACAACTAATGATTCAAGTCTGGCTGGAAACCCATATAGCTTACTATGTTATACAGATAATTGTAAAATCAATGGTCTTGGCTAACACCAGACCTAAAAAAAAAAAGCCAATCAGTCTGGCATTGGCTGCAATGCCTTTTTGTCTGTGGTAATGATTTATTGTAATTTTTTTGTAAATCTGTATTACAAATAGAGGGATGAAAAGATGGATTGAAAGGCTTGCATAGACAGAGAGGCTTGTATAGCCTGCTGAATAGCTAACTAGACAGAGGATTGCCTATGCATATAGATAGCCAGACATGCAGAGCTGCCTAGGCAGATAGCTAGACATACAAGGTTACCTAGACAGACAGGGTATCATATATCAAAATAGGCAGGGTGACAGATAGAAAGCTAGACAGACAAGGTGACAGATAGCTAGCTAGCCAGGATGTCAGACATAGCTAGATAGATTGCTGGATAGGCAGGTGACATAGCTAGATAGACAGGTGACAGATAGATCGATAAAAAGGACGGAGAATTTGATAAAATGGCACAGCTTCAATTGGTAATATAATTACTAAATGTCTATATATGCATGATATACACGAGCACTAAGACACCACATAAGCAAGACATACCGAGTACACGTGTTTACAATTATGACTGTAGTCCTCAATGAACATACATACCAGCATGACCTACAGAAGTGTAGCCATAAATGCACTTCATTGCAAGCATACAGAAGAGAGAATAATTTATATAGGACAGCTTCAAATAGACACAGTTTGGTATGCTGTGAAATACGAGCAGTCAGACAAACAATGGCATTAGGTCCGGACAGGAACTAATAAAGCTGGAATGTGCCCTATGCTCACATCAAAATCAACAAATGTGTCCTGCTATCACATCAGGCTCCAACCACAAAGCCATCATTAAAATAATAAAGTAAAGACAAGAGAACCGGGACCGAAGAGAACTACCCGTGTGTCGGTGTCCTCCTTGTGAAGCAGCAAAATACAGTCACTGGAAGTGAAGTTATCAAGTGGCTGAAGTCGACTGACCCACTGCCAATCCTGTATACTGTAATTGGCGGAAGCAAAATGCGAATGACAACAGACCAATGGATGAAACGAGCAGCCTGAAAGCCCCTTTCAATAAGTACGTTATACATAATTGAAGTAAAATCAAAAGGTCTTGGCAAACACCAGACCTAAAAATTATTCAGCCATATCTTGAATGTGCCATGCCATATTGAAAGTGCTTATATGAACAGTGGGTTATAATACATATTAATGAATGCCACTAAGCTTTGGTACCATCAGAGGATGTTATTAATGTGGTTTGCGGCAAGTTTAAATGTCATATTTCTGTTTTTACAATTGTGATGAAATTCTGACAAAGCCAGTATTGCCTGTGTTAGACCTGGCTTTTACAGCGGGTTTATCCCCAGGTTTTTTTGCTATGTGGCCTTCTGTTTCTGACCTGTTTTGTTGGCTTTAGGAGGTAAGCACCCGTTAGTACGCGGACATTAGTCTGCGTACCTTTACTACACAAGCGTTACAACGCATGCGATGTAACAACGCGTAGCCTTTAGTATGCAAGTTGTTACATCGCATGCGTTGTTACAACGCACGGTGAGGGGGCGTCCACTTTCAGGATGCATTTCTGCTGCGTGCGCAAGTCGGTGAGGGGGCGTCAACTTTCAGGAAGAGGGTCTGCTGCTGCTTTTCCAGATGGCTGTTGGTCATGCCCATCTCCGCGCCTGCCCTCGGGACTCCTTATTCTGCCTGCCCACGATGGAGAAAGCCGGAGGAAGCAGGAAGGGGGAGAAGATTGGAAGCAAGCGTGGAGGTGAAGAGAGGAACCACGAGGAGAGAGAGGTAAGAGGGGCTGTGTAGGGTCGTGTAGGGGCTGTGTAGGGTCATGCAGGGTTGTGTACTTGTGTTTGTGTAGTGTAGAGTAGTGTCGGGGGTCGTGCAGGGTAGTGTACTTGTGTTTGTGTAGTGTAGAGTAGTGTCAGGGTAGTGTTTGGGAGTAGGGACAGGACGGGTAGGGGCAGGGTCATGCGGGGGGTAGTGTTTTAGGGTAGTGTTCTGATGTTAGTGTAGTGTAGGGTACTGTTTTAGGGTAGTGTTGGGGTGTCGTGCAGGGTAGTGTTTGGGAGTAGGGACAGGACTGGGGCTAGGGGCAGGGTCGTGCTGGGGGTAGTGTTTTGGGGTTTAGGGTAGTGTTGTGGAGTTTGTGTAGTGTAGGGTAGTGTTTTAGGGTTTAGGGTAGTGTCGGGGGGTCATGCAGGGTAGTGTTTGGGAGTAGGGACAGGACTGGGGCTAGGGGCAGGGTCGTGCTGGGGGTAGTGTTTTAGGGTTTAGGGTAGTGTTGTGGAGTTTGTGTAGGGTAGTGATTTAGGGTTTAGGGTAGTGTAGTGGTGTTTTAGTAGTGTAGGGTAGTGTACTTTTTGAGGGTTTTGGTAGTGTTTTTAACTTTGGGATGTGTAGGGTAGTGTATTTGTATGTAGTGTTGGGTTTTATTATTACTAGGCAAGTTTTTAGTTTGCATACATTAACACTTTCAATGTAATGGTATGCGAACTAAAAACTTGCGTAGTAACGGTTATTGCTAAGAAAAAAACGCGTAGTAATGGCATGCGAACTAATTGCATGCGAAATAACGAGTCATATTCGTTTTATGACTCTGGGCACTTTACCACTTCTGATCAGTGCTAAAGTGCATATGCTCTCCCTGTAAATTGTATGTATGGATTGGTGTTCCCATAATTGGCTGATTTCATTTACTAATCAGTCCCTAATACAGTGCACTGTGTGTGCCCAGGGCCTGTAAATCAAATGCTGCTAGTGGGCCTGCAGCACGGATTGTGCCACCCACATAAGCAGCCTGTAAATGTAACTCAGGCCCGCCATTGCAGAGCCTGTGTGCAGTCTAGTACTGCTATGTCGACTTGGCAAGTGCACCCACTTGCCAGGCCTTAACCTTCCCTTTTCTTACATGTTAGTCACCCCTAAGGTAGGCCCAAGGTACCCCTGTGGGCAAGGTGCAGTGTATGTGAAAGGTAGGACATGCCCTGATGTGTGTGGCATGTCCGGATAGTGAAATACTGCCAATTTCGTTTTTCACTATTGTAAGGCTATCTATTCCCATAGGATAGAATGGGGAGTTTGCTTATAACATCTTATAAGCATAACTGCCCATGGGAACCAGATAGGAAAATAAAGCTTAGTATGCCTGCACTCAGAATGTTAAAATGCATCTTTTAGTGAGGGTGATTTTTACATTGTGTTTGAAAATACCACTTTCAGAAAGTAGGTATTTTCTTGCTTAGCCATCCAGTGTGCCTCTGCTAGGATGTGTATTGACTGTCTGGCTTTGGAGTGACAGGGGCTGGGGATGTGCAGTGGCTCCAGAGTCTGGATGAGTCAGCGCTAGGCTGAAAAGGCCTGGCCTGCATTTGGAGTGGTGGGAGGAGTAGCACCTGCACCTGAATAGGGCTGTGCCTGCCTTCCACAATGATGGCGCCGCCCCCTTGTGGTGTGTCTGGAGCCAGGGCTCACACTGACAATGAAGGTTGTTGTGCACTTGCAAAGTGCCCCCCAGAACTGGTTTGGACTGAGCTTAGAGCCCTGGGCCAGGAGAGAACAAAGATTTACTGTATAAAAAGAGGGGCCCAGACCCCGGATTTTTAGATCACTTCTGGGAATCAAGAGGAACCTTTGCCAAGGAGAAGAGCCGTAGAAGCGGAGGAGGAATACTCCCCCTGTGCTGTTTGCTGTCTGGGGTTGGCCTGCAGTGGCTACTTGCTGCCAAGGAAAGGAGAAAGGACTTTGCGGTTTGCTATGTCCCCTGCTTGAGAAAGATCTCCAAGGACTTGAAACTGAGCTTGCCTCCTGTTCTGAAGTCTCAGGAACACAAAGACTTCACCACCAGCTCCTCTGAACTTCCTTGCTGGGAGTTCTGACCGGCTAAGAGGTGCCTGCTGTTGTTTTGAACCTCTGGAGGCTGTTTGCCACTGGGAGCTAGAAATTAACACAACTTCGAGAAGCGACCATTTGAAAGTCATTTTTATTACTGTATTGTGGATTTTTGTCGTTTGGTCTTGTTTGGTTTAGATAAAGATGACCTATTTTGCTAAACTGGTGTGGTGTCCATTTGTAGTGTTTCACTGTATTACTGTATGTGTTCACAAATGCTTTACACACTGCCTCAGAGATCAGCCTGTCTGCTTGTGCCAAGCTACCAAGGGGGTGAGCAGGGGTTATTTTAGAAGTGTATCCCCCTTACCCTGACTAGAAGCAAGGGTCCCTATTTGGACAAAGGTACCTACCTCTGCCAACTAGAGACCCCCATTTCTAACAGCCTGGCATTTTATAATTGCACCCTATGATATTGTGTCTTTATGTATGTGATTTATGGTTATGGCTTGCCGGGGTGCGGGCGTCAAAGGTATTTTGGGCTGCCTATTTGTAGGTATTTGCAAATTAATGTAGTGTGTATAATAAAGTACTTTTCTTGCACGACTGGATGAGGTATTGTGTTGTTCTGACATACCAGCGAGCTGGGGGTACTTACCTACACCACCTCCCCGGAGTAAGCCTTAGATAGCTCTGCTTCGCTACCCTGAGAGAGTGAAGCACCATATTTGGGTACTTGGTTCCTAGTAAGTGAGTATTGTGAACACTTGTGAAGGACTCACATCCTCCATAACTAGTAATCTGATTTCTAAATACAAAGCAGCTTTGGATGTCCATCCTGTCTAGTCAAAAGGGAAAAGAAGATTCAGTTGCCTGACCTTTAATGTATGTTGGCAAGACCAGCTGAACTCCTAGAGACTCCGAGTCCTTGCCTTTGGTACTGTGTCCAAAACACTGTAGGATTTCCACACCGACTACAAAAAAAGTTGGCCCTAGCAGAGGTACTTTGCAGGACATTGTCATTTGGCAACATAGCTCTACAATAACTCTGAAAATGTGTAAATGACTTGCGAGACCAGCCTAGAACAACCCTTTCACCATACCATGGCTTTATCATATTCTTAGAGCAGTTGTCCCAGTTCTCTTATCACTCCAAACAGTTAGCAACTGCAAAGCCACTCTGATGCCTTGGAAGCATCTTAGTACATTCACTGTTACAAAGATATAGAAACAGCTGACCAGACATAAACCAAACTAGGGAAACCCATCATATAGATCTGGCAAAAGGGAATCCTGTTTCTGCTGCTGAAGGCCTTTTCCCACCTGGGTCTTTTCTTGTTTACCTCAAGCCTGAATCATCTCGTGATCCAGCCACACCAATCCAAGGTAGTGAAATATGAAGTGGATATTGCCTGCGAGTTTCTCCCGTATAAGCTCCATTCTTCCTATAGGGCTGAAGATGACATTTTATATTAGGCAAAACTGCCACCTGTAAGCTGGCAAAACCCAATCATGATGGCAAAACCTTTACCCAGATCCAGATTGTGCATAAAGCTAAACATTTCCATCCCCTGATGGACAGCAGCAAGTCATTATTATCATTTCTGTTTACAGGATTAGTATATAGGAACTTATAAAATCAGTTTTATCCTGATTTCGCCCCATTAATTTCTTTGGCATGTAAATGCTACCTTATATTTTTATACTTAGTATTTTCGGGGCTTAAATTCTTTACATCTCGGCTGTATGCAATTTGTATTTCCTGATTTCATCATCTCTGGCAAAATGATGCTCCTCAAATGATATCAAGGAGCTTATGGGTACCCTTTCCTAACAATGTGTTTAGGGAGCCTCTGGTTTTTCTTCCACTGCTATCCTACCCGTAGTAGCATCTTCCCCAGCCAAGGAGCATGCAGATGAATTACATCACATGGAAGCCGTGTCAAACATTACTTTATTCCTCAGCATACACTTGCACACTGTGCATTAAATCATACTTCACAATAAACCACACCCTAACACCTCCCCGCATATTACGCATTTCCTCTTCAAAGTCTGCCCAGAACCATGAGGGTCCTAGAGTACATAACCTCAGTACGCTACATCTCCCTCTTTGTTAAATAAAAAGTGGCAGACATCCCTGAAATCGCATTTCCTTGATCAGTAGGCAAGGCGCTCGCACTTGTCTGCCGGCTCGGGTGATCCGAGATGATCAAGGTCCACCCTGATCAGGCAATATCTACAGAGGCTCAGGAGCTTGAGTCTGACCTCCTGGTGGGATCACCTCATGCCTGGTTTCAGGACTCGACAAGTGTTGCGGTAGGTGTTTAAAATGTGATGTGTCCCGAGTGATGTATTGTCCAGACGATCTGTTGTCACCAAATGTTCCTTGCTCGCCACATCCTGTAACAGATCAGTGGCAAAAGGAGTGTCTTTTTGTTGAAATGAAAATGTTTGTTACTTTGCCTGTGCATTGTTCTATGTAAGTTAGCATTCGCTGAACCATTTTAGGTTCAGCCGCCATTTTGAATCATGCTCGAAAACTGCTTCTTGCCTCTTCATGAAAATGGGTTGTGGAAAGTTTTGTTTCTCCAAGTTTGGGCCTTGCTTTGCTAATGAATACATTGTTCTTATTAGCGCATACCTTTCTAGCTAGATAGAGGCCTTCTCCCACTAGTCTAGTGGCGGGCACGGGCAGAGTGACCTTAGCATGGAGATAGTGTGTGCCCGGTCTCACAATCAAAACCTATCCTTCTGTACTCCTTTGTTTAGCTGCATCTGCTTGAAAAATTCCATTATGGGCGTGCCTTCATTGGTTCTGAGATGTACATAATGTATCGTTATGTTTGCTGATGTCGGTCCCTCTCTGCAGCACTCCTAGGAGACTGGGCAGACCGGGTTCCGCTGGAGCGTATCTGAATAAACATATATTAGTTTGTATTCTCTGTCTGACCGACTCTTTATTTGTATGGAAGGCTGAGAGGTGGTCGTGAGTGACCCAGGTGACCCTAATCGGGTCACTTCCTTCAGTTGGTGACCGAACAGGGACCCCTTTGGGTGAGTGACCCTTCCCCTCCCGTGGACGGGTGGGGAGGTTGGGGCTATCGTCAGGTCAGACGGACGGACCAGGGATCCCTGCATGAGAGAGTTCCTGTAACTCGCAGCTGCCCCTTCTGTCCCGCCGGAAGGTGCCTCGCCCAGTGGTCATCCCGACGGGGGTGCTGAATGACGAAAACCTTGGATCTGACTGTTTTGTCCAAAGAGTCAGCAGTGGAGAATAACTTTATTTTGACCTGCATGCATCAGGTGAGTTTGCTTTGGCTCTTTGTGGATATGGTACCATTTTGGTTTGTATTAGGTACGGTCTAAGGGCCGTCATTTGGACAAAACATTTGCAAATGTTTTACCAGGCATAGAATAGTGAATTTGTTTTCTTTGAAAATGCCTGGAATAAGTAAGTTGGTTTCTTTGTGCGGCCGCTGTTGTTCTGCAGAGGATAGATTGGAAGAAGCTCAGCCGGCGCCTCCGGAAGGCACTCCTAATTTTGATATGTATGTGAAACATGGTCTTGACCCTATTATGTTTCGTACATTATGGCACAAATATACGAGGGACAATGCCGAATTGCAGTGGCCGTTGACGGGCACTTTTGATGAACAAAAAATTGGGTTTTTACAGGAGAAATCGTTTGCGAAGCGAAGTAGGCAGTCTATGTTTGATTCTCTTTGAACGTGGCAAAAGGAGGCTAAGCAGACGAATAAAGATGGAAAAGGAGGCGCGAAAAGGGAGAATGCAAACATTGACTCAGAAAGCTGTAGCACATAAGGAGAAACAAGAGATCGGAATTGAACGTGAAAGTAGGAGGTTAGTAGTATTACGACGCCGATTGCTTACCGGGGTAGGCTACTTGAGAAGAGCCCCACTCCGGTATCTCAGTTCCCGATGCAGGAGGTTCTTCCTATATATCACCCCGAAATACCAGAGCTAACAGATCAGCGTGGTATTGTTACTAGACCAGGTGTGGCGGACCGTTTCCAAGAACAATGGGTTTATACTCCCTAGAAAAGGAGTGAAGTTTTGTCTCATAAGACTCAGTTACCTGATCCTAGGAGAAATCCTACTGCATATTATAAAGAATTGACTGAAGCTGCCTCTTCAACAGTAATGACGCTTGCGGACATTGAAATATTCTTTGGTCTGCTGGTTCAGATTGATATTTGGAGGCAGGTGCACACACAAGATCATGTAGCGGAACTGGGATCAAATTAAAGTATGGGATCAGGAAAGAAAGCCTGGTGATAAATCTAAGGCAGAGATACTTGCCTTGCCAGACCGCATTATCACGTATATGCATTCTCTTATTCTGCTGGGAAAGGTGATTGGGACAAGTTAATGGCTTGTCCCCAGAAGAAAGATGTGTCTCTGATTTTTTCACTCGGTTTGAAGATGTGTATTTGGATTATAGTGGGCAGGATTTGTCTGTTGAGGGAGGTGTCCGGTTGTTTGTTAATAGATTTGTTTCCAATTTGCTTCCCGAGATTGGGACTCGATTGCAGGCTTCCAAAAGCACTTGGTCCACCTCTTCCCCTTCTGTTATTTTGAATATGGCGCAGTATTATGAGCACAGGGAAAATGAGGATAAGGAGAGAACAGAGAAGAAGCACAAAGATTTGAAGACAAAGGTGTTGTTGCAGCAGGTTTCTAGAGGGAATGGTAGAGGACGTGGTGGTTTGGCCCGACAGCTTCCCCGCACTAGCAGGCTGCCGACTACTATGCCTTTAAGGCCGAATCAGTGTGCATATTGTAAGGGGGAGGGACACTGGTGTAGCGAGTGTCCTGTGTTGTTGCAGAAGGTGGCAGTCCCTGGAGGTTCTTGGGCAGGCAGGCTCCAAATGCTGCGGCTTCACAGCGTCGTTCCGATAATAATTACTTTGATGACCCTCGGGGTGCACAGTATTGTCATGATGATTATGATGCAGATGCGGTGACAGGAATGTCTTACAGCTAGGACAGCCAGGGACAGGGTGAAAGACCAGTTTCGATACCTGTAGACCAATGCGATCCTTATGTTACTGTGGATTTGAATGGCTCTGCTAAGGAATTTTTGGGGGATACAGGTGGAACGAATAGTTCTATTTCTCGTTCTTTGGTCCCTGGGGCGACTGTCTGGCCATAATGTTTCGGTAGGTTTCTCTGGTGTACCGGTTGTGAGCCCCATTTCAAGACCTTTTGCATTGACCATTGGTCCTTTGACCGTGGACTCGCCATTCTTACTGACATCTAATTGCAGAGAGAATTTGATGGGTTTGGAGTTGTTGAAAAAATTGCATGCTACGATCTATTGCTCCCCGGCAGGTGTTTATATGACAATCGGTCCGAATGTGGCACGCGCTAAACAGTGTCTGTCCAAAGATGCGCCCCTTCCAGCTGAGTTTAAAGATGTGCCGCCCACTATGTGGGCCGCAGGAGACACAGATGTGGGACTGTTACAGATACCGCCGGTTTCGATTACAGTTAAAGACAATGCTATTTTGCCTTGTATGCCTCAGTATAAAATACCCCAAGCAGGTGAGCGAGCTTTATTGCAAATTGTACAGGATTTGATTGAGAAAGGAGTGGTTGAGGAGACTATTGCTAATATTTGTAATAGCCCTATTCTCCCCATTCTAAAACGGACACCTTTGGGTTCCTCCGATGATCATGCAGAGGTTTATTGTTTTGTGATTGATTTGCGCGAAGTTAATAAAATAGTAGTTCCCCAGTTTTCTGTGGTCCCCGCATTCCTACACTTTTAACAATGATTCCTTCTACTGTCAAATTCTTCTCTGTCATCGATTTGAAGAATGCATTCTTTAGTGTTCCTATCCATCCAGATAGCAGGTATTTGTTCGGTTTTCCACTAGCCGGCAGAAGTTTTAGATTCTGTCAAGCTCCTCAGGGCTATACTGAGAGTCCAAGTATCTATGGTCCAGCCTTAAGGAGCCAATTGGATTCCCTTTTGCTTCCCACAGGTAATGTATTGGTTCAGTACGTTGACGATCTCCTCTTCCCTTCTGACACAGAACAAGGTTGTAGGGGTAGTACAGTTAAATTGTTGTTGCATTTGGCACAGCACGGACATAAAGTGTCCCTTTCCAAATTTGAGTATTGTCGACAGGAGGTCACCTATTTAGGTCACCTATTGTTGTCGTGTAGTCCCTATAAGACATATATAGGATCTGCGCGTTTAGACAACATACACTGCGGGACTGGTGTCCAGACTGACTCCAGACACCCCCACCGGGTATATTGGCCTGTGTCCCAGCTAGCTCGCAATGCCCCTATAACCACCTCTTACCAAGGAGAGAATAGTTCTTGGCAACTATCGAACATGACAACCCTGATCCCTCAGGTCTGTGGAAACAGTAACTTACTTTTTGCTCAGTCACTTGTGCTCACTTGTTCTCAGAGAGATGCACAGAATAAATGGGACGTTTTCAATAAGTATGTATTGAACAGTCGTTATTCTAGAGTAAAATAAGTTCACTGAAATTACCAGTAGACAGTAGCATATATAAATGAGAAGCAGCACTAAGAAAGTAAACAGATGGGTGGTTTCTACCATTTTGCTAAAATCATAAATATAGGCGAATATATAAAATACATGGCAATAAAATGCGTACTCCTACGATGCACCCTAACTAGATGTACCTAAGTGTACCTAGCATGTGAGTAGGTGTAATGCCAAGAATCCCTCTAGGATAAAGCCAACCCCATTACCTGATGCAAGACTGCGGGACCCTGTTCTGGTCTCGAGCTGAACACCCCGCAAGAGATGTCAGACCGCTGCGAGCTGGAGTGTCTGCATGCAGGAACCTCAGCGTCTCCCGTCAGTGTGTCGGCCGGGAAGTCCTGATCTCCTCTGACTATCTCAGCAAGATGTGGTGTTTATATACCCTAAGGTATCACCAGGGGTTCTACCTTGCTGTGCCAGTGTCGGACTTAGGATGACGTCGGGAATGAACTTTATACACAGTTATTATGTAGGAGAGGATGGTCCTGCTGTGATTCCAAGAAACTAAGAATCCTCATGCATAATTTATGAGGCCAGTGTCCAGGGAAAAACCCTACGTACATGTGTAGTATTGTAACTGGGTAAAAGGACAGTCCTCCAAATCTGTTATGTATGTAGTATACGAGAGAATGTAGGTGAAGGGTTATGTTGATACCTAGACCTATATCGGGGTACCTATATGAAATATAACACCCACTCCTCATCTGACCAGATGACATTACTAAATTCTAGCGTATTACCAAGACGTCTAGAAGTTTGTATGCAACAATTAATAAAAACATTGTTAAGAAAAGTAAAAAAGCCTTATAAAAACCCTTTAAAAAGTGTTCTACAAAAATCATTCAAGTAGTGGCTCTAAAGTGTCCGTTTATATAGTCCGAACAACTACAATCATCTGAAAGCCATGCAGGTCAAAAGGTTTCAATTTGGAATTTCGAAAAGGTAAAAAGCCAAATCTTCCCAGCGTGCGACATGCCAAATGTTTATGTGTCCTTGCTGGTAGACGCAACATTGCTGCTGTTTGCATACGCAGCTGATGATCCCTGTAACACCTCACAAAGAATGTCAATTGAGCACAGATGATCTTCCGTACTGCCTGCAGCAGATGCCGGGGCAGCCTGTGCCACATCCAAGGCCTGAGTGTTGGAGGAGCCGGTGTCCATACCAACAGGAGCAGAAACAATCTGTGGTGGCTCTAAGAATGCTGCCAACAACATGGGAAGGCGCTGAGGACACTGCAGAACATGGGCCGTTATCGGGTCCAGTAAAGCATCAACGTCCGGTGGCGCAGCAGATGGAAGTGTCAGAGGTCCAACATGCATTCTTCTCCGCAGAACAGGCATCGGAGAACAGGTAGGACACAGTCCATCCAGACTGGTCTAAATGACAGGAACCAAGAGGCGCTCAGTTCTCGCAGGCGAGGTGTGCCCAGATGTTGTACCATGCGATCACGGTATTTATGCTCCAGTAGAGCTGTTGCTACTTCCTTGGTGGCTGGGACGTCCATTGCGTAGCAGAAAGGTAACAATCAGGATTCCTGCTATTAGAAACAGAATCAGCGGAAGCCCTCCAAAAATGCTTCCAAAGACGGAGTGTATAAAGTTTGGTATAACTCCGAGGACCGTCTGAAAGGTGCTTACCAGTCCAGAACCTATGGTCTTAAATAGGTGTACAATACCCGTCGTATCAGACATGTTAAAGATACGACTTACCATTTCTTTGAAATGGAAAGGGCAGTTTGTATGTCTAAGTGCCTGTATCTCAGCCGAGGACCTTGCAATCTGGAGATCAAAAGTCTCCCGGGCGGAGGTTAAGGGCATGGTTCGTTGTAAAAGCACGGCTTTCATTCTGCTCAGAGTATCAAACCGTATAAAGGAAACATTTAGCAAAGGCCATAAAGGTGCCTCCCTGACTGTATGTGTTTGTGGAAACAATACTGGCATACAGCAAGTAACCCTGGAGCTCACAGTGACTAGATATGTGATGACCGGAAGCATCCCACAACAACCTTGATCATTCAGCATCAAGTAACTCCCATTCGAGAAAAGCCTGAATACCGGATTAATCACAGCTGCTGGGGTACCCCTCAAGTGACAGGACAAGTTCACCACAGACCCATTACAAGCCCCGTGTAGCATAATATCCTGGCATACGAGAGATCCACTTAAAGCGTTCTCGCAGTTAGTTCCGCTTAGAAACACTTCCAGATTCCCCACTCCTGCATCGAAATCTATATGGTAAATCCCAGGATTCCTTGATGAATTCCTTACCCATCTTTTCATATCTGCCTGCCTGTTGTTGTTCTAGGCAATATTGAAACTGGAAAGTTGCGACCGGTAATGTTATATGGCCGTGGACTAACCATTCTGTGGACGGTGACTCAGCCACAGTAAAGGGTAACCTTTCCAGTTTCTCAATACGCAGCATTGTATATTTTGCTCCCCTCTGTGCCGTTTTCATCTGTTTTTCTGTTAGATTGTATGCAGAAAATAATGACGTAATGTTGATAAAACGCCAAGACACATAACCGGCGCACAATGACTGTAGCGTCCAGCTTAACAAAATAATAGAACGTAACTGCGACTGTCCGTGTTGCAATATGGACAAATCCTGTTCTATTACATCGATAGCAGAAGATACAATGCTGCCCAGTGAATATATCCTGGATGTTAATGCAGTCATACCATTGTCAACTACGGCTAACGCCTTTTCTAGGTTAACTATCTGTTTCTCTTAATCTCTCTGCAGCTTCTTGTTGGGAGATTTTCCAGATTTCGTTAGACAGCATACAAAAAGCGCTTCGGACGTGGTTTCCTGGGACCTAATACAAAATCCCATAGGTCCACATCCTCTGAGTAAGGACAAGTGTTGCTTCACCTGGGGTAGTGTTGAGGTCTTTAGCCAATCAAGGCACAACTTCCCAACACTGTATGATGTCACTTCCCTTCGGATGTTCTCATTGTACATAACGTGGGTCTGGTCTATGGATACTAAACCCTTCGGTACCCCTGAATCTTTCCGGACATCTGTTTGTGTCAGTAGACCAAACCGACCATCCCTTCCAATTGGGGTCCGATCTATTGCATTGCAATAGGTTACCCAACTTAGCCCCTCTTCCTGAAGTAAAATTCCCCTCTTTGTTTAAAGGTGTTGGAATTTTAGGTTTGTTCAAGTCCTTAATCTTGGCTATTCCAAGACAGGAAGTCTGTTGCACAGTGTCATTCAGAAAAATCATCTGCTGTGGAATGAGGCATGCTCTAAAGAGTGCTTCTGTCCCCTGGAATTGCCAGTCCCTAGAACCCCAGATCGATTTCAAGTCTAGTGTCCATCCATAAGCCAAAACCCTGTTCAGACAGCTGGGTGATAAAGGAAGCAAAGTAAATCGGTTTGGTGTTTGTTAACATTTTTCTGTTCAGATATTGGTGCAACCTTAAAGTAGTACGAGGTTGGGTCAGAAGTGTTAAACCCTGAAAAATATGAGAATTTCTGTGCAAATGTTTTTGAACTACCTTTCGGTGGTGTAGGGCAATGTTCCCACTTGTGGTATGTGAAAACATTACTGGGTTTGCTAGATTTATGCAAGAAATGATGTGCATAATGTTGGAAACAATACATTTTGTCAAAATCTGATCTATCCTCTAACATTTCGGTGCTAGAAAATGCGGCAGATTGTTCTAAATCAGACAATAAGTTATTAACAGTTTCAAAATCCCAATCATCAGAAAATGTACTGGAGGTAATGATATTGTTTAACGAAATTTTAAACAAATGTGGAATTTTTAAAAGCTCGGTCGGTCCAAACATCAAAATTTACTTTGTCCCACACTATACCATCCGGTATAGGAACTGCTGAAATGTTCACGAAGGACAAGTCTCTCTGTTCACGATGAGATGAAACATGAGGTTTTAAAATTAAGTTCACTTTTGACGTTGCAGAGCTCTGTTGAAGATAAGTTCCATTGATGAGCAAGTGGAAAGTTATTACTAATCCTAACCAGAAAAGAAAAAAGAAAATACCGGTGATTATCCAAAGTTCTAGCCAAGGTGATACTAAATAAGTTTTTCTAAGAAAGTTAAAAAGTCTCTGATCTGTTGTTTGCGAGAAATTTGGGCTGGCGTCGTTTCAGGTTCACTTGGATCCAATGAAAAGGTATCGAAGTCGATGAAATAGCCAGATGCAATTCTATCTATCTTTGGTAGCTCAGCAGGTTTTGTTGAACTTTTGGATTGCTCTTGTTGAGGCATGTTGACGAAGACCTCTATTTGCTTGAATTGAAATTTGTCTTTCACTTTGATTTTGAGAGTTTGTCTCAAGTGGAACTAGTTCCATTGCATTGTTATCGATTCCGTTGCTTTGTAAAGGTGACTTCAAATGATATGAGTCTTTCAGTTTGAACTTCCTGTATTGTAGCAAGAGGACGACGTCGGCTACTCAGGAGCCCACGAGGCCTACTATTTAGTATCGGCCACATGGTGTGGTTTGATCAGATCGATTAAGACAAGTCTCTTTTCTTTTCCGGCAAGAGGCAGTAGAAGTACAGTTCTTGAACCTTCAACGGCCAGGACAGGTACAGGCTTTCGATAGGATGGCCCAAATTCTTTGTCCACAATCTTTTCTCGGACCAGATCCCCAACTTTAGGGATCCAGGCAGGTCTTGCCGTGGCTGACTTGACTTCCCCAGTGGCGCTTTTCTTTGTCTCGACGTTACTTAAGGAGGCTCTGGATTCATTCAGATCCTGTAAAACAGCCAAACTTTTATTGATGTCAAGCGGTTTTTCTCCGCCACTGTGCCTTCACAATCAAGATCAGGTACCCACATTCTTGTCCCAAACAGGACCGCGTAAGGAGTTGCACCTCCCAGAGAGCTTCTTGGCTGGTTATTAAGGGCCCACTGGACCCAAAACAGGTGATTGACTCAACTACCACCCGAGCCTAATACCCTAGCTGTTAAAGATTGCTATAAGTCCCGGTTTTTCCTCTCCACAACCGAATTTCCCTCTGGATGGTACGGAGAGGAGTACCGCAATGCTACACCCAAACTTCCCATGGCTTCCTTGTAAGCCCTAGAGCTGAACGCGGGGCCACGATTAGAATGTAATGTGCCAACTGCGTATGTCCCTATAAAGACTCGCAAATCTTTTATAACAGTTCAGGCGTCAGCCGGCGCTGAGGCCATACCCATAAGAATCTTGAACAGGAATCCACTGCAACCATGATATACTTGTAAGCCCCAATAAGGAATAATCCACCCCCAAGGGCAAGGGAAGAAAATGTCACCTGCCACAGGATTCTCAAAGAGCGTAGTAACGTCTCAAGTGGATACAAATAGGCAGTAAATTAAGGTCAGGGGAGAACCGAATACATAGCACAATAAGAAAACAAGCAAAGATACAATATTCAAGAATTTTTATTTAAAAATAATGACAATAGATTTATTTGGACTTCAAATAATAAATCAATCACGGAGCAGACATGAAGACAATATAGACACAAAACAAAAATATATTTTTTGATAAACAAACGAATATGTCTAAACTAATAAAGGTGTTTAACTACACAAATAGATTCTCTCTACCCCCACAAAAGAGCTCTAAAAAACAAAGACAAACATATATTTCCACCAGTCTTACCATTCATGCAATCCGCACTCACAAACATCACATAAAACAGATAATATACAGACAATATATACAGAAAGCAGAAGCCCAGAGAGAATAAAGGGCAGTAGTGCACCAAATTGGTGCTGTCAGGAATTTGTCGCCCAAAGGTTTCTGGCTTGCACGGTGCCGATGCGCGGTTCGGTGCTGGGCTAACAAGTAGCCATCACCTTCCTCAGGGCACTAGAGACTTAAAAATCTGAAAAGAGCACTTGGGTAGAGGGGGGGGGCCAGACGGGAAAGGATTTTTGAACAGAATCAGTCTGGGTGCAAAAATGTACACTCCTCATAAGCAGCAGCTCCGTAAAAGCTAACAGGAAAGTAAACAACAATTAGGCGCATTCTCCCCTGAGAGCAAATAGATTAAATGAACAAATACAGTTTCCAAATACTTCACCTGGAGGAAATTGTGCAAAGAAGGAAGCACGTGTAGATAGATCCAAAGCATTTTCAAGAAACAGACCAAAGAGTGTCCCATTGTGAAGCCAAGCAGACTAGAGACAATCAACACAAACCATAGGATCTAAAAAAAGGGAGAATACCTACATATCTGTGTGGGCAAGGCATATAGACATGTAGAGATAACTATAAGGTGTGCACGGTGATCAGATACAGGAATACAAAGATAACAGGTGTGTTAGTAAAGAAAAAATTATTTAAGGAGTATGTGGTGTAAGTACTGATTAACTTACTAAGAATCCAGTCGTAAAGCAATCCCTAGAGAATTCTCTGAAGAAGAAAGGGGCAAAACAGATTGCCGATCACGCACAGATAAATGCTGAATCAAAGCGAAGATAGTCCAGGGCCAAGAGGTCTGAATGGGGGCCAATCTAAAAATGCAGAAGCCAGACAATACAAGTCATGTTGAATAGAAAGGAATAAAGAGCAGTGGGAAGAGGGCGAAGATAACTGGTCATCTTTACAAAAAGCACAAGCTACCTATAAACATAGGCCAAGGATAATTACCTTAAAGAAGCGTATCTCGTCCAGGAAATAAGATGGGTCCAGCTAAGGCGTGGGCTAACTGCATCAACCACTTTCCTAAGGTAGCGTTTAGAATCCAGGTGTGAAAAGTAAATTTCTGCAACAAGAAGGAGAAAGGATAATAAACTGGATGTCCAGAATGAGAGTGTGGCCAAATATCGGGTCACCTTCCATGGAGAAATGCTCGACTGCTAAACTGGCCGAGGCCAGCTGGGAACCATAGAGGTCTGGTGAGAAATAGGGAAGCGGGGCCATAACAGGGTAGAAAAAACCTTAAGTAAAAGAGAGCCCAAAGGAGTGTAGGACCCCCACTTCCAAGAAGGCTCACGGAAGAGTAAACACAGTCCCAGGGGAAAAAGCATGAGGCAAAAGATCTTACCTCCGATAACGAGTATAGACGCGCTGCTGTCCCGGAGCAGACTACAAACGGACTAGACTGGCACAGTGAAAGATCACAAGAGGCTGGAGGGAGACGGCGTTCTCCTCCTAGGGCAGCGTCAGGATTCCGGCGTCCAGAGCTTCCGTGTGGATAATGAGGCTCGTCTTTGCAGTATCTTGAAAACAGGAGGTGGTAGGCTGGCCAAAGTTCTAGCTATTTATTGGTCCACAGTGAGCAATTACGTGGCCCAAAAGGGGCGGCAATCTCAATCGAGAACTGAAAAAGCGCTAATAGGAAAAAGAAAAAGAAAAGGCGGACTACCAGTTCGCGCCGCCATGTACAAAGCAGAATTAAGCTGATAGTCATAAAAAGTGAAGCAAGACTACCTTACTGCCCCCGCCATGTAGGGGATAGATCAGACCGCGAAACTACCTATTCGGTGTCCATTCAAGCAAAGATAAAAACTGAACAGTAGTCTCGCCTGATAGGTGGACAAGAAAAAAAGACATAAGTAAAAAAACGTAGTCAAGAAACGTGATGAAGGAAAAAGGGGAATCCTGGACTGGCACTAGAACGCTCTCCTCAGACATAGGCTGCAAGGCCAGAAAGACGATGCAAAATCAATTTAACCGGATGAGAGCATCCTAATGATGAATCTCAGAAAATAACAAAAGGGGAATAAAAACTAATAAGGTGGACAAGGGTCTCTAATAATGGAAAAGTAAATAAAACGAGCCAATAGCTACATGAGATCCCAGTGGCGATTAGGAAACCACCAAATGTCAAGGGTCTCTAGGGGGTATCAGCCAAGGAAAAACATAGCCCTCAAACGGACCTCAGGGTGTGTCCAAAGGAGGGAAAGAGAAAAAGAGAAAACTGAAAAAAGAATGATAAGGAGCATAACTAAAAGAATCAGATGGCTTTTACCCAGGGGGTGTGTTCGTTCAATCCTTGCTTTTCAGAATTCTGGATTTTTTTTCTGAACACTTCCTTGGTCTTGCGGATCTTACTGTCTTCACGGCCTTTAACAGAGGCAATTTTCTCTAGGACAATCCACTTCAGGTCGATTTCAGTGTGTCCCATTTGTCGCCAGTGTTGGACCAAGGGGGCCGATGTTTTAAAGGTCCGAATGTTGGATTTATGCTCACCAATCCGCGTTCTGATCTCTACCTGTTTCGCCCACATAGGGGAGATTGCATGGGCAAAAGATGAAGTACACCACGTTTGTGGTCCTTCAGTTAGTCATTTGATTCAATTTGATGTCTTTATTCCTGATGTTAATGTGATCGGCCACAATGGCATTGTCACACGCCTGGCAGCTGCCACACCTGTGGTTGCCTTTGATGGGAGTATCTCCAATGATGGACTTCTGCAGGAAAGAGTCAGTTTGGTCTGGTTTGGCCCTCACTAGAAAATTTCGAAGGTTCTTATTTCGTCGGAAGGCAAAGATGGGTTTGGGAAGCTTCGGAGTGTCATCTCGGAGATTAAGCAGATGCCACGCAGAATAGATGACTTGTTGGATTTTATGGTTCAGGTTAGAATGGCGAGTCACACACACAAGATTCTTGTCTGTGGGGTTTGGTTTGGGTACAAACATGGAATCTCTGTCAAAATATTTAGCCCTCTTATAGGAATTCCGAACCAGTCTTTTGGGATATCCTTGGGCTAAGAGTTTGGTTTTAAGGATATCTGCATGAGTATCAAAGTCATGGATGTTTGTACAGTTCCTACGAAGGCGCAGGAACTGGCTGAAAGGAATCCTGTCTTTTTGACAGCGGGGATGGTAACTGCTGTAGTGAAGAAGTGTATTTTTAGCTGTGGGTTTGGTGTAAAGTGATACCGCAATATGTTGGTCCCTGTGTTCTATCCAAACATCGAGAAATTCAACTTTTTCTTTACTTCTTTTCGGGGTAAATTTGAGATTGTAATCGCACAGGTTGATCCATTCCAGGAATTGGTCCAGATCAACCTCATCTCCTTCCCACTACTACGCTCCTTGAGAATCCTGTGGCAGGTGACATTTTCTTCCCTTGCCCTTGGGGGTGGATTATTCCTTATTGTTGTTCCAGAGAGTCCCTGCCTACATTTGTTTTCTCGGGGTCCCTATTTATTGGTTTTATACTTGTAAGCCCCGTCAGATTGTAAGGGGCTGCAGTGGTCCAGGTAAATGCACGCGAGCTGTCTGTCTGATATTAACAATGGTGTGTGCGCTGGGCGAGCTACAGTGGACCCTTTTATCTGTTGACAGATATCGCACTTTAAGACAAAGTCTTTGGTGTGCTTTGTTAACCCTGGCCACCAATAGCGTTGTTTCAGTAAAGAAACTGTCGCCCTAACTCCTGCGTGGCAGAACCCAGACCCTCGTGTGCAGCCAAGATTAAACCTAACCTGCGATCCATGTTTGGTATTACTCTATCCCCCACTCCAGGAATCTGAGCAAATGGAACGTTGTTTGCATCTAACTTGTAGGAGTACTTGAGTGGAAAACCTTTAGGTAGTGCTTTGCTGTTATTGCGTGAAGCAATCACAGCTGCCATTGTGCTACCGTCTATCCTCGTTTTAGAACGGGTGATTGCAGCTACGAACGCAGTGCGTACTGCCCCCTTTGCAGCTTCATCAGCCAATGAATTCCCTTCAACCTGAACGCCATCACGCTGATGACTCGGTGTGTGTATCACGTGAGCCCTTGGTAGTTCGTTCTTCAACCCTGCTACCTGTTCCCATAGTTTTCTATGTTTAATTGTGCCACCTTTTGCATCTCTGTACCCATTCTGTCCCCAATAGTTGAGATATTCATTGTACGACTGGACACAGTAAAAGGAATCACACACTATTAGTGTGGGGAATTCGGGATCCGTATTTATCAGTGCCAGTAGTAGTGCTTTTAATTCTGCCAACTGAGCCATGCAGTCTCCAAGAGACTGCGTTTTCGTACAGCTTGGACAGAACTTGCCGTCCTGCATCCTACCTTTTACAATAGCGCATGCTGCACTGTATTGCTGCTTACTCCCTATGGCCGGTTGAGCAGATCCGTCAGTATAAATAATGTATTCATACCGATCTAGAGGCATAATTTCATTTGGTCGAGGATATTCTTGTTCTTATTGCAGGAATGCTTGTGTTTTTAGATTTGGGTCATATCTGTATTCTACATCTGTTGCAGTGAGAGAATTAGCTCATTGTATCCATCTTGGATGTAACTCTTTTGCATTTGGGACGCTTGCCTTTGTGGCAGCCTCTAAGGCTGCTACCGGGGTTATAACAATTTTTCGTTTCCCTTGAGCTAGTGCTCTCTCTCACTACAGCAGTCTGTACTGCTGTCAGAATTTTTTCTGTTGGAGCAAAACGCATTTCCGCATTAGTGTACAAATGTGAATTATATGCAATTGGTACTGTTTCACCTTCATTAAATGTTAAGTGTACCCGGATTGACCTGCGACTACGCGGATCACCAGGTTGCGTACGTTTACGCGTGTCTGTAAGTGTTTTGATGATATCATATCAGCTTGTAGGGAACGAAGTATATTTGTGTGTTCCTGTGTCCATTGTCTAACTGAAAAGTCAGGTCTTATTAGGTCGTAGAAAGGTTTTACTCTCTGCGTAATCCAAAATGTATGCTCTGCCAAAATTCAAAAATCCCATTATGGACTGGGAATTTTTTTATGATTTTGGAGGTTGTAGCAGTGCGCACTTTTCTAAATAGTGGGCTGCCAGGCTTTTGCCTTCACTTGAAAGCTCATTTCCCAAAATAGGACCTTAAGTGGGCTATTTTTGATTTTTTTTAAATTAAATTTGTAGCCCTCAGAGGCGAAACTCAAGATTATGGTGCTCACCCTGGTCAAGTGTTCCTGTGGGGATATCATCCATCAGATAAATATCATCTACATAGGATAATGCTTCTTCACCCAAATTCTGTAGTAACTCTGTTACCCTCTTTGAGAATAACCCCGGGCTATTCTTATACCCTTGGGGGAGTCGATAAAATTGACGCTGTGACCCTAGCACTGAGAAGGCTGTCAAATATCTGCTTTCAGGTGCTATGTTTTGGCAGAAAAATCCATTTGCGATATCTAATGTTTTGTATTTTTTCCGCACAATGTTATTCATTAATGCAGCACTGTGTGCATTCTGAACCGCAAATGTCTTTGTACATGAGTTCAGGTACTAGACGATATGAATTGTCTGGTTTCATTACGGGAAACAAAGGATTATTCATTGATGAGGTGCAAGGTTCAATTACACCTTGGTATTCAAGTTCATCTAAGAACTCCCTGACCTGTTTTTTAGCTTCCTGTTTTATGAGATACTGTCTTTGTGGAGTTGGGTTTGTTTTTATTGGAATAACGTGGTGGGGAGACTTCTCATCCCACCCAACATGGTTGCGGTACAACGCTGGAGCAAAGGCTACCGCCCACTCCTGTGCATATGTATGTCTTAGGTGTGCGGGGACTAGGTCGGAGAAAGCTGGAAAAATTACAGTTTCCCCCTTTGGGCATTCCGTAACAATAGTAGGCGGCCAATCTTTTTCCGCTAATAGGATGTCCTAGCCCGAAGTCAGGTTCTCCCAAAAGAGACCCTTAACTTGTCTTGGTTTGTCCCCCTCCATTTGGAGTGTTATTTCATGCAACTTGTGTGGGACACTCACCCTAGTATCAGGCGTTTCCACCGTGATATACTCACTCAACTCCGCTGTCACCAGAAATTCCTTCAGGTTCTGGCGAGCTATTGTTACTTCTGCCGCGCTGTCTAGCATCGTCAGAGCCCATTCCCCGTTCAGTAGCCGAGTCCTCAGAATTCTGGGCATGTCTAACTTTGAGACCTGCTACCTTCTTTTTAAATTGAGGTTTTGCTTTAGGTTTTTCTTCTTTCTTTGAAGCGTAGTCTGAAGTGCGTTGCTTGTCTCTGGACTTTGCACGCTCTTCTTTTCTTTGTTATAACCGTCCTTCCCTCTCAGAGTTTTTTGATGAACCCTGAAAGGAACGAGAGGAACGAGTATCAGTATCCTGACACCTGTCAGGTTTTTTAATGTTATCTCCATTTCTAAGATTATATCTTCTTTCTGGAGGCTCCTGCTTCTTTCTGGAGGTTCCCCTGGAGTGAAATCTGTTCTTTTGTTGTTTATTATTTTCCCATTTCTTCTTTGAAGAAACTGGTGTTTGCTTTGCCTGTTGATTATCTGAACTCCCCATTAGTTGGGGTTTTACAGGTCTAGCTCCCAGACTGTCTCCACCTAATTCAGCATAAGCAGTTTCAATTATTTTAGGTAGTTCTGTCTCCTGTTGTAATGGAGTGAACTCTCTCAGGCGTTGGCGTATTGCCACTGATGCTGCTTCCCCTTTAATATTCGCCAATATTATCGCAGATACCTGAGCAAAGTTATTTAACAACTTCATCCCCAAGTTTAGAGCAGGCTCTGCTCCATACTCGTTCTGTATTTGTCTTAATATATCTGGTATGACCGCTAAAGAAGGGATACCATGAGTTCGGGTATATATTGCAGCGAAGACTGTGCCCCAAGAGGTACAATCCTCTATAGAGGGAGCTATTCCCATTGGCAAGCAAATAGTAAGTATTCTATGCTTTTCCTTAGGACCAGTGTGTGCAAACACTGCCTCCAGCTGTGTTATTTTTTGTGCTATCCAGAAGGGCATTTGTTCATGTTTAGTGGGCATTTTACCAATTACTGTGTGCAGTGTCTGTGGTGTAATTTTTGTTGTAAGAGTTTGGACTGGTCCTGGTTGTGTAGCCGGTGCGGGCTGAAGTGTGATTGTTCTCAACACAAACTGTCATATTTCTGTAAAGTCTTATTAATTCTTTATGCTGTACAAGTAAGTCTCCTCCTGGCATTGTGTCAATGTCAGGATGTGGTGTGTATGCCGCTAAAACTGGCCAGGTTACTCCGTCTCTTCCGAGCGGACCGAGTCTTACTCTATTTCTTGTATGGGGGAGTGCACCTTTAAACCAGTAGAGGTGTTCTTCGTGAGTGGAATTTCAATGTCCTCATAAGGACTATACTCATTTGGTATATTATCCTCTACATAGTAGTGAAATGTTTGTTTGTGCATTTGCCTGCGGGAATTTAATCCATGAATAGAATACCTCTGTTCTATATGATTTTTGTGTGCCTCAATCACGAAAGTCACTTGCCCACCCCCAATTGTAACACCATATGCTACTAGTTTTAGGGTGACGGCATTTCTAACATTATCTGCAATATATATTGCATCTCCATCGTCGTCTTCTTCGGCTGAGAAGTTTAGTGCATTTCCTTCATCCACGTGTTTCTGTTCAGTCATTATTTTAGAAAGGCGAGCGTTTCAAGGGAACTGAGATAAGGTGTTATGTACAATTAGGAACACTGTATCCTTCAAACTTGATTAAACCAACAGCCAATACATAGGAATGTTCCTACTCAGCTGTGGCCGATTTGTTCCCTCCCACTCCAGACGTCTCTGGGGAAAATGTGAGTAGGGGTCTCCGAGAATAGCACGACTGGCCTACTCAGATTTGACTGTTAAATAAGTGCCAATACCAACGTTGGGCACCATGTTGTGTAGTCCCTATAAGACATATATAGGATCTGCTCGTTTAGACAACATACACTGCAGGACTGGTGTCTAGACTGATTCCAGACACCCCCACCTGTTATGTTGGCCTATGTACCAGCTAGCTCGCAATGCCACTATAACCTCCTCTTACCAAGGAGAGAATAGTTCTTGGCAACTATTGAACATGACAACCCTGATCCCTCAGGACTGTGTAAACAGTAACTTACTTTTCGCTCAGTCACTCGAGCTCACTTGTTCTCAGAGAGATACACAGAATAAACGGTTGGGACGTTTTCAATAAGTATTTATTGAACAGTCGTTATTCTAGCGTAAAATAAGTGCACTGAAATCACCAGTAGACAGTAGCATATATAAATGAGTAGCAGCACTAAGAAAGTAAACAGATGGGTGGTTTCTACCATTTTGCTAAAATCATAAATATAGGCGAGTATATAAAACACATGCCAATAAAATGCGTACTCCTACGATGCACCCTAACTAGATGTACCTAAGTGTACCTAGCATGTGAGTAGGTGTAAAGCCAAGAATCCCTCTAGGATAAAGCCAACCCCATTACCTGATGTAAGACTGCAGGACCCCGTTCTCGTCTCGAGCTGAACACCCCGCAAGAGATGTCAGACCACTGCGAGCTGGAGTATCTGCATGCAGGAACCTCAGCGTCTCCCGTCAGTGTGTCGGCATGGAAGTCGTGATCTCCTCTCCCTCTCTCAGCAAGATGTGGTGTTTATATACCCTAAGGTATCCCCAGGGGTTCTACACCTTGCTGTGCCAGTGTTGGACTTAGGATGACGTCGGGAATGAAATTTATACACAGTTATTATGCAGGAGATGATGGTCCTGCTGTAATTCCAAGAAACTAAGAATCCTCATGCATAATTTATGAGGCCAGTGTCCAGGGAAAAACCCTACGTACCTATGTGTAGTATTGTAACTGGGTAAAGGTCAGTCCTCCAAATCCGTTATGTATGTCGTATAGGAGAGAATGTAGGTGAAGGGTTATGATGATACCTAGACCTATATCGGGGTACCTTTATGAAATATAACACTGTTGTAGGAGGGTAGGTGATTGACCGCTGAGCGCATCAGTACCATTGTTAAAATGCCCATCCCACAGACTCAGAAAGATGTGCGTGCTTTTATAGGTATCACTTCCTATTGTCTGCAGTGGATACCTGGCAACTCGTTACTAATAAAACTCCTGCTCGCCCTAACACTAATAGATGTGCATGAGCCTCTGCCTTCAACGCTTGACTGTCAGCAGACTTTTGAGCAATTGAAAACTGCGCTTTGTTCGGCTCCAGTACTCAGCACTCCGGATTATACTAAACCATTTGTGTTGTACGTTCATGAGATGGCTGGCTGAGCGCTTTCTGTTTTAACACGAAAATTTGGAGATAAGCAACAGCCGTGTGCTTATTTCTCTGCTGTTCTTGACCCAGTTGCAAGAGCCCTCCCGAGCTGTCTAAGAGCGGTCGCGTCTGTGGCTGTCTCTATAAGACAATCGACTGGGCTTGTACTTGATACTGTGCTCACAGTCATGGTACCCCATGCTGTGGATACACTTTTGAATAAGACAAAGACACAGCACCTCACCAGTGCACATCTAACTGGCTATGAATTGACCTTGTTCGCCAAACATATTACGATTAAAAGTTGTGCCACTCTGAACCCAGCCACGTTACTACCCCGCCCTTCTGAAAATGAGAAACATGATTGTATCTTCCGGACGGAAGAAGAGACGAAAGTACGGGTAGACTTGACTGATGTTCCCTTATCTGACCCACAAGGGGAACTATATGTTGATGGCTCTTGTTTCAAATTACCAGATGGCACTGCAACTGCTGCTTATGCTATCACTACATTGCGTACAGTCATAGAGACATCACGAGTCCCTTATCAGTCAGCCCAAGCAGCTGAGTTAGCCGCCCTTATTCGAGCTTGTGAATTGAGCGAGGGACTGGTTGTCAATATGTATACTGACAGCCAGTATGCCTTTGGGGTCGCGCACAATTTCGGGCGACTCTGGGCTGAGAGAGGGTTCCTCATTTCCCATGGTACAAAGATCCAACATGGTCACCGTATATTGAGGCTTTTGTCTGCGTTGACGCTCCCTAAGTTGGCAATAGTGAAGTGTAGCGCCCATAGGAAAATCACTGATGATGTAGGGAGGGGGAATGCTTTTGCTGATCAGACAGCTAAGGAAACGGCACGGACTAAAAATGAAGAGAAAGTTTGTGGCATGACCTGGTAGATGGGTACCTGAATTTACAATGTTTGAGGATACGCTTGGGAATGTGAAAGAAATACAGAGCGAGGCAACAATAGAAGAATTAGCAATGTGGCAAGAGAGTACAGCACAGTTGAACGATGAGGGATGTTGGATTGATAAGTCAGGAAAGCAGAGATGGATGTTGCCAGATGCATATATTCTCCCTGTAGTCACCATGGCCCAAGGCCCAGCCCATATCAGCGCTAAAGGTATTTGCAAGTTGTTAGACCCTGTATGGCAGAACGACAACATCCCAAAAACAGCTGCACAGTTAGTGAAATACTGTATGGTGTGTATGATGCACAATCCTGGAAAGGGTACCCCTACACCACCCGGTAATTTTGCATCACCCACTTTCCCCTTTGAGGTCCTTCAGATGGACTACATCGAGCTAGACGGGTGTAATAATTTGGAGTATGTGTTGGTGGTTGTCTGTGCATTTAGTAAATGGATTGAGGCTTACCCAACTATAGACAATACAGCTGTTACGACTGCAAAGGTACTCCTGAAGGAGTTCTTTCCTCGTTTCGGCTTGCCCAGTTTGAGTTGGAGTGATAACAGAAGTCATTTTAAATGCCAAGGTCATTCAGTTAATTTGTGATGGTTTGCACATAAAACAGAAGTTTCATGCTGCAAATCACCCACAGTCAGCAGGATTGGTTGAGAAGTACAACAGTACTCTCAAACTGAAATTGGCAAAGATTCAGGAGACGACAGGGTTACAATGGCCAGATGCTCTGCCATTGGCTCTTTTGTCGACAAGAACAGCACATTCTAGAACAGGATTGTCACCGTACGAGGTTGTGTTTGGACGCCCAGCAAATGTCTGGGATGTCCCGCGACCCTGTCATTTTTGTGATATTGAGTATCCTTTGTTAATTGACTACCTGTGCCAGTTAACTGAAAATTTGCGTTCTATTCACCAACAGGTCCGCGAGTCCCTACCCGCTACACCAGAGGGGCCCGGACACGCCATTCAGCCTGGAGACTTTATACTAGTCAAAAACTTCCAGCGGAAGAAGAGTTTGGAGCTTCACTGGAAGGGACCCGAACAAGTCCTCCTGGCCACTCGAACTGCTGTGAAGGTCGCCGGCCGAAAGAACTGGATCCACGCCACTCACCGCCGCAGGATACCCTTGCCCTATGATCAATGTGTGAGGTATGGTATAGGGGACTCGGCGTGCGAGAAGGTGCCTCAGTTCGTCCCCTTCAGTGATGCAAAGCTAACTTGGACCCAAACAGATTTGGAAAGTGATGAAGTGCTAAATGCAGCGGTCCCCCCAGAAATACGAGCTATTAAGGAGCCGCTGTTTGTTGATCCAACCGTGCCTGGGGCTGCCAGGTACAATTTGCGTCCTCTGTTGAGGGACGGTGCACAGAAGGAGAAGTCAGATTAGATAGAGATGGACTGTGTAAGTCAGGTGTACTTTGTGATGGTACCAACGGAATTAGTTTAGGGTGATGTGAGATTTGTGCACGGTTTGTTTTCAAACATTGGACAGGATAGTTCAAAAGGTACTTAGGACAGAGCAAGCTCCACCGCGGGTGCTCAAGAGCACCAACATTGATAAACAATAGGAGCCTGTACCAGTTAGGCTCTGACGGACACTGGGAACACTTACCTTTATTATCATTTTAGTTGCACCATCTTTTTTGTGGCACTTCTTTCCTTGTTTAATTATGCATCCCTTTGGCCGGCCTATTGATGAGGAGGAACAGCCATTTGCACCGTCGCGCTCAATGAGGGGTTGGTCGACAAAGAGTAAAACAATTGGCATATTAATAGTTGTGATTGCACTAGCAACAATATTTGGAATATCCTGGTTTTTAGAGGAGAAATTTCCTGCACATTCCTTGGCTGGTACAACTCCCGCTCCCCTGAACACATTTTTGTTACTCTAGCCCCTCACAAAGAAGCGCATAGAAAGTCCTACACAGACAATGTATTTATACAAATGTTGCATCAGGATCATAATGTATCCAATACCACTAATTGTTGGGTTTGTGGGTTACTTCCTTCGGTCACTAACAAGAGCGACAATTTGTTGTCGATGCCACTCTCGTATACTGGCAGCTGCAACGGTTGGTACAAATTGTTTCAACTGGTGTACTTCCAATTTCATCTTTCTACTTTGGGTATGACATCTTCTGATTCTCACACTGCGATTGAATATTTACACTTCTACCAAGGGTTTACCCCCATAGGACCGGCAGGACAAGGGACTCTAGGAACATTGTCCTCAAAGTCATGTTTGAATACGTATCGTAAAGTAAAGGATAATGCCTGGTTTCAAATGGAAATGGCGGATTTCCAACGGTTTAACACATCTGAGTACTTTCAATCCTTCCAAGGTCGCAATATTACCAAAGATAAGCCGATACCTGTGTCAGTGGTTAATACGACAGCTAGTTTTTCTGTCCAGAGGACTGGGGAGATAAAGGTGGGGGACAGTAAATGTAATTTTACCTACAGATTGAATACGACTAATAGTCCGCCTTTGATTCTACCCCATAATGTCTATTTTGTCTGTGGATCACAAGCTCATGTCTGGCTCCCGAGGGGGTGGTCTGGCACATGTTATCTCTTTTCTTCTTCCCCCTGTATATGTTGCCCCGTTTAACTATCACAAAACTTACCGACTGCAGCGTAGAAGTCCATTTCTGTCCAGAGTCAAGAGGGTTGTTGATACGAAAGATATAGATCAAACTGACACCACCGCAAAGCAATTTGGGGACGTTCTAAAAGGCCTACTACCTTATTGGGGCCCCATGGCTAATAGCCTTCAAATTAGTCAGCTGACAAGAGTTGTTGAGGGGGTTATCAATACGACTGCTGGGATTGTGACAAATGTCACTGCTAAGCTTCAGGCTACAAGTATAATCACTTTGCAGAACAGGATGGTGCTAGACGTCATACTTGCAGATAGGGGAGGGGCCTGTCACGTCATTGGCAGCAGCTGTTGTGTTTACATACCTGATAAGGCTCCCAATGTTTATTCAGCTATACAAAAATTACATAGACTATCTGCTGAAATACACCAAGAAGTAGGTACTTGGACGCTGTCGGGGTGGTTTTGGAACACGCTAACTTCCTGGGGTTGGAAGATTCTCACGTTCTTGGTCGTAAAAAAAAGTCAATTTTTTGTAAATGTAAGTCCGTTTTTATATAGCGCAGCTACTCACCCTTACGGGTCTCAAGGCGCTGGGGGCGGTAGTGGAAATTAAGTGAGCTATTGCCCAAAGTCACATGGTGCTGAGCTGAGCTGCCGCCGGAGCCGGGGATCGAACCGTGAACCCTGTGCTCTGAAGTCAGCTGCCCTGGCCGCTGCACCACACCTCACCTCGTAGTTGCCGGCATCTTCTTCACATGTTGCCTCTGCATACAATGTCTCCCAGCTTGTTGTTCCTATTGCATTAATATCCTCACTCCCAAACAGAAATTGTCAATTCATGATACTAATGCTGCAATTATGTTACAAAAGGATATTTATGATTTGATGCAGATTGATGAAGGTATTTGAGACTACATCTTTCTTGCAGCCTCCATCTCGGATACTGAATCTATGACTAGCTCCTAATACTGATCTTCTTTTGTCTTCAAACATGTTATATTTTCTTTGATCGTTTCCTAAAATAGTTAGCTCATGCTAAAAGGAGGGTCTGATGAAATGAAAATGTTGTTACTTTGCCTGTGCATTGTTCTATGTAAGTTAGTATTCGCGGCACCATTTTAGGTTCAGCCGCCATTTTGAATAATGCTCGAAAACTGCTTCTTGCCTCTTCATGAAAATGGGTTGTGGAAAGTTTCGTTTCTCCAAGGTTGGGCCTTGCTTTGCTAATGAATACATTGTTCTTATTAGCGCATACCTTTCTCGCTAGATAGAGGCCTTCTCCCACTAGTCTAGTGGCGGGCACAGGCAGAGTGACCTTGGCATGGAGATAGTGTGTACCCGGCCTCACAATCGAAACCTTTCCTTCTGTACTGCTTTGTTTAGCTGCATCTGCTTGGAAAATTCCATTATGGGCGTGCCTTCATTGGTTCTTAGATGTACATAATGTATCGTTATGTTTGCTGATGTCGGTCCCTCTCTGCAGCACTCCTAGGAGACTGGGCAGACCGGGCTCCGCTCGAGCGTATCTGAATAAACATATATTGGTTTGTATTCTCTACTGTCTGACCAACTCTTCATTTGTATGGAAGGCTGAAAGGTGGTCGTGAGTGACCCTTGTGACCCTAATTGGGTTACTTCCTTCAAGTTTTCTGTCTTTGTCTCTGCTTAACCATTACCCAGTCTCCTTCGTCAAAGACAGTCTCCTGGGCATGGGAATCTGATCTGCATACACTCTCATTTTTCTTTTCCAAGTCGCCTTGGCGTCTCGAACCTGGTCAGCATTAGGGGTGGATGGAGCTCGCGGAGTTTCACTTCATGGAATTCAATGGAGTTACCAAAAAACTCCATGGAATTCTGTGGAGTTCCGTGTGGAGGCAGAATTACTCAAACTGTGCATGCAGAGTAACTTGGTGACCATGGAGAAGGTTCTGCTAAGGACACGATGAGTTTGCCCTGCAGTTTTCTTTTTGGTCTGGCCAGCCCATCTTACATCTGGCTTTATGAGGGGTTTGGTGCTGGTGCAAGGTAATGCCACCCGAGGCTCACCGCAGCCAGTAGGCACAGCTCAACACATGGTGACTAGGCACAGGCTCTGCCTGGGGGCACTGTATGTGTCTGTCTGTACTGCCTCCCTCATGGGCCGCTTCACCCACCCATCACCCATCTTCCCAGGCCAGAAACAGAAAGCATCTTACCTCACTTCTGCAGTCCGCAAACAGACGCCTCTGAGTCCGCCAGGAAGCGAGCCATGGTCCCACAAAGTGCAGCAGAGCCTTCACACCAGCTGTGGAGGGCAAGAGACCCCTTCTGTGGACTCTGGGCTCCTTTTAAGGCTCCATACCACCCACCTGCAAGAGGAGGTTCACCGTGGACAGTTCTAGTCCTTGCAGACCGCGCTGGGAGACAGAGTGTCTTCCCCTGCTTCGTCTTCTTCAGCGTGCTCCTCGCGGTTTCAACTTCCCCGGTGCCGGTCTCTGCAGGCTGCAGTGGTTCACTAGTTGCCCTGCGGGGAGCGCTTGCTGCATCTGAAAACAGAAGTATTGTTATTTGTTTCTGGGTGTAGGAATTCCAACTTGTTGTATCCTGGCCTGCATATCTTCAAATATGAGGCATTACCGCATCATGACAATGAGCATCTTTTTCCTGCCTTTTCGGAGTCTGCGGCAGGGAGCAGTGTCTCCAGCTCCGAGCTTCTGCAGAAAGTGACTCATGTGAGGGAGGAAAGTGCTTGCCTGGCTTCCCTATCTAGAGATGAGTGCAGCGCCAGTACGTTTAACTCCGCTCTGCCGGTGGCGGGCAGATCCCTGACGAACTCCGCGCGGAATCCCAAAAACTCCATAAACTCTGCCGGCGGAGCCTGCCGCCCACACTCCGTTAGTATTCAATGATCGATCCAGCGTCCATTGAGATAGTTTTGTTCTGAGCGCTCTCCCAAATATCAAGGTTGCTGAACTCTCACCAGTTGTGGACGGAGGGGCTGATAGGTAGACCCGGAGGGCCTCGCACAGGGTTTGGTTTAGATGGATTCCCTCCATGGACTCTTGTTGAATGACCCTCTTGAGGGTGCCCATGAATAATTCAACTAAACCATTGGCTTGGGGCAAGAGGGGTGTACTCTTTTGGTGTTTAATGTTGAGTACGACAGAATTTTTTTTTATTTTTTTAAATAAAAATCAGATTTGGGGATTTCGGGGATGCCCCACATTCCAAAGATGTCATCAAGCCATTCTATGACTGTCATGGGTTGTCGAAGATAGGTCTTCAACCAAAGGAGAATGTGAATATTCATCTGACTACCATGAGAGTGTGTCCATTTCTTAAAGGCCCAAAGAAGCCAACTGCCACCCTCTCCCAAGCATGGGCAGGAAGGTCAGACATGGTCACTGGGAGTTGCGCCACCTTGAGGGACAATTGCAGATATAGCACACCTTCCGCTCCTTCTCGACTCGCTCATCTAGCAGAGAGAACCACACTCGATCTCTTAAGGCTCTCTTGGTGGCTATGATATAGTGTCCTTCAATGACCCATTGTCTTAGGCTCCTAAGTATGAAGATTCTTGAGCCTCACAGTATTGTGTCTTCTTGGGTGACTGCTAACTCATCCTGTATATTTTTTAACTTTTGGAATTAGACATCACTGGCAAGGGGCCGGGTACTTCGTCTCCACGATTGCTTGCTAATAAGTTCTTTGATTATGGACATGTCTTTATCTGCATTGGTGGCAGCAATGATTTGTTCCACAGACAGAGCTGGATCTCACAATAAAGTCTATATGCTTCAGCTCTCTTTGATGTTGAACTGTGACAATGTAACGGCACTTGTGGAAAGTAATCTGCTGGGTTTTGCACGATTTGTCATCTGCAGGGCTTTCCCCGGTTTGTGCACGATCTCATAGTCGTACTCTTACAGTCTTAGCCCCTGTCTCTCGATGTAAGGGGGCATCTTAGCCTTTGGGTTTCAAAAAATTGTAAGCAATGCCTGGTGACCTGTGATGACAGTGAATCCTTTTCTGTAGAGGAATACATGAAAATGTTTGCAGGCCCACACCACAGCCAGACGCTCCTTCTGCAGCTAAGAGTAGGCATGTTCTGTTTCAGACAGGCTTCGACTGGCATAGGCACAATGTGTCTGAGCATTTGAATGGCTATTGTGATGAACAAGGATTGCCCCTAACCCTACCGGGCCAGCATCAACTGTTTTTTCGTATGTAACTTGGGGTCAAAGTAAGCCATTTCAGTTGCATTCTCAATCGCGTGTTTAATGTCTTTAAAACTCTGGTCGCTTTTTTGTCAAGTCTCTCAATGGCGTACTCACTGTACCAAAGTTGCAAATGTATCTTGAGCAATAACTGCCCATGCTTAAAAATGATTGAAGCATGGTAACATCCAGGGGTGGGGGGGGGGGGCAAGTGGATGACAGTGATTGCACCTTGTCTGTCTTGGTGTGGAGTCATTTCCCCCATCAGAGAATATGTGCCCAAAAAACTAGAGTTTGGTTTTGTGAAACTCACACTTTGCAGCGTTCAGAGAGAGACCTGCCTCAGAAACTAACTGGCACACTTGGGTAAGGGCTTTGTCATGTTCATTCTGTGTTCTCCCAAAAACAGGTATGTCATCACTGTAATTGAAAGCATTCACAACAGGTTGGATTACTCAGTGAATAACATCCTGAAATATCTCAACAGCCGAAGATACTCCAAAGCCCAGTCTCTTACAGCTGAACAAACCAACATGTGTCAAAAAGGTAGTAATATAACTGCAGTACTCCTCCAACTAGAGTTGAAGGAGTCCTTTATTCAGATCAAGATGGGAAAACACTTTGCCACGCTCAATTGCATGATCATGGCCAAAATATATTGATAGGGCATCTCTCCCTCTCAATGGCTTTGTTTGCCTGGCGCATATCAACGCAAATGCGCACTGCTCTGCTACTGGCCGTTTTTGGTACTACTACTTCTAATACGGGCGAAGCCCATGGCATGGGGCCTTTGGAGCATTCAATAATTGAAACACAAAAAAGGGCAAAGGGAGATTTAAAGGCCAGCAGGAGTTGACTGCCAAATGTATACTATATAACACAACAGTACACTTGGGTCTGGGTAAGAAAGAGAAACTAAGACAAGACCCAGAATAACCGAGCTGAGATGGGATATTGCTCTTAAAGGTAGATTTCTCTCGCCCACCATAGTTGGCATGCTTCATTATCAAGAATCTCCTTCCAACAGAATGCCTAGTCATGGTGTGGGCTGCAACTCCCTCACAGAGAGAAGAGCACAGCAGATGTTTTCAGAGGTATAATAAATGCCTTACAATGATCTGGGTGTAATGAGGTAAGTAGAGCGTGCAGAAAGGTGGGGTGAGTGTTAAAACTGACTGTTTACGATTAGTGAAAACGGCTGCTACTTTTGATTTTATAATGTCAACTTGATCAAATTATATTTATGCATGGAAAATACAGGGTACGCGGACACCTTTATTTGTGCACCCCTGCGTCAGTATTAAAACGAAGGACCCTGAAGGAAGGTCAACATGTTTCAGCCATTAACCCTCAGATGAAGTGTTGCAGCATTCGTTAGGACCTAAAATGATAGTGCTTCTGCTTCAAGGTGGGGCTTAAAACATTTATAATACAATACTGTCCAGTGGTCCTTTGTGAATCCAAGGAAGGGATCCACCGACGGTCACCTGTGAGGAGAGAAAAAACACACACCAAGACACACACACACACACACCAACACACGCGCACACACACACACACCAACACACACACCAACACACGCGCACACACACGCGCACACACACCAACACACACACCAACACACACACACACTTCAAGAGGGATAGTAGTTGGATTTAAGCCACCCAACACCTAAACACATAGTGCAATTGAACCCATTCTTAACATGTGTGAAGCAGACACTTAAAACAGTTGGGTGAAACACCAGGATAAGATGAGTGCTTCATATATCAAAATAGGCATTGTGTTGCATTGTCGCTGTGAACGACTCTTGGCTTTGCAAAGGCTCAAAAGCGGCCCAGGTATATACCTTCAGGCCTGACGGAGTGAAGCAAGGCACAGGGGATAGGCTGTTAAACCTTCCCACTGGCATGATATTAAACAACGCACCACTGCCTATGCTGAATGTTATTGAGTGATCGTTCACTTTCAATGTGATTTTAGGACAGTGTCCAAATGAAGTTTGTCGCATTATTTGATAAGCTGTCTTCGAACTGTGATTTACTTTATAGGCAACTAACCCCATATGTGCATGCTGTTTTTTTGGAAGATATCATCAGGGCACACCCATCTCTTCGCTGATATTCCATAATGACTGAAGAACCTCTGTATGATGAGCTTGACGGCGATTGTTTTTGCTGGTCTCCGCTTGTAGCTGATGTTTTTTTGATTTAAGGGCGTGGTGAGAAAGCTTCTGGATCGTTCTCACGTACCTCTTTAGTTGCCGTTGTGACACTTGATTTTTCTTTAGCTCGGCGCACAGTTATGAACTGGATCTCTTTCCCACAACATTTGCAGACTTGTCCTATGGCTGGACATTTACCTTTATGGGGAAACAAAAATCCACATCGGAAGCATAGCTTTGTTTTTTTTGAAGACGTCAACTTACATGTATTGTGTTTATGCTTGTGCTTGCTTTTCACGGTCAATGCGGATTTATTGTGTGCTGTTATTGTTCCATATCAGCAGCTTGTCAGTCTGCTAGTTCTTCGCTCACAGCCATCAGCATTTTTGCCAGACTGTCTCTCTCTCAGCATGCCCCTTCTAAACAAATCTGAACGGCAGCCATAAATGACTGAGGTACATAGCTTCTTCGTTGGTGAAGTCACAGAACTTGCAATGTTTAAATAGTACATCAAGTCTTCCAACAAACTTGTCAATTGTTTTACCAACGTGTTGTCATGCTTGGTTGACGATATACCTTTCATAGTTGACAGTCGGCATTGGATTGAATTTGGCTTCCAATGCTTCTTTTACCTTTTGTTATGCTTTTACATCAGTCTGTGAGATTTTCTTTAGCACTTCTTCCACTCCATCACCTCCAAGGTTTTTCAAATATTTGATGGTCTTCTTATCTTCCTCTAGTGAATCTATGAAGTTATTGATTATTTCGATCCATGCAGCCCACCTGGCACCAATGTTCTGCTTCTTAGAAGTGTCAAAAGGCAGTGGTGGCTTCAGGAACACAGCTGCATTGTATTTCGCGCTCCCTTCTGCAGACATTGTGTTGACACATGCCGCTCAGGTGATTGCAGTGCAGGCTGGCACCCACTTCTGCTTCCAGAAGTTGCCTTCAAAGCATGCGTTGCAGTAGGCTGCGCCCACATGTGGTAATGAGTAAGTTCTGTTTCTGTACCTTGCTGACATCGTAGTTCTCTTTTGTTTCGTCTGAATAACTGTTCTGTATTTGGTGCACGGGCCAGCATCTCTGCTGACTACCTTGCCGACTTATGGCAGGTGTTTTGAATATGCTCCTCTGTTAGGTCTTCAATTTCTACAGCCGTGTACGAGCTGGAGCAGGGCTTCGACTCCACATGTGCCGGTTGCAGACCGCTCTGCATAGATTCTGGGCAAAGGTGGCACGCACAAGAAGTTTGCCATAACGTTGCAAACTTGCATGGACAGCAGTCTTGTCCTTTCAGGCACATATCCCCTACTCGTCGCCAGTTGTAGCGTCTTCCCCAGCCGGTGAGCATGCTGATGAATTACACCACATGGCAGCTGCGGCTAAACATTACTTTATTCCTCAGAATACACTCACACACTGCGCATTACATCATACTTTACAATTAACCACACCCTAACACCTCCACACATTACGCATTTCATCTTCAGAGTCTACCCAGAACTAGGATGGTCCTATAGCGCATAATATCAACATGCTACACTACCTAGGCCAGTATGCTGTAGGAATCTTTACCTTTTAGACTTCTGACTTTTGACTTTGTACATGCAGAAATGTTCTACATTATGATTATCAGTATTTGTTCAGTAATTGTTTTTCCAGATCTTACTCACAAACTTCCACGTTATTTTTCAGTCTTAGGATGGCATATCTGCAGTTCCTCCCTTTACCAATCTAAAACAATTACTCTCCTTATTTGACGGTCTGCGCAAATTGTTTTACCGAACAGCAGGAAACATCTCGCAGAAAGTTTGCTTACCTTGGATAGATGCTGTTCGGATCCAAATCCCAGACCAAACACAGTGTTTGCTCTGCTATCTGCCCATTGGCCAAACTTTTGTGAGGTTTTCGTAAACGTCATATTAGGCGAAATTGTGCTGTTTATTATCACCTGTGAAAACGATTAGACGTATAAATTAATAAGTGGACTTCAAACTGGAGCACTTGTAATATAGATACAATTTGTTTCAATTCATGTCAGCTGTATCGATGTATAAAGCAGGTCCTATATTGAGGGAGGCGTGGTTCTTGTGAAAGGTTTAAATTATCCTTTGGTGTAAATAACATTTTTAACTATTTTGCAGTATGGTGGTATTTACTGCTGCAAGAGATATACTTCATGTGTTAGTAAACATTTAATGAGCAGGCTCAACAACTTCTGAATGTTTAAATCAAGTTTGTATTTTATGTGTAGAAATACAATTTGACTAAGTTAACATTATAAAATCAAAAGTAGCAGTCATTTGCACTAAACGTCAACAGGACTTTATCAGCAGTCATATCAACATAATTCCTGCTGTCCGGGAATACCGATACATTTTTAAAAGTCCTCCACATTAATTTCATGCTTGTAATAATGATTTTGTAGTCAGGGATTTACATTCGGTTTTGCTGAGTCATGTTCAAACAAGTCAGTGGAGCTTCACATTATCATAGCAGTAGATGTCATGCCAAATTTTCAATTAAGTAGTGGAATACAAAATTAATCTCTTATAACTAAAATGATGTACATTTGGAGTTTTATCAGCACCCTTATCTGAACATTTCAACCACTTGGGTAACCCACAACGCAACATTTGTACCTAAATGGTTGAATATATGCCGCACTTATTGGACGCAGAGGGTGTTTCGATTGCCAAGTGGCTCAATAAGATCACAATGAAGGAAAAGGGGAGTCTGAGGAGGAAGAAAAGATCAAGGCGGGGGTAAAGACAACAGGAGCGAGGAGGAGACTGGAGGGGGGCAAAACAGGCATTGGAGAGACATGGATGGACTCGGCATCAAGATATGCAGCATCGGGGAGGGGTGGAACACCCCATGGCGAAGAAAAAACATCAGAACGTAAGGGGAGAGAGGGAATGGAAGGGTCAGGTAAAAGTAGCTGCTAAGGAATGGAAAACTGTCAAGCACGAGGCACAGAAGGACGGCAGAAGGAGCTTAGCAAAAATATAGCAAAAGACGTTCCACAAGTCGTATGCAAATAAGAGACCCGTGTTCACAAAAAATAATGTATTTCGTAATTTTCTTATTTGTTTGAATGAATGTAACCTATAAATCGAATTCCTTAATGCAACAGAACTAAGGCATTGTTACCGTCTCTAAAAGTCCTGCATTTATTTATGTTTTAATTAGTGACCTCACTACAAGACTGCATTTAACGTAAATTGAATGGTACTGGCTCGAACCATGGATCTATACTCCTTGCTAGCGAGGCTAAAATGGCTGCTCAGAATGTGAAAAAGTATCGAAGTCTTACAGAAGTGAGAAATTATTCAAGAAGGGGCTCAAACGTCTGCTATGGATCTCAAGACGGTTCAGAAATTACTTTATTCACAAATATAAAAACCGAAATAGGCGAGTTTCACATAAAAATGCGGAATACGACCTAACAACTGAGGATGCATACAAAGCATTTTAAGAAACGTCATCATAGTGTAAAGTGCTTAAAATGAGCAACCAGAGCAAATTAAATTTTTTATGACTGTGTGGTTTGGTATCAGGCTATTTTTTTTTTTTTTTTTTTAAATCAAACGCCATCTAGAATGAATAATATGCCAATGCGATTGTGCTAAATAAAAATAAAATCCCCAAAGTACCGGGTACTTGAAAGAGTTCTTATAAATGAAAACAAACATTGGTAAAGTCAATAGCTTTAGCATTTGCTGAGTATTTTAGCTTGATCAAATATATATATATTTTTTAAACAGATTTTATTAGGGTTTTACAGCTCATGCAATAAAGCTCCAGAGTAGCAGTTTAGTAGCAGTTGGTAACACATCAACAGTAGTGCACTTACAATCCTGAATCCACTATTAAATCAACTCCCCCACCCCCCCCACTCCTTAGGAGTCAATACCGTATTATCAGTGTAGTAACCTAGAGTGATATGTCTCTGTACCCTACAGAAGCTACCAGAGAAGGTGTGCATTTCTTGGGCTGGGTGTGGTATGATGTCCAAGTAATGGGGGGCCCATATAGGGTCAGTAAGGGCTCAGCACATTCCGTTAGGGGCGGGTTGCATTTATGATCTCTCTGGTGAGGCTTTCGGTGCAACTAAGCTATCCACCAACCCTTCCCAGGACCTTGCTGCTTCTAATGTGCCTATACTAAGTTTAGCTTGTCTAAGTAATAGTCTCCTTTCACAGCCTGCCCATTTTTCCAATTATTTTCTCCAAGCGGTTATTCGGGGCCCTCCTGGTGACTTCCAATGTCGCACGATTTCGCGCTTACCCAGAATAAATGCTAAGTCTTGAAATCTGCTTGTAACTTTTGTTTTATGAGTATGCGGGAACCACCCCAGTAGGCGATGACCCGAGGAACCTCACTTTCAATGACAGTCGCAATTGTGGTCGTAATCTCCTCCCAGAATAGGCGCAGCACAGGGCACGTCCACAACATATGCAATATGTGCGCCCCAACTCCCCGCATCTGTACAGGCAGCCTAGACTACGTGAAAGTAGTTTCTAATCCTTTCGGGGGTTAAATATAATCTATGCAACAGATAATGATGGATTATTTCAAAACGCGAATTCCTGGAGACTTCTGGCATCCGCTCAAGTGTCTCTCAGTCCTTGCTAGGGATGGGTATACCCAGGTCATCCTCCTGTTCTTAGGCGCTCCAGCAGGCTACAACAGCGCAGATTGCCCTGTAGAGGCAGGACACTGTTTTAATCATGCACGCAGATAGCGCAACATAATGGCAGCTCCTGAGTGCGCACAGCTCAGAGGAGCTTTTGCTCCAGCGCTTTCTGATCGCCGTAGTGAGTACTCTGTATAAGCAGAAGTGGCCCTGCAGTAAGTTGAATTCCTCCTGGAATTCCTCCAATGGCAACAATTTGGGGTCTCTGAAAAGATACCACAGTTTCGTGCCCCTGCTTCAGCCCAAGCTTCTATGTCTCTCCAGCATCCTCCATATGGCAGGTGTTTTAGCATAGCGAGTTGTAAGTCTGGGGAGTAGGGGATTTTACTACCCATCTTCTGCAAGCATCTGTGCCAGCATAGGGTAATCAACCAGATCTCCTGGGTATCTCCTATCGGGGTCCTTGTATGCTCAGCAACACCTTGGTAAGGGTGGCAGAGGTTGGCGCAAATGGGCTCAAAGTTCTAGTAGGGCTTTTCATGTTTGCTAGCCATTGGATCAGCCAATTAAGTTGGGCGGCCATGTAAAACATCTCAAAATCAGGGACTGCCAAACCCCCTCACACTGTGGGGTGCTGTAACGTACCTAATAACACGTCTGCAGCCTGTACCCCAGATGACGGCAATAATTAAGGAGTCTAGCTCAAAACATCGCTCGCAGGATCCAGATTGGGAGCATTCCAAAGAAATAAAGGAGGCGCAGTAGGGCCACCATCTTGAGGTGGGCCACGCAACCAACCACCAACAGCAGCAATGTCTTCCAAAAGACTGCAGAAGTCATTAAGGACCTGAGAGTCTGTCCCACATTGCCATCTAAAAGACCAGCCTGCTCATTATATGCACTAATCCCCAGGTAGCTCAGACAGTGGGGCACCCACTGTAGGTTCTCCAAACCTGCCGGCAGGTCCCCATTCGGCACGACAGGTAAAAGTCTGGACTTCTGCCAGTTAAGCCTCAGCCCAGAGAGCAAGTCAAATCTCTCCAGCACACCTCTGGCTCCATCCAGGTCCTCCTACGCATCTCAAAGGAAGATTAGTAAGTCGTCCGCATATAATGCTATACAGTGTTGGTGCTCGCCTATTCTCAAGCCCCGGTAGCTAAGGCCAGTATGCAGCCAGAGGCTCCATGGCCAATGCAAAGAGCAATAGGTACAAAGGGCAGCCCTGCCTTGTTCCCCTTCCCACAGCGTGCAGAGCAGAGATGGTTTTTGGCTAATGGCTGTTTTGTTGCAGGTTTTATAAAATTGTTTTGCTGGGTGAGCTGCCAGGTCCTTGCCAATGTATTCGAAATACAAGGTAAAATCAAAACAATTGTTTGGGCTTAAAAATACATTGCCATAGTAGTCCCTGACACAGAAGGGATCTACTTTGTTCTGCCTTCTCACAAGGAGCACAACTACACACATTGTCACTCACAGTTTAATTTGCCAATGGCTGAAGGGGGCTGACCCACTGCTGCCTCATGCTGTAATGGGCAGAAGAAACGGGTGTATGACAAAACAGACAAATGGAGGAAGAACGCTGGCTGACAGTTAATATGAGAGAGAGAGTTTGTGTGTGTGTGAGAGAGAGAGAGAATATATATATATATATATATATATATATATATATATATATATCTCCACACACACACACACACACACATATATATATATATATATATATATATATATATATATATATATATATATACACACAGCAGATTCTGAGTGTCAGTAGCTCTGTAGGGTGTTCCATTTAAAGGAGCTGCTCTTCACCTAAACTTGGGAACATCCCAGAATTCCCTGCTTTTTTTTTTTGCATATACATATTTGATTTTACTACAATCAAAAAAGTATTGGCTATTGCTAGATCTAAAAACAACCAGAAATATTGCTACCAGATGAAGTCCATGCTGTCAAAGTCATTAGCCTGCATTTTAGGTGCAGTACACAATACAAAGCAGAGTCAAAGACAAACATGAGAGCTAACTACAAGTGCCCTTGTTGCATGCTCGTGCCCCTTCATAGCAACAAGAAGTCCCAGGAGGTGTGGCAGAGCAGTTAAAGAAACAAACATCTCCTACTACAAAGCTAGAGGCAGGCAAAGAATGTGATGCCACTGGTTTTGCTGTCCATCATAAGCACGCATGGCTGGGCCTTCATCATCCGGTGCTGCACAGTCTTCTTGTCAAGACCCTGCCAATGCCCCCATCAGACACCACTGACGCCCAGCTCCCAAGTGTGAGGGGCTGATCTCCTTGACCCACACCTAGAAAGCATCAAGACCTAGATGAGAACACCAAACAGACAACAGCAAGCGGGCCTGGCCTCCGGATACCTACCTTTCAAGGATCTTCACGTTTTCAAAAAGTGCATAGTGAGCGTCAAGTACTGGTGACCTTGGACGTTACACCAAAAGGGCACCAACTACTTCTTTTGAAACAGAGTTGCTGGCTCCCGCCTCAATAGGAGTGTGGGGCCTGTTAGGTAGTTGCAAGTATTTATCGCCTTCATTTGCAATTCTGGCTGAAAGATTCTGCTGGAGCATCCTTTCTAGAGCACCTCACCTTCGTTTTAGAGTACTGCCCAAGTTTTGGTGACCTCATAGGTACAGGATTTATCATTTGAAAGGTTTCATTTGCAATTCTTCAAGACGGCAATGACCAACACCTCTGCATAACTGGCCAAGACATGGCTATGAGTACCAACAACTTGTGCTAGAGTAACGCTCATGGTGCCTGCAGATTTATTTAAAGACCTCCCACTAGGAACATTAAATGACATTGAGGCTTTGAACGTTTACCACGGATTTGGAAATGTCACTGAGAATAATAAAAATGTACAAAAATGAACAAAGGGGAAAAGACTATATAGAAAGAGAAGAAAGAAAATGATGAAAAGCCGCATGTATTGTACCATCAAGTATTTGTGCACACCTGCTCCAACAGTGCCTATTAGATAAGAATTTGCAGACTAATAGGGGACATCACATTTTATCTTCTACAACTATAGAATAGATACACCTACCTGGAAGTTCCATTACCCGTGATACAGACCACAGCATTTAGAAATCGCATTAGGGAAGGTTCAGGAAAGTCCACACCACAAATATAACTAAGGAATGACTAGGTTTCATAAGAAACAATTCCCACAAAATATATTAGAAAGGTAACATATTGCGAAAGGGCACCAGGGATAGCACTGCACTGCGGTGGCAATAGTACCCGGAGGTTCGCAAAGTTCAGAGTAGTGAGTTAAACTGTGGTCAGGACAATACCACTGACTGCGCACAATAGAACTGTACTAGTTACAACACCCTGGTTACTAAGGAGTTATATTTAGGTAAGGAAACGCGATGGGGAGTGGCTGAAAGTAGGATGTAGTGATTTGGTATCAGATGGGGTAATGTGGAAGCCGCCTTTATAATTTGATAACAAATATCTACTTTAAAGGCCTGTAGAACATTGGCACAAAATAATTAAATGTTTCTGAAGCTGCTCAAAGTAAAGCTGCTCTCGTAACACAAGCCTTACTCAAGAACCACATTCAGACAGTACATGTTACTAGCTTAGCCACAAGCGCTTTGACACACCATATTTGGAAGTGACCGTCTGCGTGCACTTCACTAGAACAGATGTTGCAAATAACTTCTGTAGAAGTTACCTTTACTAGTACATTACATCAGCTTGGGCAGTCCAGAAATGTCACCATCAGAGACACGTGGGTAACAACAGTCACACCACCTAAGACCATGCAGGGATCATGCAGTGTTGGCCTCTTCTGATTGTTCTAGTGTTCTATACTTGTGTAACATGCTGAGACTACTGATGTGCAGAAGCCGTCCCCTCTGATTAATTTCTTAAGTGTCATATTCCTGTACTTTTACTGAACATATTTTCATGAATAGTGACGCTTTTCCCGTGTGGATTGCACCAATAAAAGGCTCTGGAAGACTCCTCCTTGTTGGACATTCAGCCACTTTGCTCTCCGTTCCCATGCTGCACGTACTATTGTATTGTATCTTGTCATGTAATAAATTCTCTATCATATGCACTGACAGACTGGTATTTCTTTTAGTAGGATTCTACATTGGGACTTCAGCATAAGATTCAAATATGTTCATTCCTTTGAATAAGGCTACATGTATTGCATGGGATGGATAGGACAAAAGAGGAGGAGTAGGAATAACATCTGTAAGCCACTGACGCAGGAAAAAAACAAATGACTTAAATCAATTCATTTCGTTTTCATTAGTCCAATCCACTAATACAATAGATACACTGTATCTTTAATTTGCTGTTGAAACTTAGTACAGTCAGGATCAACATACTGCATATACCATCTTCTTCCCGAAGAAGCTCGATATTTTAAGCTACTACTGAGGATTCAGAAGAGAAACATTTGAATGCTAAGCAGATTATTTTTTTTAACACAAAATGGCACTTTGCAACATGGAGCTACCCTTATAGAGAAACATTCTTTCAGTAAGACAAATGTTTTCTGCCATTTTGGATACCAGAATGTAAAAGCAAGTAAAGCATCAAAAGATACAGATGTTTTAAGACAATTGAATTTCAATGTGCCAATAGAAAAGCAATTGGTGTTTGCACCATTAAAATACAAACAAAACTTTTGTTGTTCTCATGATTCAATGAAAATGGCACACTTATTCATAATTCTGTTTGACTGTAAAAATATACTGTCTTCTCCCTTAGTGCAAATTCTTTTTCAACAGAACAAACAATTATGTAAAATAATGCACTACACGGTGAGAGACAGCTTAATTACTACCTTCTCGGGGTACCCAGGCAACAGCAGCGACTGCATTGTTCTAGCAGCCAGGCTTTACAAGCTCACCAACAGCACAACTTCTGCAATGGACATTTCACTTCACCACTCTTAAAATAGAACATATCCAAACTCAAATAAGGAATGTTCGGCTCTCCACAATTCCCTGTTTTTATGTTAAAAAAAAAAATCTCTAAGCAAAAGCACTTTCACCAACTTTTCAAAGACAATTAATTGATCCGGTCGATTAGGTACCGTCAAGGTCTTCTTGTTCAACAGCTGGAGAAAGGTGCATGGTGGCACCCCTTTATTCACATTTATGAGTTACATATCCCGAATTTTCACTGTAGTTCAAAAAAAATTCCCACATATCTAGGTTCTAAGCCCCATCTCATATACTAATGGACACCAAGCCACAGGAATAGACATAATCCCACCTTACAAAAGCTCGGGGATGCATGAATTATTGTCTAAATTAGTTGAAGATCAATTTTAGCAAAATTGGGAGAATGATATTAGGGGTGCCGGGCTTGGGTGTAGAGGACAGCCAAGCTCAATCAATCAATCAGATTTGTAGAGCGTGCTAATCACCCCGAGGTGCATCCAGGCGCTAGCGTGAGGAGGGTCTATTCGAACAGCCAGGTCTCGAGTCCGTTCCTGAACTCGGGAAAGCTGTGATCGGTTTAGAATTTAACTGCTTGGAAGGCAGTCGTTGAAGCCAGTGGTTTCACAATATGTCACTAAAGCAAATGTCAATATAAATTCTCTGTGGAGAATTTATATAGATCAATAAAGGAGGTTTATATTATTTGTGTCTAAATCTCACTATATACAAACTTGCAACCTAAACAATATCACATTCGAGTTGTTTTTTAAAACTCTGTATTATGTATAATTTATAAAATCGGTCGTCAATTTTCAGCAATTTAAAGACTGCCTTCTTTAGTCCAAGATTTAAAACACTGGTTTGTTGAACTTGGTATGAAGGTTGAGGAGGATGTTGACGTTAGATCCAATTACTTGAAGGAGCACTAAAAGAAACTCTGAAACAAAGAACAGACAAAACAACTGGCTATCGTCTGATCTATTCCATGTACTTTTGAAACATACTGCAAGACCTATTTAGGTCATTTCAATAAAGGAGAACTTCTAGCTCAACTACCCGAGATAGGATGCCTGAGATTAGGAAGCGACTATGTGCAGCTTTGGTTTTGCAGTCTCTGGTGACTGGGAACAGTGGATGCCATGACTCCTTTCCAACTACAAGACAGACTCCGTATATCGTGCCTGAAAGAGGTTGACATCACGCATTTAAAGTCTGAATGACCAGAATGTGTACCACAAATAATTAAAAGACTTTTGGTGTTGCAAAACGCTGGAATTACGTAATTGAAAAGTAAAACCTGTTTGGAAGGGTCTTCAATAAATCTGATTGTTAGACCTGTCAGTGGGTGGTCCACTCTTCACCCAAACTTTGCCTTCACCCTCCTATTTTTGGAACTTCGTTTTTGTTGGCCTTAGGACTCTAGCACTGGTTAACAGTGGTAAGGTGCCCAAAGCGCTTGTGCGTACTCCCTAAAACATGGTAAAATTGGCTTACATCGGACTGGCATATTTATTTTACTTATAAGTCCCTAGTAAAGTGGTATACCATATACCCAGGGCCTATAAATTAAATGCTACTAGTGGGCCTGCAGCACTAATTGTGCCATCCATTTAAGTAGCCCTTTAAAACATGTCTTCAGCCTACCATTTCAGCCTGCCAGCAGTTATATACCGTCAATACAACTTGGTAAAATAACCCCTTTGCCAAGCCTAATACTCCCTTTTTAATACATATATGTCACCCCTAACGTAGGCCCTAAACAGCTCATAGGGCACGGTGCATTTGTAATAACAAAGTTGGACATGTCCTGGTAATGAAAAATTCACATATTGTTTTTCATTATTAGGAGGCCTACCCCTCCCATAGGATAACATTGTTTTACCTTATTACATTTTTTAAGTGCTAACATTTGATTGACAGTAGGTGGGCAAGTCATGTTTTGTGTCTGAGGAATTGAAACCTCCTTTTATCTTTCAAGAGGATTTTACATTACAAGTCACAATTGCACTTTGATAGGCAGGGCCCTGCTCTCACACAAAGAACTTCACACTAGCCTTTGTGCCTGCAGCCAGGCTGGAGCCAGGGCAGGAATGCAGGAAATCCCAGACACTTCTGTGTGGGGAGGAAGCCTCCCACTTCAAAGGAAGCACCAGGTATAAAAAAAGGGACCCCTCAGGCCCATTCAGTTTACTCTTGGACCTGCGGAAGGACTCGGAGGTCTGCCTGCTGTGTGTTTCAGAGGGACTGCTTTGCTGCACCAAGAAGTACTACTCTGCTGCCCAGAGGCCTGTCCTGCTGCTTGAGACCTGCTCTTCTCCTTGATCTTGGGACTTCCAGGAGTGACTCAAAGGGCTAGTTGTCCTGCCCCCGATCAAATCCTCAGGGACAGAAAAGGCTCTAACCATCTTTAACCTGGTCCCTGCCTGAGTGAGTATTGACCCTCCAAGTGGTGCCACCCCAGTCCTGGATCAGTGGAAGTGGTCGTAAAGGTACCCAAAAGCCCAAATACAAAACTTGGGACTTAAAAGATTTTTGCCCAAAACGTGCTCTGAGAACCGAGAGGAGACCGGGACCTACCTGCTCGTCTATCGACCCATGGTGTATTGCCGGTCAGGCTGCCTTTGCGGCTCTTCTGTTATGTTCTTTTCCACAGAAGAAAATCCTGTTCAGCGGCTCCTCGTAGAAGTATCCAGTCTTGCTGAGCTCTAGTTGGCTATAGCCTGCAGCTTCGTCCCACTAGAGCTTTCTGACTTTAAAAAAAAAAAGAGACACTAAGTCCAAATGTAGGAATCTTCACCGCAACTTCATTCAGCGGCTTCCCTGCGATGATGCCTCCTCCTCTGACACTGCCAGCTGCCTTGCACCGCTGAACTTTACCTTATCAGACATCTTTTATTTACGTATATTCTAAGTCCAAAGGTAAGCGGAGACTGGGCCCA